>JBBGZY010001575.1:0-525000 GCA_037952925.1 Lithobates clamitans | reverse complement strand
TTTCTGTGCAGAGACCAGCAAAGTTAAAAGAGGGGTAAAAATATACTAAATTTAATATCCTATAAACCATTTTAAGTACCTGTTGACAGCAAGAAACTAAATTACATGTAAGAGATTACACTATGATCACAGCACAGCTCTGGCTTGGCACTTGGCAAAAGGTGTGAATTCATTCTAATTCTGTTTTTTATGACCATTATGATCGAGCTGATATTTTTACTCTAGATAAATCACAGGTGTGAAAAGCAGACTGTTTGTATCCAGGGCTAGGATTTCAGCTGGGAGAATTAGGAATGATCTCATCTGGTGTTGCTAAAGCAACAGAAACATTTTATTTTACCTTGCCTGTTCTTTAATCATTTCTGCTACAAAAAGGTAATTATGTAACATGTCTCAGAGGATGCAGGTTGATATATTTCTAACAATGTAACCAACTAGGCCAGCTCTAGGTAATTTTATACTTGCTATTCAGTCTTTAACCCATTGCTACCTTACAGAGACTTGATGTCTCAAAACGTTGAGATCAATCGAATGCAATCGTTGCTCACTACCTGCCTTCTACCCTAACAACAGAACAGCTGCTGTTTCACAAACAGGGTTGGTATGCAACTGTACATTCGTTTTTAGTACTGGCAGTACATTTTGTGCAGCTCTCAGTACTAAAGACAAATAAGATTTAACTGCCAGCACCCATACCTCGCACTTGTACCCCAACATTTAAAAAGGAAGCCGCTTGTCAAACATAAAAATCATAGCCCAAGTAAATTTAAAAAAAAAAAAAAAAGTGAATTTTTGCAACACTTGCCTTTAACCCCGAAATTAACCATGCAACACTTTTTTTTCTGCCACTCTCAATGATATAACAGAAAGCACCATTAACCCACTCTCTTTGAGCCCAGGGTGACCTGGATCCCTACCCTCCCCTTCTACACCCAGCAAGTCTATAAGGAGAAACAGCACAGTATCAGCATACTTTATATTTTATATATACGCACACAATTTGAATTTGTGAAAAAAAACATTTCTCCAGTTCTATTGTATAGTGTGGGTCAGTGACTAGACCTGGGTTTGCAGCTCCCCTTCTAGTGTCAGTTAACCCCCATATTTTCACTAAATTTCTGTTAAAGTAGGCTATGAATACGAGCATACATTTGGATCGCTTTGATGCCATTCGCAAGCTTGAACATGCATTTCAATTTAAGACCTAATATAATATAAAAATATGTATATTATAAATATTATATATATATATTTTTTTTTTTTTTTTTTTCATAAGTTTACATACCCTGGCAGAATTTATGATTTCTTGGCCATTTTTCAGAGAATATGAATGATAACACAAACACATTACTTTCACTCATGGTTAGTCCATTTATTATCAATCAACTGTGTTTACTCTTTTTAAATCATAATGACAACAGAAACTACCCAAATGACCCTGATCAAAAGTTTACATACCCTGGTGATTTTGGCCTGATAACATGCACACAAGTTGACACAAAGGGGTTTGAATGGCTAATAAAAGGTAACCATCCTCACCTTTGATCTGTTTGCTTGTAAATAGTGTGAGTGTGTCTAAAAGGTCAATGAGTTTATGAATTCCTGACAGACTCTTGCCTCTTTCATCCAGTGCTGCACTGACGTTTCTGGATTCTGAGTCATGGGGAAAGCAAAAGAATTGTCAAAGGATCTGCGGGAAAAGGTAGTTGAACTAAAAATAAAAACAGGAAAGGGATATAAAAATATATCCAAGGAATTGGGAATGTCAATCAGCAGTGTTCAATCTCTAATCCAGAAGTGGAAAATGAGGGGTTCTGTTGAAATCAAACCACGGTCAGGTAGACCAACTAAAATTTCAGCCACAACTGCCAGGAAAATTGTTCGGGATGCAAAGAAAAACCCACAAATAACTTCAGGTGAAATACAGGACTCTGAAAAACATGTGATGTGGCTGTTTCAAGATGCACAATAAGGAGGCACTTGAAGAAATTTGGAGAGGAGTCAACAAGGCCTATGATGAAAGGTACAGAAGTGGATCGCTGAAGGTTCTGGAGTGGCCATCTCAGTCTCCTGACCTCTATCATTAAGCTACTCTAGGGAGATCTCAAAACGTGCAGTTCATGCAAGACAGCCCAAGAATTTACAGGAACTGGAGGCTTTTTGCCAAGAGGAATGGCTTTACCATCTGAGACGATATAGAGCCTCATCCACAAATACCACAAAAGACTTAAGCTGTCATTGATGTTAAAGGGGGTTAATACACGAGAGACAGAGACAGAGATATATATCTCTAACAGCATGCATTAGACGTCGGTGCAAATTCTGCTGAACACATGTTTTTAAAAGCTGAAACTGGCATTTAGAAACGCCTGTTTTGCCGCGTTTAGCCACGTTTGCGCCTAGAAGCGTCTGCAGAGCAGAGAATGACATTTTGCGACCCAGGCGGCTGACAGGGAAAATAGTTTGAGCTACAAAAAACACAATCCTTTGTCATGAGAAAAATAGAGTCTGCTATTGCTGGCCTTCACTGACTTCAATACTTTTGAGCAATATTTTAAAAATAACCATCAGAGCTCTGGAGGAGGGGGGCCTGTCCCCCAAAACCTGTAAGCCTCTCAACCATGTGACACTGGAATAGAAAACACGGCCTACAGCTAGAGTTGTTCAAAAAGCTTGTTTTTACATCTGGATAGGAATCATTTGAAAAAAAATAAAGTATCTGTGGGAGGATGTTTTGCTTAAAAGCATTGCCTTTTCAAATCCAAGAGGATTTTTTGAAGATCAGGACTGGAATTCTGTCTGTAATGTTGGAATTAGTGGGGAGAAGTTAACTCCTAATTTGAACAAATTGTTAGGAAGTTGAATACCCAAATAGAGGAAGGGGTCCACTTAAAAAAGGCAGATTTCGTCTGGAGATGACAAAGATTTACGGATTTTTGATGGTTGATATGAAAGTTTGAAAGCTCTCCATATGTTTTTACCTCACTATATGACTTAGCAGGGTAGTGATCGGAGTGTTAAGAACAGCACGTTGTCTTCATAGGCTGAGATTTGAGATATGGGACCCTATAGTAATGCCACTGATGTTGGGGTTAGGCCGAAAATATCGCAGAACCGTTTCTAAAGTGAATATGCATATCAATGGGGAAAGTGGGCATCTCCATTGCCGATGTGAAAGGGAACTGAAAGAACCCCATTTACTGGTAGGAGAAGAGTATAGTGAATTTATCCAAGGCTGCATATGAGGTGGTAATGGATTACCGCCAGTTCGCAAAATAGGAAACAAGCAGTAATTAAGATCAACTCTGAACTGGCGTACAGAGGTACACTAACGCAGGGGCGGACTGGCAACTCACAGGCCCCCGGGCAATTTGAGATCATGGAGGCCCTCTGTGTCCCCGCCCACACTCAAGCTACCCCCACCATATTGCACTGCCAACATTACATATGTTTGTCCTTTCCCCCTTTAGCTGCAGAGGCAGCAGCTGAGGATGTACACTTGCTGCGGGAGAAATTATACCCCGTTACTTTTGGTTGGCGATTGTGACCCATTCAAGTGAATAGGGCCACTTTGCAAACACCCTGCAACCATGTGCAATGCACGCAGTGCAGCGTGCAAGTGTGGGATCCAAGGGGTTAAAGCAGGTGATGAGAAGGCGATACACAATGCCTCCTCATCACTTGCTTTAACCCTTTGGTTGCTGTACTGCACAAGGTTGCACGGCCTTTGCAGAGCAGCCCTATTCACTTGACTAAGTCACGCTTGGCAGACGCTACACATGCCAAGCATGACGGGGTGTATAATTCCTGCTGCAGATGCAACATGTGCACATCCCACGTCCCCAGTTAAAGGGGGGGCTGTTGAGGGGGGAGTAAAAACTATGGGGTTTTACCGCCCCAAACTGCAAATGTAAACAAGGCCTTACTGTCCTTGTCCTGAGCCCCCTATCACAGTTGCTTTCAGGGGACCCCTGTAATGGGGGGCAGAAAGTGGCAGGTGGCATCTCTGATTTGGGGGAGGAGGGGGTAAGAGGATATTGTTGGGGGTGCTTTGGGGGGGGAGAGAACCCCACCTTCCAGCACAAGTTATCTCCCTCCAAAAGCACCCCCTCCAACACATATCCTCTTAACCCCCTCCTCCCCCATCACTCCTCCAGGTCTGCATTCTTAATACCAGCACCCCGCCCCCCCCACCATCCATAAACTTTATACAGACCTCAGATAGATCAGCGCGGCTCCTGCAGTGTAGGATCTGTCCTCCCCGGCTCCTCCCTCTCCTGTCTGTGTACATCGGAGCCGAGGAGGAGCCTCAGAGAGCTCTGTGTGATGTGCAGGCTCAGGGGGAGAGAATCCGGTGACAGCTGCCACAGAGGGCGATTGCTGCATGTGGGAATCCAGGCACCCGTAGGAGATGCGGGGAAGGTGTCCTGAGTGCCCACGTTAGCGAGCCCCTGTCAGGCCAGTTACTGAAGCTCAGTGCTAGATCTTGTTCTGGTTCTGGGATCAGCATGTTCCTTGGAAAGACGGAGGTACTTGGAGCCTCTTATGGGGCCTCCTACTGCCCTTGGGCAGTGCCCTAATGGTCAGTCCTCCCCTGCACTAACAACACCAGTACTTCGAGCAGGCTGTGCCTGTGCTGGGATGCGGTCATGCACAGTGCTGACCCCCTGCCCTATTTATGCTAATTAGCAGATTTTAGCAGATAGCTAAACTGAATTAAAACAAAAAGGGTGGAGGATACAGGTGATTTCATTGCCCAAATATGGGCAATGACTTGTTAATGGTGAACTGAGAGATTAGTTCCCCATGAGATCCAATTTACTTCTGAGTGACACTGCACAGCAGGGGACAGATTTGAAAGCCACCATTTGACTGAACAGCCGCTGTCTGCTCATGTGCGGTCAATCAAAAGTGTAGCGCACCTGATGGGCAACCAGTCTATCAGTTCCCCATTGAGCTCCACCCACCCCTAGTATAAACTCCTTCAGCCAAGCACCTGTCAGTATGACAAGTGCAGTAGTAGCGCACTGAGGAACGAGTGTCCAGTGACAGTCCAGTGCACTTCTTCCCCAGTAAAGACGCGATCAAATCCATGTACCGGTCTGTGACAGTTACATGAATTGGATGCAAGCACTGACACTCAGTGCTGCGCCCTGATGGAATTCGAAAGGGTGTCGACGACACCCCTTATGAATTCCCCTGAATGTTGTTGGCTCATAAATGTAAATAAATCTGTAACATTGCACCAGAGAGATCAGTCTGTGACTGAAGGCACACTAAGAATATTTTTACAATTCTTAGTCTGTCTGCGATGATCTCACACTGGTGCAGTGTTATAATTTGTAAAAAAATTGATATGCAACAAAAGTAAATTAAGTGCTAAATCACAAAATAAAAAAAAATGTTAACTCCTTTCGGTAAATTTTTTCTTGAATTTAATACTTTATGCGATAAATACCGCACGTGTTATTTTAAATGTAAAAACAATTGCAGTATTGAAAGGATAAGTTCACCTTTGAAAAATGTTAAACATGTCACTTTTCAAAAACAGCGGGGCTCTGCCCACAAGGCCGCATTATTTCTTCACAGATTCCTGTAAATGAATAAAGTACAAGTCCTACCACTGTGGCAGACAGGCTGAAAGCTGGAGAACATATCTGCAGGAGCACAAATTGCATCCGTGATCTACTGATTGCGGGTGCAATGCTTTCAAAGCTGCTATAGGAAAAAATAAGAATTGCACTTAAAAAAAAAAAGAAAAAAAAAAGTGTGCATTATTTTTTCAGCAAAGGTGAACTTAGCCTTTAATGCTTAATGAAGTGACGTCTTTGTTACATTGTGCAATACATGTGGTTGCGTCGCACTAGTATGGGGTTTAAGGGTTGCAAAAGGCAATACAAGGTCTCCTTATCACCTGTCAAATGTTCTCGGAAGAGTGATCCACATTCAAAAAGCGATGCTAGTGTACCCTAGCCCTAAGTCCCATATTTTTGACACCCCTGTACAAACACCCTTATTTATAAGTGTTCATATGGGGGAGTTCCAGCCATGTCAAGCAACTTTTGCTCTGTTCCCTGGTTCTCAACTCCTGTCCTCAGGACCCACTAACAGGCCAGATTTTAAGTATTACCTTGGTGAGATGCAATCTAGAATACAGCAATCACTGAGCAGCAAATAATATCAACTGATGTATTTTAGTTATCTTGAAAATCTGGGCTGTTAGTGGGTCCTGAGGACAGGAGTTGAGAACTGGTCTAGCCTCACCTCCTTTGACAAACCCCATTTTCCTCCTCAGCCTGCATCTGTTTTCAATCAGATTGCCCCCAAAGTAACTTTTCTCCCCCACCTCCTGCCGCCAATATTCTCCTTCTGTCATTCCCACTGCATGGAAAGTGACTGCACTCATTTCAGATATGTGACTGCTGCTAGAGCCAAGTGTTCATTCAGAACTAATTGAATATTTGTTTTCTTGTTGGCACAATGTTGACCACACATTTAGATTCAGAATCCACACCTTCTAGAAAAGCATGCACATAGTTCTATTCCCCAAGGGGACAAAGTGCTGAGAAAAATTTGGTAAGACTTCTTTAGGCCTCATGCACACTGGGTGTTTGCCCAGCTCTCCTGGATGGCTTTCTCCCGGCAGGAGAAAAGCAGCATCAAAAGACACACTTAAAGCTGCGTTTTTTGAAAATGTGTTTAGATGCATTTAGGCAAATCAAGCACTTGGACATTAATTCATTTTATTGGCCAGAATAAAAATGTATTCTGGCCACTGAAATGAATTCATGTTCAAGTGCTAAACGCATCTAGCCTTAACTCATGTTAAGGTGCATCAAGCGTTTTTTCTGCCAAAACGCTGCTGCTCCTGAACACTCCAACATTGGGTTTTTCTTTTTTGAATGCCTGTAAACACCTGTGTGTGCATGAATACATACTGTAGGCCAACATCGAGGGGTGCTTGCAGGCAGAAAAAAAAAAAAAAAAAAAAAAAAAAACGCTCCTAAAAGCAGCATTTAATGCCCAGTATACATGAGGCCTTAAAGTAGTTGGTTTCCAACCTGTAATGTAGGATAAAATGTTGGTTAAATTTTGTAATATTATAATACCTGATATGGCCAGTTTTCCAGGACAAACAGAGCGTTCCCTCATACCAGCATCTGATGACCTACAAAATAAAAAACCCATGAATACAAAAATGACCCATAAAGTGAACATTTAAAGGCTATTGAAAAATTCCCCTCACCACTCAAAACAGAGAAGAAAAAAAATAAAAAAATAAAAAGGTTTAGGCTCTACATATACCAAACATTGACTTCAGCTAATATTCTGTTTTGTTCTTTGCTTGTAGTTGCTGACTCACTCAGATTTATTATTGCTCCCAGGCAGTTTTAACACAGTTGAGATACAAAGGTTTATCAGTATTTGCAACCCTGAAAATGAGCCCAACACTCAAGTGTTAGGCTCGGTTTACACCTAAACCGGCTGCGGATCGCACAGCAACGCTGTCTGTCCCTGTTCTCCGTTCCAGGGATGAATAAGGGCAGAATCTATGAATCCTGAATTCGGCCCTGAAATGGAGGCAAAGACGCACTGTGCAGTGCACTCTGCAGGATCCCCGGAGACATGTGAACCGGCTCCATAGAGAGACGGTCATATTCTCCTGCTATGCGAATTGGATGTGGGGAAACCCGCATCCAATTCGCATAGGTGTGAATTCAGCCTGAATGTGGCCTTCCAGGTGGATCCTGATGGGCTATGTCAGCCCCGGGCTTTGTTGGATATTCCAACAGTGACTTCTCCTTGCCATAATTTCCAACACCTGAGAGTTGTGGGTACCCAAACCAACTCCAAACCAAGGTTTTCAGGCCTTCCATTGTTTTGCACAGGTGATTTGATCAGTTTCACTGCCTTAGTAATTACCACAGCGGTTTTACCTGAGGAAATCCTGAAAACAATGACCTGTTAGGGCACCTTGAGGACTGGAGTTGAGAAACACTGTTTTATTGCCACGAATGTTCCAACTGGAATTAACCCCCTCTGCTTGGCTAGTCCTGGTGACTATTATCCCAAATTTTTGAGCAGTCACGGGATCAGGAGGTGGGGAAAAAAAAGAAAGAAAGAAAAAAAAAAAAACACAGACTTGTTCTAGTGGCAGGGGGTTTACTTTAGTTTTGGAGGGATTTCCCGTCGCCTTTATTTGTGCCTTTTGTAAAAAGGCAAAAAAAAAAAAAAGAAAAAAAAAAGGGGGGGAAGAAGTTTAGCTTTATACACATACATTAAAAAAGCAAAGAAGCATGCCAGATTAATATTGGGTTTACTATTCCTTCTAATACTGCAAGTTAACTGGCAAATGCCTGAAAAATATACACAGCCCCAGAAAACGAGCAAAAATATCAATATTAATGGCACTACAGTAAATTACAGTACATGAGATAAGAGGAATTTCCTTAAGAGGAACAATCGGTAGATTATCTGTTAGTACAGGGATTTTGACAGCAGATTCCAATTCTACAGACGAAAAAAAAAAAAAAACGAAGGGGCAAGCTAGAACATTTTTTATCATAAGTTAACACAATGTCCGATTTTCGTTTAACATGTCCAGTAATCGTACAGAGACAAATCGAATAGAAAATATCATGCATAATCAGGAGGAAAGGATGACCTGGAAGATGCTAGCACATAGCTAAGTTTGCGTTTGTCATGCAATAATTTTCGTACAAGTTTTCTGTATACAATATGCAATGAAACAACGTGGCCAGCAGATGGTACCAAACAACCACCCTTTCATAAAACAGCATGGATTTTAACAAAGTTATCCATGAGCAGAAACATTTACAAAAAGCAATTTGTCTTTTGGGATCTCGCAGATTTTGTTTTAAAATACATGTTCTGTACAAACTGTTAAAAGTAATTTATTCCATATAGGGCTTGTTTTAGGTCTTATATACAGTACTTCAACATCTCCCTGCCATAATTCCTGATTGTGTAACCTGGAGAGTCTTGAATGTTCGCAATTGCCCTTTTTCATTTGTTAGCCCTTCCTGAAAAATAATCCACAGCAAAAACTACAATTGTGTTTATACATTAACATATCCCAGCAGAGTTAGTATAAGATTTTGGCTGCACAAAAACACCACAAAACAGCCTACTTACAATATGCCGAAAACTACGTACAAAAACGGTTTTAGGGTCTATGCACAATGGACTTAAAGTGGTCGTAAAGGCTGAAGGTTTTTTTAACTTCATGCATGAAGGTTTTTTTTACCTTCATAAAAGGTGCCGCTCCCCCCACCGCCCCTTCCTTATACTCACCTGAGCCCCCTCTTGATCCAGCGATGTGCATGGGAGCCTTGTCTATCCCAGGTCTCCCTCTCCTCATTGGCTAAGACACAGCAGCGGGAGCCAGTGAGCCCATGATGAGTGAGGTACCCTCATATCTGTCTTATTGATGCATAGAGCTGAGCTTGGGAGTGAGCACACACCAGTGCCCCCTTAGCAAGCAGCTTGCTATTGGGGGTACTAGTCAAGGGGAGGAGCCAGGAGCACCAACGGGGGACCCAAGAAAAAAAAAAAAAAAAAAAGAAGAAGAAGATTGAGGCTGCTCTGTGCAAAACCACACAGAGCAAGCAGGTATGACTTTTGTTAAGTCCTTTAGAAAAAAAAAAAAAAAAAAAAAAACCACACACATACCAGTTCCCTTGCCAGAAAAGAAACTTTATAGAGCTTTTTTGTACAGGAGCTTCTAGAAGAGTTTAGGTGCATTCAGCGTTTTTCTTGACAGAAAATTACTCTCAAAAATGCAAAAAACAGATCAGAATGGTCTTTTTTCTGCCTCTAAACGTTGAGCTTAAAATATACACCTCTAAACGTCCTAAAATGCACATAGGATAACATTGAGCTGCTTCTACAGGCAAAAAAAAAAAAAAAAAAAATGTAAAACTCCCGTAGAAGCAGCGATTTTTTTAAGCCAGTTTGCATAGACCCTAAAATCTGCTAGAAAAATTATTTGTAGCGATTAAGACCAAAACTGACTTTTATGATCACAGCCATAAACAAGGAGTCAACAAGGTCTATAAAGAGAAGCACAACTCCTGCCATCAAGCATGTAGGTGGATCTTTGCGGTTTTGGAGTATGAGCTATAGCAGCACAGGGAATTTAGTCAAAATTGGTGCCAAGATGAGATGCCTATATTCAGAAAACATTGAAGGAAAACATGCATTCATCAACCTTGAGGCTGCACATGGGATGCACTTGGACATGTCAACATGACAATGATCCAGATCAGTGTTTCTCAACTCCAGTCCTCAAGGCGCCCCAACAGGTCATGTTTTCAGGATTTCCCTCAGATGAAATGGCTGTGGTAATTACTAAGGCAGTGAAACTGCTCAAATCACCTGTGCAAAATAGAAATCCTGAAAACATGACCTGTTGGGGCGCCTTGAGGACTGGAGTTGAGAAACACTGATCCAGATCATAAGACCAAGTTAACCCTTTATTGGCTGTAGCAAAAAAAAGTGGAGGGTTCTGGAGTGGCCATCACAATCTCCTGACCTCAACATCATTGGGCCACTTTGGGTAGATCTCAAAACGTGCAGACCTTTTCAACACCCTATAAAAAGTATGTAAAATCTCATGGGACCCTAGTCTACAACAGAAACATAAATGTTACCTATCAATTGGAAAGCTAAGTCGGAGAGGATGCACACAACAGCCAGAGGTCCCATCTCATGTCAAGGGCCTCTCAATACATCAGAGTCTCCCCACCACTGAAGTCCCCCATTACATCAGAGCCCCCCAATCACACATCCCTTTCTTCACATCAGAGCCCTACATTTTGGCTCCAGCGGCGAGGCATAGGGTGGGAGGTGGAACAGGTCTGGAGAAAGCAGATTTCCATCATCACCTGAAAGCTGGAAGGTGGCCCTACATGCTGCTTGCCCTGGATCAGCATCATGCTTTGCCATAGTGTGTGTGGGCTGCTAACACCATAGGAACAAACGGCACTGTGCATCCTGTGTCATTTGTTATAGTGCTGGTGGCCAGCTCGCCTGTACCATGGCAGCTTGACACCTCTCCAGGGCAAAACTGGGTCCTGTGCTTGTGGCACCCCAAGGGAACCCAAATGGCACCCATGTTTAGAGACACGTAAATGCTTTGGTTTTCAAGGACCTGGAGGCTTTTTTGCACTTCCATCCAGTTTAGCTAACAATGGGTTAATGTTCAATCATGGATGGTATATACTTGCTCTCCATTAGCAGTGGTAGAGTTAATGTTCTGTCTGCACCTCTTGACTGGCCCTGCTTATAGTGGTTATAAATGCACACCATTTCTATAGTACTGTATGGTTTGAGACAGGAGCCAATTAGCTTTGAAACGCGTTACCACACCCATCTATTTCCAGTTCTGCCTGCGGTGACATCACATATGGTCCAGCGTCCCTGTGTGTTCCAGCATGGTTCCCAGGACTTCCTGGTTCTTCACACAATGGTTGATCACCTCGCTGGCATTCTTCACCCCAAAGACAGCGGACTATAACAAAGTAGGGGTTCTGACATGGAGATATACTTTACTTGAATGCACCAAATGTGAGTTGCCAATTGTCTTTCCTCAATGAAGTATTCTCATACTATGGCACTTAGTCTGACACCCTCTGCTATCCCATTTCTTTCTTTTAGAGATCACTCCAGTCAGCCTTGGATGTGTGCAGAGTATTACCAGTAGTTTATGGATTCATATACTGTATAAAGACTGTTTATACTACAAATGAGGAGCTTATATGTTTTGATTAATATACCACTTGGCAGTGTTAATTTTTTTTTTTTAATGAATGGGCAGGTAATCTTCACAGTGCGCCATTTGTTTTTGTTTTTAATGATCACTATTTACACATATAGCTGCCAGAATTGATTGAAAAAAAAAAAAAAAAAAAAACACACAACACCACACCTTGACAGACTTCCCATACATGGATCGAAATTCAGCTTGTGCCTGCTGAACCGGCTGAATTTCGTTCTATGGCTATCTTAAAGTCATACTAAAGTCTTGTTTTACTTTCCTGCTCTGTGCAGTGGTTTTGCACAGAGCAGCCCATATCCTCCTTTTCCTTTTGTCCCTCTTCGGCTCTCCTGGCCCCTCCCTCCTGTCGAGTTCCCCCACAGCAAGCAGCTTGCTATGGGGTCACCGAAGCTGAGCTGCAGCTCCCCGTGTCCATTCAGACACAGAGCCGTGGACCAGCCCCGGCCCTCTCTCCTCATTCACTGACTGAGCGACAGCAGCGGGAGCCAATGGCGCTTCGCTGCTGTCTCAGCCAATGAGGAGGGAATGTCCGGACAGCCGAGTCTCTCATGCAACATCTCTGGATCGAAGTGGGGCTGAGGTAAGTATTTGGGGCCTGAGGGGGGCTGCTGCACACAGGCGGCTTTTTAACGTAATGCATAGAATGCATTAAGATAGCAAACTTTCTGCTTTTACAACCACTTTAAATGTTACTTAACTGCAGCAGAGGAAAATCTGGTCTCCTGTCCTGCTAGGGATACAAACAAATTGCTGCAAACCACCCAGCTACAATTCCTCTATAACATCAGTGATCAGCAACCTGTAGATCGTGGTCTGGGCTTGCTGACCCACCATCCCAGAGCGTTAAAGATATAGTAGAAAGCCGCATAAGCCGATGCCTCCTGTCCCATGTGGAGTACTCCACCTCTTATCCTGGCTAACTGTCTCCAGAGTGGTGCCAGCAGCATGAATGCAGAGATCTTCAGGTCAGTGTGAAGCAATACACTGGGAATAATAGTATAGGGCTTCTTTCACACTGATAAGCTGAGGTTTACCCACACCATGGGTGCAGTGCACCTGCAGCTTTTCCTGGGGGTTTGCTTCACTTATGCATAGACTTCTATTATATACTGCAGGTGTGGTGCACTTTCTGAAAGTGACCACACCTGCAGGCTATAATAGAAGTCTATGGCAAAGCGCAGCTAGCCCAGGAAAGTCATAAATACACGGTGCTGCACCCAAAAAGTTTAAATGCAGCCTTATAGGAGGCTCAGAACAGTAAGGGTTAATTTGCAGTTTGGGGGGGGGGTGGTAAAACCCATAGATAAGACATGTTTTACCACCCCAACCGCACCCCCTTTAGTAGCCAGTGTTAATTTTGGCAGCAAATTTCGATTTAGTTTTAGTCTTAGGACTAAAATGGCATTTTAGATTAAGTCCCATTTTAGTTTTCTGCAATTTTTAGTTTTAGTCGTATTTAGTCGACAATCTCCAGTAGATTTTAGTCGACTAAAATGAATGAACAAATGATTTGTATAGCACTGCAAATGCGAACTGAAATGCCTCAAGGCGCTTGATCTGTGCTGCTAGTCCTATTTCTTAGAAGAGATGGGTCTTGAGTTTTTTTCTGAAGGCCTGATAGTTTTCTTCAATGTGGATGTTGGTGGGTAGAGCGTTCCATAGCCGTGGTCCTTGGACTGCGAATCTTCGTTCTCCCTTCGATTTGTAGCGGGACTTGGGAATGAGGAGGAGGTTTTGGTTAGTTGATCGAAGACTGCGATTGGGTGTGTAGCGTTTTATTTTCTCGCATAGGTATTGTGGAGCGTTTCCTTGAGTGCATTTGTGGGTGAGGCAGAGGGTCTTGAAAGTGATCCAATCCTTTATGGTTAGCCAATCTAAGCTCCTCAGGGATGGGGAGGGTTTTTTCCTGTTACCAGTCTTGTTGCAGTGTTTTGGATGACTTGTAGGCGTGCAATCTGATATTTAGGTAGTCCTATGTAGAGGGAGTTCGCGTAATCGAGCTGGGAATTGATGATTGTTCCAACTACTGCCGCTTTGTCCTCTTCTGGAATGAAGGGGATGAGTCTTCGTAATAGGCGAAGGAGATGGCGAGATCCATTGACTACCGAAAATCTTCAGTACATTTTAGTTGACTAAAACTCATTTATGCATTAGTTAACATTTCTCTACAATTTCCAAAGTCATTATATACTGTTGGAGTGAAAAATCTATGTTGTTATTTATGTTATTGAGGTATGAACATGCACTACAGACCAGTGTTAATTTTGAAGTCAAATTTCAATTTAGTTTTAGTCTTTGTCTTTTGACTAAAATGGCATTTTAGTTTTAGTCCCATTTTAGTCATCTCAATTGTTTTAGTCATAGTTTAGTCGACTAAAATAGTATTCATTTATTTGACTAAAATGTTTTAGTCGACGAAATTAAAGGAGGGAGTCCACCTAAACCGCCTAAAAAAAAATATTAAAAGCCAGCAGCTACAAATACTGCAGCTGCTGACTTTTAATAAATGGCCACTTACCTGTCCCAGGGTCCAGTGATGTAGGCAGGCGACGATGAGAACCCGCTCGGTTCTCAGCAGCTGCCGCCATCCTAGGTGAGGGAATCAGGAAGTGAAGCGTTGCGGCTTCACTTCCCGGTTCCCTACTGCGCATGCGCGAGTCACGCTGCACATCGTAACTGGTCCCCGCTATCTCCTGGGACCTGTGTGTTTCCCAGGAGACAGCGCGGAGGGACAGGAATAGGCATAGACTCCCATGGGAGTCTATGCCGAAAGTGGGTGCAAATACCTGTCTTAGAGAGGTATCTGCACCCCCCTCCCCCCTGAAAGGTGCCCAATGTGACACCGGAGGGGGGGAGGGTTCCGAAAAGCGGAAGTTCCATTTTTGTGTGGAACTCCACTTTAACACTGGCTGCAGTGGCCAGAGGTGTATACATTTCCCAGCCACAGCAGGAGCTATACACCCCATCATGGTTGGTGGGTGTAGCACCTGCCAAGCATAACTCATTCAAGTGAATGAGGCCATACTGCAAGTGCCCTGCAATCTTGTGCAGTACAGCAAAAAAAGGGATTAAAGCAGCAATATGTTGCCTCTTCACCACCTGATTTAAACCCATGATTGCCATGCAATGCATGCCATTGCGATACGGTAGTACGCCAATTAGAGGTTTAAATCAGGTTTAAAGGGGCGACAGTGGGCAACACTGTGCCCGATGATCTTTGACTTCTGAAGAAACCTTGTTCACCCACCTTTCATACCTCTCTAGATTATGGTTTAGGCATACCCAATTTCTTATTATCTGCCCACCCAGATTAACCAGCTAACAAAATATTCTACTGTTCAAACTCCTTTGTGGGTGAGCATTGAGAATAAAAAGAAAATATTATATTTCATTTCCTCAGAGTTTGAGATGTCACCAAGTACTCAGGCTGTCTTCTCTCACACAACCTCTACTTTCCTACTTGAATATTCCCTCGCCTGCTCTTGGCATGGAAAGACAATTAAAACGCTGGATTCAAGCACACTTGTTGCTATAAATTCTACTCCTCGGATGACATCAACCTCTTTCAGGTTATTCCCGAGATAAAATTTAAGCTCCCCATGCTGAATTATTTTCAGATTAGGAATTTTATTCAAAAAACATTGCTAAATTCCAACATGCCCGTTCCTGCAATTAGAGAGGAAATGTCGAAACAACCCACTTTATCCAGGCCTCATAGTCTTGCTTTACCCATCATTACTTATCTCTGCCTCTGACTATCCATGATGTGAAGAACAGGATTAAAGAGACCGATTTGTAAGAAAATGACAGTGACACTGGCAGAAAGAAAAGCCACCGTCAACAAGATCTGGGCTTCTTGAATCAAACACTGCCTTCCACCTACATTTGACAAACATCTTACAATTATAAAACTTAAGACGATTTTTATATGGCTTTGGTTGTCCTGAGCAGGCATGAAACTTCTTTCTGCTTTCCCTGCTCTAGTGTGTCCTTGACCCCTATCCCTCCTCTCCCATACTTTGGTTCTTTTTCTAATATTCCTTTGCTCTTGCCTTCTAATCTTTTTGAAACCAAGATTCCTTGGGGGAACCTGAATGTATGTGATGCCTTCACTCTTAAAGCGGTAGTAAACCGCTGTGTGTTTTTTTTCTGGAACTTGCAAGGTAAAGCCATAATGTGCCAGTATTCATCGCATACTGGCACATTAGGTGAAACTAACCTTAGAATGAAGGCATTCCAGCGACAAGTTCTCCCTGCTGACAAGGCTTCCATCTTCACCCGGTTTTCCTTCCGGGTTTGTGGACTCCGGATGTGAGGGTGGCCGGAGCCGCGATAAAGTCACTTCTGCGCATGCGAGGCCATTCCTTCAGATCGCATGCACCGGCATCATCACTGGCTGTATTAACATTACCACTTCCCGCCAGCCATATTACATAATGACGTGCACAAAGTGGTTACATTATCCTGACTGGACGTCATATGAGATATGACGTTGGTCAGGATGCGCCGCCATTGCACGCACCGCGGAGATCAGGGATGATGCTTGTCCCTCGGACACAGCGCATCCCCGATCAGGGTAAACAGCCAATGAAATTGGGCATTTACCTAGTGGTCGGTTGTGTCCAATCGCAGCCGGTTACATATCACAACGAGGATAAGCGTCCCCGGGGGGCACACATCGTACTGATCGGGGATGGTGCGTGTCCCTTGGACAGGGCCAATGGCATTGGCTGTTTACCATGTGATCGGCTGTGTCCAATCACAGCCGGTCACAAGTATAAACAATACGGCAGTTTCCAGGGATCGCTCCTCCTCTCTCCTCACACACCAATCATGGGAGGAGAGGGAAGGAGAGATTTGAGATCCATAAGTGATTACTTTACTGTTTTACTGTCTGCTCAACACGAGCCCATCTGGATCTGTCACAGCCCATCTGTCACACAGGCCGGCACCAGTACTGCCATCAGTACCATCTGGATCGGTCACAAAAACCTGCTACCGCCACACAGGCCTGCCAGTACTGCCATCAGTACCGCCACAGTCCCTCCATAAATATCGTCACACAGGCCCGTCATCAGTAACCTGTCAGTACTGTCACACAGGCCCGCCATCAGTGACCTTTCAATACTACCACCAGTACTTTCACACAGGCCCACCAAAAGTACCGCCATCATGGCCCAAAGAGTTTACACACCTGAGGAGGCAAATGCCATGCTTACCATGTCAGATGATGAGAGCAGCAGAGAGCTTCCATCATCCGATTCTGGTTCAGAATACTAGCCAGTAAAGGGGAGTGGAGTAGAGTCTGAGTCAGCAGAGGAAACCAACCCTCCTAAAAGAATGAGATCAGGACCAAGATCAGAAGACCTGCCTACCACCAGCAGCGCCAGACCCCAGGAAGAGGAGCCCAGTACCAGTCCTGGAATTACACATCCAGCCCAAAGAATCCAGGCCCAGTCCTACCTTCCGGATGCCCTGGCAAACTTCTTATGGTTGCCTCCCAGCTCAGGATCTGCTATAATCCCCCTTTTCACCGCACAGCCAGGTGTGCAGCCCAACACTACTAATTTTTCACAATTGGATTATTATTGTTTTTCCCCAAAGATTTGTTGTAGTACATGGTGGACCAAACCAATCTCTATGCAGATCAATTTACTGCTGCCAACCCCGATTCATCTTACGCCCACATGTTCCATTGGCGACGTCTCACACTAGACGAATTCAAATTGTTTTTGGGCCTTACTTTTAATATGGGACTTACAAAGAAGAACAAACTGCATGCCTACTGGTCCACCAACCCCATTGTTAGGCAATTTGGACAGGGTAAAATCCCCAAATCCTCACTAAATTTAATAGGTACGATGCCCGGCGGGTGTGGAGAGGCGACTCTTTGTACATCTTGCGGCATGTATGCGTTCCTTGATCATCCGATCGAGGGCGAATACTGCTGTGCAAAATGTAAGCACATTGTTTCCCTGGAAGCCCAGGTTCTGAATCTGGGGAAGCAACTGTCAGCACTGAGAAGTCCCTCCATACTAAAGGTGAGCCAGGAACATACACGGCAGGTGCCGGCAGGGGCCAGCACAGAGGCGGGTGGAGACAAAGAGGTGCAGGCACTAGCAAAGAGTAGATGGGCGACAGTCAGGAGGGGTAGAGGGGGAAGTGCCAGAGAGGCCGATCCAGGACTGGAGCATCCCAATAAGTACGCTCCATTGAGTGACATTGGTGAAACCACTCAGGGACCAGCACTGCTGGAGATGAGGGACTTTCCTAGCTGCCAGGGGAAGAACTCCTCCAGTGAGAGAGGGGGGGCAGCAAAGGGAAAGGAAAGACAGATTCTGGTGGCAGGGGACTCAATTCTTAGGACAGAGAGGGCAATCTGTAACCAAGACCTGAAGCGCCGAACAGTATGTTGTCTACCGGGCGCTCGGATTCGGCACATCACGGATCTTGTGGACAGATTACTGGGAGGGGCTGGGGAAGACCCGGCTGTCATGGTGCACGTTGGCACCAATGACAAAGTCAGAGGCAGATGGAGTGTACTAAAGAACGATTTTAGGGACTTAGGTGCTAAATTGAGGAAAAGGACCTCCAAAGGTAGTGTTCTCAGGAATACTACCGGTACATCGAGCCACACCAGAAAGGCAGAGGGAGATTAGGGAAGTAAACAAGTGGCTGAAGAGCTGGTGTAGTAAGGAGGGGTTTGGGTTCCTGGAGGACTGGGCCGACTTCTCAGTCGGTAACCGGTACTATAGAAGGGACGGACTGCACCTAAATGAGGAGGGTGCAGATCTGCTGGGAATGAAGATGGCCAAAAAGTTAGAGGGGTTTTTAAACTAGGCGATGGGGGGGGAGGGTCCAGAGACAGTGATAGCCAGCGCGGAAGATATTACAGAGGGTAGTATTGGGGGCATTAGTGGTAGGTTAACCAAAGCACAAAAACACAAGGTGAGTATAGTAGCAAGTCCTAGTTGCAATCTTGAAACACCCAATACGAGGACAATATGCGACCGGTCCAAACTATGTGGCATGTTCACCAATGCCAGGAGCATGGCGGACAAGATGGGTGAACTAGAGATACTGTTGTACAAGGAGGATTTGGATTTTGTGGGAATTTCAGAGACCTGGTTCAACAGCTCTCATGATTGGCTGGCAAACATTCAAGGGTATACCCTATACCGCAAGGATAGAGAGGGTAAAAAAGGGGGAAGGGTATGCCTATATATCAAGAATAATGTACAAGCGAATGTGAGAGATGACATCACAGAGGGAGCTAGAGAGGAGGTGGAATCCTTATGGATAGAGCTCCAAAGGGATGAAGCTAAGGGGAAAATAATACTGAGAGTATGCTATAGGCCCCCTAACCTGAGGGAGGAAGTGGAGACGGATCTCCTATCACAAATTGGATTAGCAGCAAGGATGGGAAGTGTTATCATAATGGGGGATTTTAATTTTCCAGACATAGACTGGGCGGAGGGAACCGCGCATTCATTTAAGGCTCACCAGTTCCTTAATGTCTTGCAGGACAATTTTATGGGTCAGATGGTAGACGCACCAACTAGAAATAAAACATTACTGGATCTACTGATTACCAACAATACAGACCTGATCACAGATGTGGAAATACGGGGCAATTTAGGAAACAGCGATCACAGGTCAATTAGTTTCAGTATAAATCACACAAATAGGAAACATGAAGGGAACACAAAGACACTGAATTTCAAAAGAGCCAACTTCCCTAAACTACAAACCTTGCTAAAAGGCATAAATTGGGATAAAATATTAGGAACAAAGAATACGGAGGAGAGATGGGTTTGCTTTAAGAGCATATTAAATAAGGGCATTAGCCAATGTATCCCATTGGGTAATAAATTTAAGAGAGCGAACAAAAATCCTGGATGGCTTAACTCCAATGTAAAAATGCATATAAAAGCAAAAGGAGAAGGCCTTCAAAAAATACAAGGTTGAGGGATCATCCTCAGCATTCAGACTTTATAAAGAATGCAATAAGAAATGTAAGGGTGCAATTAGGACGGCTAAGATAGAACATGAAAGACACATAGCGGAGGAGAGCAAAAAAAATCCCAAGATATTCTTTAAGTATGTAAACAGTAAAAAAGGGAGGACAGACCATATTGGCCCCATAAAGAATGAGGAAGGACATCTGGTTACAAAAGATGGGGAGATGGCAAAGGTATTGAATTTATTCTTTTCCTCAGTCTTCACGAGTGAATCGGGGGGGGGGGGGGCTTCAGTAACCAAAACTGCAGTGTTTATCCTCATGACACAACACAGGAAGCACCTCCATGGTTAACAGAGGACGGAATTAAAATTAGACTTGAGAAACTTAACATTAATAAATCACCGGGACCAGATGGCTTGCATCCGAGGGTACTTAGGGAACTCAGTCAGGTGATTGCCAGACCGTTGTTCCTAATTTTTACAGTCTATTGACTGGAATGGTACCAGCTGATTGGAGAAAAGCCAATGTAACACCAATATTTAAAAAGGGCCCAAAATACATCCCTGGGAATTACAGACCAGTTAGCCTAACATCAATAGTATGTAAACTCTTGGAGGGGATGATAAGGGACTATATACACAAGATTTTAGTAATAAGAACGATATCATTAGCAGTAATCAGCATGGATTCATGAAGAATCGTTCTTGCCAAACCAATCTATTAACCTGAGGCGGCGAGTTGCCATCTAGGTAAAGGAAGGCCCGTAGACGTGGTGTATCTGGATTTTGCAAAAGCATTTGACACAGTTCCCCATAAACGTTTACTGTACAAAATAAGGTCCGTTGGCATGGACCATAGGGTGAGTACATGGATTGAAAACTGGCTACAAGGGCGTGTTCAGAGGGTGGTGATAAATGGGGAGTACTCAGAATGGTCAGGGGTGGATAGTGGGGTTCCCCAGGGTTCTGTGCTGGGACCAATCCTATTTAATTTGTTTATAAACGACCTGGAGGATGGAATAAACAGTTCAATCTCTGTATTTGCAGACGATACTAAGCTAAGCAGGGCAATAACTTCTCCGCAGGATGTGGAAACCTTGCAAAAAGACCTGAACAAATTAATGGGGTGGCCGACTACATGGCAAATGAGGTTCAATGTAGAAAAATGTAAAATAATGCATTTGGGTGGCAAAAATATGAATGCAATCTATACACTGGGGGGAGAACCTCTGGGGCAGTGGTTCTCAACCTGGGGGTCGGGACCCCCTCAGGGGTCAAATGATGATTTGGTAGGGGTCACCAAATCCTGGGCTGTCCCTGGAGCCTGTGGCCGCCCAGCTGGGCTATTCCTGGAGCCCGCGGCCACCCACTCAGCTTCTTCGCAGCCGCCCTTTCAGTTCACGGCATGGCTGGGGGCAGAGACTAGAGGTCAGCTGACTGGTGAGGAATGTGAAGTGGGAGGGGCTGGAGGAGACCCTATCTCCTGATTTCGGCATAGGTGTCACTGCTACGAGACACCACAAAGTCAGAGACACAGTGAAGCCGGAGACGCAGTGAGTAACACTACCTGTGATTTGTAGTTGCCATTAAAAGTCCCCACTACAGTTCCAAGATCAGCAGATGACCTTCATCAAGAGCACCCAAGTTGGCTGATCAGAACTCCCCTCAGCATTGCCACTCGTCCCATTCTCCCCCACCAAGGAGTAAGAGAAGGAATGAAAATAGAGAATACATGGAAGGGAGAGGAAAAGAGGGGGAGGAACAAAGAAAAAGGGAGAGAAAGAACAAGAAATTAGGATAGAGAGAAGGATGGGGGAAAAAAACTCAAGAAATTAGGATAGAGCGAGATAAAAGGGAACGAAAGGAGAACAAAGAGAAAGAGTGGTACATCCTAAAATGTACCATAAGGGGTTTAATACTGTATGTGTGGAAGGGACTCAGGGAGCACTTAATGTCCGTGGGTTAGGGGCGCAAATTACTTGTCTTGCCTTGGGTACTGACAACCCACGCTACGAAAATAATTTTACTGTTAGGGGTCCCCAGAACTTGTGAAATTTTATCAAGGGGCCATGACAGTAAAAAGGTTGAGAACCACTGCTCTGGGGGAATCTAGGATGTAAAAGGACCTGGGGGTCCTAGTAGATGATAGGCTCAGCAATGGAATGCAATGCCAAGCTGCTGCTAATAAAGCAAACAGAATATTGGCATGCATTAAAAGGGGGATCAACTCCAGAGATAAAACGATAATTCTCCCGCTCTACAAGACTCTGGTCCGGCCGCACCTGGAGTATGCTGTCCAGTTGTGGGCACCAGTCCTCAGGAGGGATGGACTGGAAATGAAGCGAGTACAAAGGGCAACAAAGCTAATAAAGGGTCTGGATGATCTTAGTTATGAGGAAAGGTTGCGAGCGCTGAACTTATTCTCTCTGGAGAGGAGACGCTTGAGAGGGGATATGATTTCAATTTACAAATACTGTACTGGTGACCCCACAATAGGGATAAAACTTTTTCGCAGAAGAGAATTTAATAAGACTCGTGGCCACTCATTACAACTAGAAGAAAAGAGGTTTAACCTTAAAACTACGTAGAGGGTTCTTTACTGTAAGAGCGGCAAGGATGTGGAATTCCTTTCCACAGGCGGTGGTCTCAGCGGGGAGCATTGATAGCTTCAAGAAACTATTAGATAATCACCTGAATGACCGCAACATACAGGGATATGTAATGTAATACTGACACATAATCACACACATAGGTTGGACTTGATGGACTTTTTTCAACCTCACCTACTATGTAACATGCCCATATATTCCGCTGTCATGTCCAAAACTCGCTACGATATGATTATGCGTTTCCTACCATTTTGACAATTCGCAGTGCCCTTCCCAAGATCATCCCAACCACGACAAAAATTGCACAAGATACGCCCCCTAATAAATTCTTTTACCAAACGATTTTCTGAAGGGTTTATCCCAGACCAAAATGTGTGGACAAATCCCTTATCCACTTTACTGGCAGGCTGCAGTTCAAACAACATATCCCAAGTAAGAGAGCCAGGTACAAGTTAAAATTGAATAAATTGTGTGATCGAGCCACTGGATACATATACACCTTACACATTTATGAAGGCAAAGACTGCCAGCTCCATAATTGCCCAACATATAAAGGAACCGGTGGTAAAATTGTCTGGGACCTTGCATACCCCTTGTTCAAAAAAGGATACCACTTATATGTAGACAATTACTACAGCAGATTGCCCCTTTTCTGTCACCTGTATCGTGAAAAAACCCTGGCCTGCGGTACCTTCAGAAAAAAAATAGTAAACACTGTGGGAAGCCCTTCCTATTAAAAAAGCTACAAAAAAAAAAAAAAAAAAAAAGGGGGGAATCCGCATTCATGAGGAAGTGTTGGCCATGAAGTGGCGGGACAAGAAAGATGTCCACATGATGACTACCATCCACAATGACACCTTGGTGGAGATTCAGAGAAGACACGGCCCCGTTGTAAAGCCTGAATGTGTCTAACTACAATCTTCATGGACTGATCTTTTGCCCTTCTACTTTAGTACACAGGGGGCTCTGTTGTCCAGAGGCTTCAAAAGAGATTTGGGTGGGAGAAGCCTCTACCCCTGGCCCTAAACTTGATGGTCCTTCCTGCTGCCTGGACCAATACTTTGGCTGTTTTGACTATATCTTCTCTGCCTGCTGCCTCTACTGACAATGGACAGTATTTCTGCCTGGGCATCTCTGCCTGCTACCTGGACCAGTGCTTTGGCTGTGCTGACAGTATCTCTGCCTGTATGAACTATGAACAGTATTTCTGTCTGCTGCCTGGACGATTGCTTTTGTGGTCACTGACCACATCCCTGTCTGCTGCCTGGACCGATTCTCTCCTCTGTGGACAAGTGCACTACTAAAATCACAGGTAATCTTTTGTTATTTGGTATGTACATGCTATGTGTTAGAAATATGCAGGGCCCTCAAAAATGTGATTGATAGTCAGAAAATGATGTGTAATTTATTCTCCTAGAACGCCTGGAGGTGCTACTTGGATGTTGGATCTTGGACTTTCAAAATTTTACAATAAAAAGTTTGTTTTTCAAAATTTTCGCTTATATAATCACAAAAAATAAACAGCCCAGCGGTAATTCAATACTACCAAAAGAAAGCTCTAATTTGTGACAGAAAAAAAAAAAAAAAAAAAAGGGAGATAAAAATTTTGTTTGGGTACAGTGTAGGGTCAAAGTGTGAGAGCACTGAAAGCTGAAAATTGGTCCGGGTGGGAAAAATGTATAGATGTACAACTCAGTTGAACAACAAACTGAAATCTTTTAAGTGGAGGCGTTTTGTCAGATTTGGCGACCCGTCAGATTTTCTAACGGAAGTGACGTTCCGTCGCCGCCATCTTGCTACACCCTGCACTCGTCCACAGTAAGGATACAGTGAGAAGGCGGAAAGCGGACATCTTTTTAAACCCACCAGTCTTGCATTTCACACATTTTTACCAGTAAACTCAACTTATATAGTGAAATTCAGTATTTGAAATCTGTTTTGATGCGGATTCTTCAAAGCAGCGGTGTCGTCAGATTAGCAAACCTGTGAGATAAGCCAGCTTGGTGCCGCTTTTAAAATTTAACATCTAAACAGTCACACAGATTTTTAAATACTGTATTTCACTTAATAAAGTCTAAAGTCTATCAGATGGCACATCTTGACTTGGCAATATTTGCCCACTGCAAAAGCACTCCAAAATCGTACAGCCCTCTTCAGATCGCCCCAAAAATTTTTTTATCTGATCCAAATCTGGGCTCTGGCTGGGCCATTCAAAAAAAAAAAAAAAAAAAAACCCACTTTAAATCTTCTTCTGGTGAAGCCATTCCTTTGTTGATTTGGATGTATGCTTTGGGTCATTGTCATGCTGAAAGATGAAGTTCCTCTTCCTATTCAGCTTTCTAGCAGAAGCACGAAGGTTTTGTGCCAATACTGACTGGTATTCGGAACGGTTCATAATTCCCTCTACCTTGACTAAGGCCCTTGTTCCAGCTGAAGAAAAAGCATGATGCTGCCACCACCATGCTTCACAGTGGGTATGGTGTTCTTTTGGTGATGTGTAGTGTTTTTGCGCCAAACATATCTTTTGGAATTATGGCCAAAAAGTTCAACCTTAGTTTCATCAGATCAGAACACATTTTCCCACATGCTTTTGGGAGACTTCAGAGGTTTTTCTTCGTAAGAAAAATGCTTCCGTCTTGCCACTCTACCCCATAGCCCAGACATTTGAAGAATGCGGGAGATTGTTGACACATGTAGCACACAGCCAGTACTTGCTAGATATTCCTGCAGCTCCTTTAGCCACTGGGCACTTAAACCCCCTTCCTAACCAGACCAATTTTCAGCTTTCGGCGCTCTCACATTTTGAATGAAAATTACTCAGTCATGCAAAACTGTACCTATATGAAATTTTTGTCCTTTTTTTCCACATAAATAGAGCTTTCTTTTGGTGCCATTTAATCACCTTTGGGTTTTTTTTGCGCTATAAAAAGAAAAAAAAAAAAAAAAAAAAGGACCGAAAATTGTGTAAAAAAAAAATGCATTTTTCTTAGTTTCCGTTAAAACATTTTGCTAATTAGTAATCAAAATTTATACTGCACATTTCTTTGGTAAAAAATTACCTAAATCGGAGTATATTATTTGGTCTTTGTGAAAGTTATAGAGTTCACAAGCTATGGTGCCAATCTCTGAAAATTGATCACACCTGATGTACTGACAGCCCATCTCATTTCTTGAGACCCTAACAAGCCAGGAAAGTACAAATACACCGCCCCCTTAAATGACCCTTTTTGGAAAGTAGGCATTCCAAGGCATTTAGTAAGAGACATTGTGAGTTTTTTGAATTTGTAATTTTTTCCCACAATTCTTTGCAAAATCAAGTTTTTCTTTTTTTTTCCCCCCACACAATTGTTATATTAGCAGTTTAATTTCTCACACACACACACAGCATATGCATAGCACAAATTACACCCCAAAACACATTCTACTACTCCCGAGTATGGCGATACCACATGTGTAAGACTTTTACACAGCGTGGCCATATACAGAGGCCCAACAGGCAGGGAGCACCGTCAGGCGTTCTTGGAGCATAAATTACACATAATTTCTTGACTACCTCATACACTTTTGAAGGCCCTGGAGCACCAGGACAATGGAAACGCCCCAAAAATGACCCCATTTTGAAAAGAAAAAACAACCCAACGTATAATCTATGAGGCATAGTGAGTTTTTTGAACATTGAATGTGTCATTTTTTTCTACAAGTTTCTGGAAAGTGCGTAAAGAAAATGAAATTTTTTTTTTTTTTTTTTTTTTTTTACACAAAGTTGTCCATTTATACAATATTTCTAACACATAGCATGTACATACCAAAAACTACACCCCAAAATAGATTCTCCTACTCCTGAGTACGGCGATATCAAGTCTGGGAGACTTTTACACAGCCAGGCCACATACAGAGGCCCAACAAGCAGGGAGCGCCATCAGGCGTTCTAGGGGCATAAATGTCAAATCTAATTTGGACTACCTACCTATTACACTTTTGTGAGGCACTCTAGTGGCATGGATGAGCATGAATGGGGATGGATGAGCCGTGGATGGGGATGGCTGAGCATGAATGGGTATGGATGGGGGGTTGATGGAATAGCTGAGCATGGATGGATGAGTATTGCTATGGATAGATGAGTATGGCTGATTAGGGATGGATGGCTGAGCATGGATGAGTATGGCTGAGTATTGCTGAGTATGGATGGATGGCTGAGCATGGATGGCCGGCTGGCTGAGCGTGGATGGATGGCTGGCTGAGCATGGATGGATGGCTGGCTGAGCATGGATGGATGGCTGGCTGAGCATGGATGGATGGCTGGCTGAGCATGGATGGATGGCTGGCTGAGCATGGATGGATGGCTGGCTGAGCATGGATGGATGGCTGGCTGAGCATGGATGGATGGCTGGCTGAGCATGGATGGATGGCTGGCTGAGCATGGAGGGATGGCTGGCTGAGCATGGAGGGATGGCTGGCTGAGCATGGAGGGATGGCTGGCTGAGCATGGAGGGATGGCTGGCTGAGCATGGAGGGATGGCTGGCTGAGCATGGAGGGATGAGTATTTCTGAGCATGGATGGTTGGCTGAGCATGGATGGATGAGTATTTCTGAGCATGGATGGATGGCTGAGCATTGATGGATGAGTATTGCTGAGTATGGATGGATGGAAGAGTATTGCTGAGTATGGATGGATGGAAGAGTATTGCTGAGTATGGATGGATGGAAGAGTATTGCTGAGTATGGATGGATGGAAGAGTATTGCTGAGTATGGATGGATGGAAGAGTATTGCTGAGTATGGATGGATGGAAGAGTATTGCTGAGTATGGATGGATGGAAGAGTATTGCTGAGTATGGATGGATGGCTGGCTGAGTATGGATGGCTGGCTGGCTGAGTATAGATGGATGGCTGGCTGAGTATGGATGGATGGCTGGCTGAGTATGGATGGATGGCTGGCTGAGTATGGATGGCTGGCTGGCTGAGTATAGATGGATGGCTGGCTGAGTATAGATGGATGGCTGGCTGAGTATAGATGGATGGCTGGCTGAGTATAGATGGATGGCTGGCTGAGTATAGATGGATGGCTGGCTGGCTAAGTATGGATGGATGGATGGCTGAGTATGGATGGATGAGTATTGCTGAGCATGGATGGATGGCTAGCCGAGCATGGATGGATGGCTAGCTGAGAATGGATGGATGGCTAGCTGAGAATGGATGGATGGCTAGCTGAGAATGGATGGATGGATGGCTAGCTGAGAATGGATGGATGGCTAGCTGAGAATGGATGGATGGCTAGCTGAGAATGGATGGATGGCTGAGTATGGGTGGATGGCTGGCTGAATGGCTGGAGTGGGCACACATCAGCGCTGTGGGCACTACACAACCAGCCCACAGCACTGCAGCACCATCTGATCGCTCCCCTCTCTGTAGCGATCTGTACAGAGAGGGAGAGAGGAACCGGATGTGACACCGGTTTGTTCACAAGTGTTTCGCTCCGTCATTTGACAGAGCGATCACATGGTAAACAGCCGCTGTCAGCGGCCATTTACCATGATTCGACAGGTCCAGATGTTCCCGGGTGCGCGCCCCAGGGGGAACACGGGAGCAAAATTCTGGGAGAAAGTCAATGTACGCCCTCCCAGAGTTATCGAGCCGCGCTGTAGCTGTCATTCGGCTATAGCGCGGTCGTTAAGTAGTTAATGTTGCTGTAGCTCTCTTGGCAGCCTCCCTGACCATTTTTCTTCTCGTCTTTTCATCAATTTTGGAGGGACGACCAGTCCTTGGTAATGTCACTGTTGTGCCATATTTTTCTCCACTTGATGGCTATCTTCACTGTGTTGGTATATCTAATGCCTTGGAAATTCTTTTGTACCCTTCTCCTGACTGATACCTTTTAAAAACTGGAGCCCTCCGATGCTTTGGAAGCTCTCTGCGGACCATGGCTTTTGCTGTAGGATGCGACTAAGAAAATGTCAGGAAAGACCTACTAGAACAGCTGAACTTTATTTGGGGTTAATCAGAAACACTTTATATGATGCCAGATGTGTACTGACTCCTATTTAACATGAGCTTGAATGTGATTGCCTAATTCTGAACACAGCTACAGCCCCAGTTATAAGAGGGTGTGCACACTTATGCAACCACATTAACATATTTTAGTTTTTTTATCTCTACTTCCCCCGCTAAAAGTTCCACACAGCTCACAGAAAGAGAGCTGAGGCTGTCAATCTACTGGAGACCATTCCCATGTCACTGTTTTTCTCTTGGTGTCGGGAAAACCTGTCGCAACTTACTCACACTGACAGCAGCGGAATGAAGCCGCAGACAGAAATTAGGCTTGATGCACACTGGGCTTAAAAGAAAAATGGCAGTTCCTTGGCAGAAAAAAAAAAAAAAAACACACAACAATCAGAGCGTTTTTATTGTATATAGTTTAGACAAGTTTGTTTTTTTTTTTTATGACAGAAAGCTGCAAATCAGAAGGTTTTTTTTTTTTCTCAGCCTATAAAAACTTTGAGCTCAAAATATGCCTGCAATCATCCTAATGTGCATGGACACATAGGATAACATTGAGCTGCTTCTACAGGCAGAACTCAAAACTCCTATAGTGGCAGCAATTTTTAAGCCGCCGTGCATGACTTAAAAATACACACACTATAGTGGGATATGCTTTGTTCATGTTTCATGTGGGGTTTTTAACCACTTTAAAACACTGACACAAATGAAGGGGGAGGGCAGTATGTAGGTGAGTAGTGAGAGATAGATCTCTACTGAAACATATTATAAAAAGGTATTAGGTGTACATGCTTGGGCAATGCAAAGGTTTACAATAATAAGAGGATTTATTGTAACATTTGCACTAGAAAGAGGGTGATTTGGTTAGGAGTGGATAAGATCTGTGCTTGGAGGGGAGTTTGGGAAGGGGGTTTGTGCTAGAAGTAGGAGTTGGGGAGGGGGGGGTAGGAGGACTGTTAGGCAAAATCTGACGTCTGCATTGCCTACCCCTGAACTCTGCCTCATCTTCTATTAACCCCTGAACCCCACCTTCTAATGACCCTTTGTATTCTTTACTAATGAACCCCTGCACTCTGTCCCTTTAAGCCACGGCCACTGTTCAGTAGAATTAAAGTCACCCCCAAAATTTGCTGTGGTACTTTTTTTCACAGGCAGGAAAGCCCAACTTATGTTCTTGCACACAGGCTGTGTTCTGAAAAGCCCTGCCAACAGTGACCCCTGTCCTTTGCCCTGCCGCCCAGTGCCCCCCTGCCCTGTGGACACACCGTACATTGCCCTTCTGACCCCTGTCCTACAAACTGTTGACCTCCAATCCTCTGCCCTGCCTGACTTTTTTTTTTTCCACACACACACACACTTTAGACAGGCTAGATCTAAGAACTACTAAAAATAGTACAAAAGCACCCACTAGCAGTTTTGACAGTGTAACAGCATACAACAGAACACAATCAGAGACCAGAATTGGTTCATTCGTTGCAAAATGTTGCCCCAGGACTTGAAAGCAGTGAACCCAACAACTATTTAAGAAAAAAACAAAAACAAAAAAACACATTTCTCCTATGAGTGCTAAATTCAGGGATGGCAAAAAAAAACAAAAATCTGCTGGGTTACAAATAGTTGCATGTCGGGAGGTGTATGCAACCTCCTGAATCACGGTCTGTTCTTTACCATTTAGATTTTTGATACCAGAAAGCATAGCCTTTGCTACAATCCTGCCACTCTGACGAGAGCTCTTATATACAGCAGCTATCTTGTCATTTGCCCATCCCTTGTCACCCCTTGTCTACTCACAGAATACAAAGTATACCATGAATGGACAGGGAAAGAGGAGGAGCGGAGAGGATGGTGTCTGTATGAAGGCTGCAAGTCTTTAGTCAGGAGTAGGGATGAGCCGAACACCCCCCTGTTCGGTTCGCACCAGAACATGCGAACAGGAAAAAAATTCGTTCGAACACGCGAACGCCGTTAAAGTCTATGGGACACGAACATGAATAATCAAAAGTGCTAATTTTAAAGGCTAATATGCAAGTTATTGTCAATAAAAGTGTTTGGGGACCCGGGTCCTCCCCCAGGGGACATGAATCAATGCAAAAAAAAGTTTTAAAAACGGCCGTTTTTTCAGGAGCAGTGATTTTAATAATGCTTAAAGTCAAACAATAAAAGTGTAATATCCCTTTAAATTTCGTACCTGGGGGGTGTCTATAGTATGCCTGTAAAGGGGCGCATGTTTCCCGTGTTTAGAACAGTCTGACAGCAAAGTGACATTTTGAAGGAAAAAACACATTTAAAACTACCGCGGCTATTGCATTGCCGACAATACACATAGAAGTTCATTGATAAAAACGGCATGGGAATTCCCCACAGGGGAACCCCGAACCAAAATTAAAAAAAAAAAATGTGGGAGTCCCCCTAAATTCCATACAAGGCCCTTCAGGTCTGGTATGGATATTAAGGGGAACCCCAGCCAAAATTAAAAAAAAAAATTGACGTGGGGTTCCCCCTAAATTCCATACCAGACCCTTCAGGTCTGGTATGGATTTTAAGGGGAACCCCGCGCCAAAAAAAAAAAAAAAAAAAAACGGCGTGGGGTCCCCCTAAAGATCCATACCAGACCCTTATCCGAGCACGCAACCTGGCAGGCCGCAGGAAAAGAGGGGGGGACGAGAGTGCGGCCCCCCCCCCTCCTGAACCGTACCAGGCCACATGCCCTCAACATTGGGAGGGTGCTTTGGGGTAGCCCCCCAAAACACCTTGTCCCCATGTTGATGAGGACAAGGGCCTCATCCTCACAACCCTGGCCGGTGGTTGTGAGGGTCTGCGGGCGGGGGGCTTATCGGAATCTGGAAGCCCCCTTTAACAAGGGGACCCCCAGATCCCGGCCCCCCCCCTGTGTGAAATGGTAAGGGGGTACTTACCCCTACCATTTCACTAAAAAACTGTCAAAAATGTTAAAAATGACAAGAGACAGTTTTTGACAATTCCTTTATTTAAATGCTTCTTCTTTCTTCTTTCTTCCTTCATCTTCTTCTGGTTCTTCTGGCTCTTCTGGTTCTTCCTCCGGCGTTCTCGTCCAGCATCTTCTCCGCGGCGTCTTCTATCTTCTTCTCCTCGGGCCGCTCCGCACCCATGGCATGAGGGGGAGGCTCCCGCTCTTCTCTTCATCTTCTTCTCTTCTTCATCTTCTTCTTCATCTTCTTCTTCTTCTTCATCTTCTTCATCTTCTTCTCTTCTTCATCTTCTTCTCTTCTTCATCTTCTTCTCTTCTTCATCTTCTTCTTCATCTTCTTCCTTCTTCTCTTCTTCTCTTCTTCCTGTCTTCTGCGGGCCGCTCCGCAGCCATGCTGGCATGGTGGGAGGCTCCCGCTGTGTGACGGCGTCTCTTCGTCTGACGGTTCTTAAATAACGGGGGGCGGGGCCATCCGGTGACCCCGCCCCCCTCTGACGCACGGTGACTTGAGGGACTTCCCTGTGACGTCACGGGGAATGCCACAGGGAAGTCCCGTCATGTCACCGTGCGTCAGAGGGGGGCGGGGCCACCGGGTGGCCCCGCCCCCCGTTATTTAAGAACCGTCAGACGAAGAGACGCCGTCACACAGCGGGAGCCTCCCTCCATGCCACAGCATGGCTGCGGAGCGGCCCGCAGAAGACAGGAAGAAGAGAAGAAGAGAAGAAGGAAGAAGAAGAAGAAGATGAAGAAGAGAAGAAGATGAAGAGAAGAGCGGGAGCCTCCCCTCATGCCATGGGTGCGGAGCGGCCCGAGGAGAAGAAGATAGAAGACGCCGCGGAGAAGATGCTGGACGAGAACGCCGGAGGAAGAACCAGAAGAGCCAGAAGAACCAGAAGAAGATGAAGGAAGAAAGAAGAAAGAAGAAGCATTTAAATAAAGGAATTGTCAAAAACTGTCTCTTGTCATTTTTAACATTTTTGACAGTTTTTTAGCGAAATGGTAGGGGTAAGTACCCCCTTACCATTTCACACAGGGGGGGGGCCGGGATCTGGGGGTCCCCTTGTTAAAGGGGGCTTCCAGATTCCGATAAGCCCCCCGCCCGCAGACCCTCACAACCACCGGCCAGGGTTGTGAGGATGAGGCCCTTGTCCTCATCAACATGGGGACAAGGTGTTTTGGGGGGCTACCCCAAAGCACCCTCCCAATGTTGAGGGCATGTGGCCTGGTACGGTTCAGGAGGGGGGGGGGGCCGCACTCTCGTCCCCCCCTCTTTTCCTGCGGCCTGCCAGGTTGCGTGCTCGGATAAGGGTCTGGTATGGATTTTTAGGGGGACCCCACGCCGTTTTTTTTTTTTTTTTTTGGCGCGGGGTTCCCCTTAAAATCCATACCAGACCTGAAGGGCCTTGTATGGAATTTAGGGGGACCCCCACATCATTTTTTTTTTTTTATTTTGGTTCGGGGTTCCCCTGTGGGGAATTCCCATGCAGTTTTTATCAATGAACTTCTATGTGTATTGTCGGCAATGCAATAGCCGCGGCTAGTTTTAAATGAGTTTTTTCCTTCCAAATGTCATTTTGCTGTCAGACTGTTCTAAACACAGGAAACATGCGCCCCTTTACAAGCATACTATAGACACCCCCCAGGTACGAAATTTAAAGGGATATTACACTTTTATTGTTTGACTTTAAGCATTAATAAAATCACTGCTCCTGAAAAAACGTCCGTTTTTAAAACTTTTTTTTGCATTGATCCATGTCCCCTGGGGCAGGACCCGGGTCCCCAAACACTTTTTATGACATAACTTGCATATAAGCCTTTAAAATTAGCACTTTTGATTTCTCCCATAGACTTTTAAAGGGTGTTCCGCGGCATTCGAATTTGCCGCGAACACCCCAAATTGTTCGCTGTTCGGCGAACTTGCGAACAGCCAATGTTCGAGTAGAACATGAGTTCGACTCGAACTCGAAGCTCATCCCTAGTCAGGAGTACTTCCTGGCACCAGTGAAGTTGTAAATCATACATGACAGCCATCTAGGAGGCATACACCCAACAAATGGTTTTTAAACTTTTTTTTCCTGGAATCATTCATTAAAAAGAAAAAGTTATAAAATAAAAACTGTCTTTGATAACGCCGCAGCGTCAGACGCAGCTTGCTGGACCGCGGTGACATGTCCAATGCCCATTCAATTGCAGTTAGGTTTTGAGAGAACCTATTGATTAATGGACTGGTAATTGATGTTCATCCATTTGCCCTCCACCTTGGAATCTTGTAAAGATTGATTTTACGAATGGATTTTTTTAAATGTTGATTTTAATGAATTAAACAAGACGTACTTTACTATGTGGGGGTCTTTCTCCATACGTTTGTGCCTGAAAACACCCCAGGAAGGATCGCACCCAGGAGTTGGCGTTTTCATCACCCCGCTCACCATACTAAGCCTACCTGACCCGCAACACAGTACTGCTTGGGGGTCCATTGGATCTGGTGAGTTCAACCATAAGGGGGTGTGGATCCTGTATGCACCTGTTTACAGCATCATGTTTTTTTAGCACAGCAGCACTTTTGAAAGGAACTTGGGAAAGGAACTTATCAACTGAGAACTGCCATATGTTTATGTGCACGTCTTTTTTGGACTTTCACTGGTCACATGTTTAATATTGATTTGCACTATTTCTAGCACAGCAGCACCTGTGAAAGGAACCTTCCAACTAGAAGTTTACACATATTTGCATGTGTTTTTTTACGCTTTCACTGGCTACATGCTTGATATACTTTGTTTTTTAGATTAATTTTGTATGCACTACAGTTGCACTTTATTGTATTTATTCAGGCTGTCAGCGCTGTGGTACTTATACCCTTTTTTCAAAATTAAAATAACTGCTCTATAAATCATTGATAGAAAACACACTGCTAGGGCAGCGATATCCTTCTCCTGTATTGAATTGTCTTGTAACTGTACTGTCTGCCCCAACGTTGTAAAACGATGCCCAAACTGTTGGCGCTATATAAATCCTGTATAATAGTAAAGTTGAATTGTTTCAAGCCCACTGCCCTGTGGCTAGTACGTGAATTGTGAGTATGCCTAGGTTTGCAGTCAGAGCCTTCCCACACAGCAAGAAGTTGATTTGACAGATTCTTTTTGATCGTGGTTAGTGCAATTAATCAAAAGCAGGATTGCAATTTCGGATCTATGTACTGCGGGCAAGATACAGCCAAAACACTGCACCAAGCATACACAAAAGAGAAGTCTCACCGTCGTCCAGCATTCATCACACTGCTTTCTTCCTGAGGAGAATTGAGCTGTTCCATATAAACCTGAATACGTGCATTGCAGATCATAAGATTTTTCACCGCATTCAATATTTGAGGTTTCTGAGTACTGACTGATAATAACTTGCAGATTCCTTCCCGCATTCGAACTTCAAAGTCTAGCTTTTCTTGAATGCAGCTGTCCTACGGAAAACCAATAAAAAAAAAATTAATACATAGGAAAATAAAACACAATTTGAGATTAACACAACATTTGAAATGCTAATTATTTTTCCTATAACAATAAAATTTAGAGCATGTGTATGAACCGGCAAGTGGTGGAATTCATGCGTATTGGCTACTGCCATACAGCATCTGAGCACCTTGTATAAAAGTATCCACTATATAGACCTACAGAAAGCACAGCACTATACTAAGGGGTCTATTTATAACATGGGTGTTCAACCAGCAGCCCACCAGCTGTTGCAGAACTACAAGTCCCATGAGGCATTGGAAGCTGCTGACAGTGATGCCACGTACACACGGTCGGACTTTTCGACCGGACTTGTCCGACAGACGCTGACGGACCAAATCCGGCGAACAATCCGATCGTGTGTGGGCTTCACCGGACCTTCAGCAGACTTTTCCAGTCGCAAATCAGACGGACTTTAGATTTGGAACATGCTTCAAATCTTTACGTCGTAGCTCCGCCAGACCCAGAAATCCACTTGTCTGTATGCTAGTCCGACGGACAAAAACCCACGCTAGGGCAGCTATTGGCTACTGGCTAATCAACTTCCTTATTTTAGTCCGGTGTACGTCATCAGGTACGAATCCGTCAGACTTGTGTGTGATCGTGTGTAGGCAACACCGGTCGTTAGAAAGTCCGTCGAAAGGGCTGTCGGACTTTTGTAGCTAAAAAGTCTGACCGTGTGTACGCGGCATTACAAGCATGACACTAAAAGGTAGAGACATGAAGGGACTTTTAGTTCTGCAACAGCTAGAGGGCCACAGGTCGAGCACCCATGATTTTAGAATACCACGATGAGTTAGGGCATCAGAGCACCAAATATTAAAACTCAGGGGAGGACCACAAATACAAAAGTTAGAGACCTGAGAGTACAAGGTCCAAGCAATTTATTCCTCTAGCTGGCCATAAACACAGCAATTTATCAGCAATTACTATCCACATTCAACTGTAAAAAAAAAAAAAAAAAAAAAAAAAAAAATCAACTCCATTAAAGCCCATCTCCAGGCAAGCTTGTTGCCCCTTTCACCCAGGTATCATAGCATGATAAAAATTCAATTTGGATCAGTGTGTGGGCTCCCCTGCTTAAAAGGGTAACTCCACTTTCGTGGGGGGAAAAAAAAAAATAGCAAAGAAATAAATAAATAATATAGCACATATAAACTGCGACACTAATATTGTAATTGGATGTTATTAAAAATTACCTTTCCAATCTATAGCCACTGTAATTTTCTGAGAACGCATTGCAATATGGCTACCTGGAGTTGTTCTGTACAGAGTGTGTACTGACCACTCCCCAGAAACATTTCCCAATTGTGTGATTGGTTCAATTTCCCCAGATGTCTGCTTAAGATACAAGACAGATTTCAGGCAATCCCTGCAACAATTCATTTTTGGAGAGGTATTTTCAATAGGAGCATGTCTAAAGGGATGCAAGCCCAGTATATGTCCTTATTAGTGCCCTGCAGCTGCACACCTGACAGTTAATTATGAAACCACTCATTAGACCCACTCAGTACAGAGGCACAAACACACATGGATTTCTTCAGAACGACAAGAAAAAAAAAAAAAAAAAAAAAAAAAAAAAAAAAAAAAAAAAAGTAGGAATCTGCAACAAAGGTTGTTATAATCCTTGCAATGGACATCGATCACCCAGAGGGGAAAGTTTTGTTTTTTTTTTCAACAAAAGTGAAGTTAAGCTTTAACAGAAGTTAATTGTTTAACAGACCTATGTGAAAGGAACAGGTTTAAAACATTTCCGTCTAACAGCTGCAACCCATGATTGGTGTATCTTGACATGGGCCTGTGCTGCTGTCAACATGCAATGTCCAAGGGGAGAATGGGGATAGGGGTGGGGGAATTCCTTCATCTACTGCATTTGGCCAGGTTTACAGATCAATTTCCTTAAAAATCAGCCACAGCATGGGTAGAGAAGACTGTCCCCTGGGAAGAAAGAAGGACGACCCCCTCATTGTGTGGAAGCAGTGGTCTCTTTGCAGAGGTCTGACACCCCCCGGCTGAGTCTGACATGTAGCTCTGCAATCACCAAACCCCCCCACTGACTGAAAAGCTGTAGCGCCAACAGAGTCTGTATAGAGACCACTGCGCGCACACACACACACACACACACACACACACATCTCTGCAGAATGCTTACCTAGGACGAAAAAAAAAAAAAAAAAAAAAACACTTTTCTACTAATGCTGTGGATGTTTTTTTTTTTTTAAAGAAAAACTGTGGCTACATTTACACTTGCGGTTGGGGTGATGGTAAAAACATGAGGTTAAGCTGTGCTTTTACCACCCTCAACTGCTCCCCCTTAAGCTGAACAGAAAACACAGGTGAACAGATGGCTTGCAGTAGAAATGACCCTCTCTGTGCATCCCAATGGGAAACAAAATTTAAAAAAAGAGCGAATAAAAGTCCTGGGTGGTTTAACTCCAATGTAAAAATGCATATAAAAGCAAACAGGGAAGGCCTGCAAAAAAATATTAGTCTGAGGGATCATCATCAGCATTCTAAGGTTTACAAAGCATGCAATAAGAAATGTAAAGGTGCAATTAGGGCGGCTAAGATACAGTAGAACACGAAAGGCACGTAGTGGAACAAAAAATTCTTTAAGTATATAAGAGGAAGGTCAGATCATACTGGCCCCACAAAGAATGATGAAGGGAATCTGGTTACAAAAGGATGGAGAGATGGCGAAGGTTTTGAATGTATTCTTGTCCTCAGTCTTCACGAGGGGGGGTGGGAATTCAGTAACCAAAACTGCAATGTTTACCCTCATGGCTAACAAAATAGAATTAGGAATAGACTTGAAAAAAAAAAAACTTAACATTAAATAAGTCACCGGGACCAGATGGCTTACACCATGTATGTTTGCCAGCCACGTTTGGGGTGCCATTAACAATTTATGGCACTGTAAGTTCCATAAATGCATGCTTTTGCATGAGTTTATGGAATGCCCAGATGTGAATGGGGTCTAAGGGAGCACTTGACCACAGTGGTAAATCCCAGGAGCCATACATCACCCCTAGGCTGCCATGGCCCATCTGTTGTTGCAGCTCCCTACTCTCCCTTTAAGCAGCCACTCATTGACACAGGGGAGTTGGAGCACGAGTAGACCGGAGGAGATTAACAAAAAAAATAAATAAATAAAAAATAAAATATGTACACTTACCCATTTTTTTTTATGAAAAAGACTTAAACTTAACGGTGATGGTATTTCTAAAGACCCTTTCAGGACAATCTTGGAAAGGGCGCAGCTCCGCCCATTTTTCAGAAAACACATGCAGCTTTTAAATCCCTCCTCTTCCATCATGACTTCAGTTTTTGTGTTGTCTCCGACATACTGGAAAACAAAGCACAGAAAACCACCAACAACCATGACAGACACGTAAAACCACTTCTAAGATAAAAGGGAGGGAAGTAGCAGTTGTCCTGAAAGGCTCTTAGAAATACTGTTACCGGTAAGTCTAACCAAGTTTCTCAAACCGCCTTTTAGGCCAACCTTAGAGAGGAAAACCAAGAAACTTACCCTAGGGTGGGACTACTGCCTGCAGTGCCTTTCTGCCGAAGGCTTGATCTGCAGCAGACAGCAAGTCCAACCTATAATGTCAGAGAAATGTCAAGTAGTTGGACCAAGTGGCAGCCTTGCAAATTTGTTCAGGCATAGCACCGGCCCTGTCGGCCCAGGAAACTGCCGTTGATCTTGTAGAACGAGCAGCAATACCTGTGGGGGTATTTCTCCCTTCGCTTTGTAGGCCTCCACGATTGCCGATCTAAACCATCTGCCCAGCGTGCTTTTGGAAGCTTGCTCCCCTTTACGTGAGCCTTAGAATATTACAAAAAGAGCATTTGACTTTCTGAATTCTTTGGTGACAATTAAAAAGTGTAGCAGGCATCTCCTCACATCCAATGTGTGGAAAGCTTCTCCTGGATTGGCAGGAGCTGAGGAGAAAGTGGGCAAGACTATTTCATGTGAACGGTGAAAAGTTGAAGAAACCTTAGGTAGAAACGCCGGATCTGTTTAAAAGATCACTCGGTCTGAAAAAAAAAAAAAAACTTTTAGAAAGGGTTCTGTGACTGCCAGGACCTGAAGCTTGCTCACTCTTCTTGCCGACGTGATGGCTACCAGAAAAATTGTTTTAAGAAGGATGCTTCCTGTAAGGGTTCGAAATGGAGCTCCTGTGAGACCCTGTAAAAAAAAAAAAAAAAAAAAAAAAAACCCAGACAAATCCCAACTGGGAAAAAAATTTAAGGGCGACTGGCCTATTTCATGCAAGTGCCTTTCAAAAAATAAAATATATATATATATATATATATATATATATATATATATATATATATATATATATATATATATATATATATATCTTGAAATTAAAACTTCTCTGGATAGAGTCTCCTCAAAAAAAAAAAAAAAAAAAAAAAAAAAAAAACACACCCACACACACACACACACCACAAACACACACCCACACACCTGATAGAGCCACCACCTGGGTTTTCAGGGTGCTGGCTGCCAGCCCCTTCTCCATTCCATCATGGAGAAATTCTAAGACTGACACTAAAAACTTTCGACCTGGAAGCCCTTAGAAGTGCACAAGGAACTGAACTTTTTCCAAACTTTCAGGTATATGGCCCGAGTTACCTCCTTTCTACTGGAAAGTAGGGTCTTCACTAATTTAATTTAAAAATCAGACAGTCCCTTGGCTTTCTTCAGAAACCAAGCAGTTAGATGTAGCCGGTCTGCTTTCGGAGGGTACACAGACCCCTGCGCTAGCAGGTCCTTTCTGGGCGGCAGCTTCCATGGAGGTTCTGCAGCCAGGTTTAGTAGTGTCGAGAACCAGGGTCTTTTTGGCCAGAAGGGAGTGACCAGAATCAGACTGGTATTTTCCTCCCTGAATTTCTGTAGAGCCAGTGGTATCAGGGGAAAAGGAGGGAGGGGGGGGATCTGCCAAACAGATCCATTTGAGGTTGCCCCCAAGCTTCTGAGATCGTCAAAAACACTTCTTGGTTCAGACTCCACTCTGCTTCCACCACTCTCCTTTGGCTTAGTAGGTCTGCTAACAGATTCTGAGATACCTTCAGATGGACTGCTGACAAGGAGGCCACATTTTGTTCTGCCCAAGTAGCTGACTGGCCAGTTCTAGGAGTCCTCTGCTCCAGGTTCCTCACCGTTTCAATATATAAGCTACTGCTGTTGTATTGTCTGAGAGAACCTGAACTTGTTGTCCCTTTTACCACTTGTTGGAAAGCTAGGAGATAGAGAAAAATGGCCTTCAGTTCACGGCAATTTGAGGACTTTCGCTTTGGACCAGGACCCCTGAGAGGTTTGGCCATTCAGGTGGGCTCCCCGGCCCCAAGAACTCACGTCTGTTAGATGCTTGTCTAGGGGAAAGACCCAGGAAAGACCCTTTGTAAAGGTTGGTTGGATTCCCATTGCGGATGACCCATTGGTTGGATGCCCATTTTACGCTTGAGGTAAGTTTGATCTGTTTTTCTAGCAACTCCTGGTGCGACCATCTTTGTAAGATATTCATCTGGAGGGGTCTGGAATGTAATCTGGCCCACTGAATAGCTGGGATCGATGCACCGAGAAAGCCTAAGACTGCCATGGCTGAGCGGACTGAAACAGAGATTGGATCTTCTCCTGTGGCAGAAAAAAAAACTTTTTGAACTTCATCTCCTGTGTGGGTTCTAGATTAGATTTTTCTAGATTCAAGAGCCACCCCAAATTCTTGAGGTAAGCTCGAGACATTTGGAGATTTGTCAAGACTTGTTCTTTGGAGTCCGCGAAAAACAGGTCGTCCAGATATGGGATGCCTGAAATCCCTCTTAGCTTCAGAGGTTCCAGGGCTTCCGCCATTATCTTTGTAAAGATTTTTGGGGGGGGGGGGGGGGGTGGAGGATGAAAGTCCAAACGGCTGAGCTTTGAATTGGAGATTTCAGACTGAAGTTCTCAAGTCAAGGGCCAGACGGAGAAAGTATTGGGAAGCCTGAGTTATCAGGATGTGCAAATAGGCGTCCCTTAGATCTAGAGATGCCATGAAAGTCTGGATTTAGCAATTTCCAGATTGAATGGATCGTGTCCATTCTGAAATGTTTGTAGCGGATCGATCTGTTCAGGATCTTTAAGTTCAGAATCAACCGATACTTCCCCGAAGGCTTTTTCACCAGGAAGATGTGGGAATAGAAGTCTCGGCCTTCCTGATATTTTGGGACCAGGATAATCACTTCCTGTTGAATCAAATCCTGCAGCAGGCTCATCATTGCGAAAGCTTTTTCTTGATCCCTTGGAATGGCCGTAACATAAAATCTGCTCGGGGGGGGGGGGGGGGGGTAGGCTCTGAGAACACCAGACTGTATCCCTGGGGAGATGACATTTTTCACGAACAGGCTTGAAGTGGTTTTGTTCCACTGTAGGTGAAAGGCAGACAGAAAGACAATCTTCCCCCTAGATTGTCATTTGTTTTTAGGAGGCTGGTCTAGGGGAGATCTGAAGAGAACTCCTCCTCTTCCCTTACCCCTTTGGGAGACCCAGCGGTTCTTGATCCCTACTTTTGTGGGGATGTTGAACAGCATGAAAATTCTTTTTGATCAGTTGTTTCTTCTTGGAAGGGAAAGCCTTTTTCTTGTCGGCTGTCCTGTCCTGGACCAAAAAGAAGATCACCCGAAAAAGGTAGGCCGCATAGCTTAATCTTGGAAGCGGTGTCAGCAGACCAAGTTTTTAGCCAGACAGCACGTCTGGAAAAATTCACCAGCACCGACGACCTTGCTGACATCTTAACTGATTCGGCAGATGCATCAGCCATGTACTTTACTATCAAAAGTAAAGGACTCCAAAAGATCTCTCAACTACGTACCTGCCTCTACGTGGCTTTTCAACTTCTCTACCCAGCATTCTAGGCTCCTTGTGGCAACCGTGGAAGCCATAGCAGGTTTGAGGCTGGCTGATGTGGAACCCCACGCTTTTTTTCAGGAGGGAGTTAGCTCTTTTATCCATTGCATCCTTCAGCACCCCCATGTCCTCGAATGCTAGGTCTGTGCGATGGAAAACCTGGGAGAATGCGGCATCTATCCATGGTTTCCTATTCCATACCTCAGACTCCTTATGTTCGAAGGGAAACCTTCTCCTAAGGGTCTTGGAAAAGGGGCCTCTCTCCGGGTCCTTTCATTCTTTATCATATCCGAGAGGATTATATGGACTGGGAACACTAGGTTTAGTGTCATCTAGAACTTGGTACATTTTACTGTGAATCAACAGCAGCCATCGTCTTCCTCCTCATCTGAATCCTTGAGGGAGGGAAGAGTACTTGCCCCCCTCATCCCCCCCCCCCCCCCGAGTCCACGACCTCTACTGGCCTAGAAGTGGATGCCCTCGGGCTGTATGCTGGGACTCAACCTGGCTCTGTACCAGCATGGACTTGACTGAACTCAATGAGTTTGTAAGTTCTCGAACTGAAGAGAACACATCCTTGTATTGTTGGGACGTTTCCTCTTTAACCAAGTCCTTAATACAGGACCTGCACATTGCCTTCTGCCATGAATCTGAGGGGGTTCTTGCAGGAAGGGCATTTCCTCTGACTTGGTGGGTTTGAATGGTTGCATTTTCCTAAAGTTTTTTTCTGCAATGATAAAAATAAAATTCACCTAAGGGCCCCTATTTCAACCCTTAGTACGTAGGTAGACCACCAGACAGAAGGAAAACCGTGCCCTGCAGTGCAATCCCACAGCGACCACCAAGTCCAAACTGCAGGGTCCAAGCGGAGTAACCTCTGACCGTGCAGCCACAGGCTCCCTGCAGGGGAGGATTCCAAAACCACACATCATAAGCCCATATGGACAAAAAAAAAAAAAAAAAAAAAAAGTACCACTGTACCCCTCTCACCTGGGCCTGACCAGTGCCTGGGGCACCCGCTTCTGAAGTAGCTGTCGGTCTCTTCACCATTTTAGCAGACAATGCAGTGGGATACTGAGAAAACCATCTGGTTTTTAAATTACCCGGTCAGGGCGTCATCAGCGAGGGCCAGAACCGCCAGTCAACAGACCCACCACCTGGTCTCTGCGTTCCAAGTGCTTGGAACCACTTGCATCACGCCCCCGCAGGAAGCCGCATAACCGCACATGATGTCACCCGCCGGCTGGGACCCGGATCCGACATGCAGGACACGCCCCGCCCGGCCACCAGGGCCAAGCCAGCAGACCCCGGGCACAGGCGCCGCCTCCTCCTGCCGGCCCTTGCATCCCCTGAGCTGGAGAGACCAGGGACTCCAGAAAACCCTTCGCCCGTACTGGGATGCTCACTGCACACAAATCACAAAAGGTAAGCCTTCTCCCTCCACCTTGGAGAGAGCAGCTCCTGGATTCCAGCATGCACTTCCACCATGTCGGAGGAAACACAATAACTGAAGCCATGGTGGAAGAGGAGCAATTTAGAGGCTGCATGTGTTTCCTGGAAAATGGGTGGAGCTGTGCTCTCTCCAAGGTTGTCCTAAAAGGCGATTTGAGAAAATCTCTCGGAGTTCATTAGAGACAAAGCTCCTCCATAATTCTTGACCGCAGGGTTATAGTGCCACCTTCAGGAGTAGGACACTAGGCAGAAAAACACAGCACAGCCTATGGGTGGTCCTAGCCGGTACCCAACCCATCTCTGCTATAGGCAGCTCAGTTAGTCACAAAGCAGTACAAGAAAACCACCAACTGAGGGGTGGGCACTATGTCAATTACCTCAGAGAAAGGGCACTACCTGCCTGGAGTTTGCATGTTCTCCCTGTGCCTGTGTGGATTTCTTCCAGGTACTCTGGTTTTCCTTTCGTTAATGATTCGGGCACCAGCATCTTTTCATGTGCAGCAATGGAGGCAGAGAAATTGTCCTCTCTATCCAAGGAATCAGTGCCCATGGCTCTTGGGTCTGCGGAAAAGGCTGCTAAACTAAAATCCACCTTGGAATCATCTGAAGGGAAAAGGGTGGACAGGAGGAATTTTTTACTAGCCTTGCACCTGAACTCCACCAGCCTTGCACCATCCTTGGAGTCTCAGGAGCTCGCTTCTCCACAAGACCAATGTGTGGAACCCCCCCTAGCAGCCAAGCCCAAGGCTGCCAGGAAGCAGAGCTGTGATCCTCCGCGCTGAAGAGGGAGGCCACATGGGAGGAACAAGCCAATAGGTTTTGAGCTGAGACTCTGCCCCCTCACCAGAGGTCCTGCACCAAAGGACCTCATAAATGGTCATTGCCACGCGGCTACACCACAATAGCCACCGGCAAAAAGACCTTATAAAAATGGGCACCTGTTGCATTTTTAAGGTAAGCCATACTACCCAGGAGCAGATCCCCCACCACAATGGCCACACAAATATGGTCACCAGTCCAGCACATGGCAGGCGCGCCGAAAGTACAGGGAATCCCCACACCCCAGGAGAGCAGAACCCCAAGCCCACACAAACTGGAAGAAGCCCAGCTCATCCTAGCAAGCACAAGGTAGTTTGGCAATGGGGGTGGGGGATGAGGAGACCCCGCAGAGCTGACCACTACAGAAGGACCTTGAGCCCACCTCCGCATCTGGGGGGGGGGCATGCATTTAATTTTACAGTCCAGCAGAGGTTGTGGGTAGCACTCCCAAGACAGATTTGGGGGGGGGGGCTTAAAATGTGACATGGATTCAGGTGCCCACTAATGCGTGTCCCTGCAAGACATTTAACTTGCTCGCCAGGCCAGGATGGGGCTGTCAAAGGGGAGCCAGCGCATAGCTAATGTTCTCCATGCACTGGCTGGCCAGGCTGCGGTGATTACTGGATCTAGATTATCCAGCCTGTCGCCCAGCCATTGATTGACGATTGTTGCAAGGGAAAAAAAAAAATCTGGAGGAAAAAAAACAAACAAACAGGGGGAAGAGAAACTATGGGAGTCACAGGTTCCAGCAGGGAACTACAGTAGGTCCTCACTCCTACACTAGGCAGATAAAAAAGAAAAACGCCGTTTATAGCAGAGAGAGGGTTGACTACCAGCCTATCTGCCTGATGTCCCAATCCTGAAGCCGGCGCTGTAACTCTACAGTCAATCATTATGGAAGAGCTGTGTCCATCAATGAACGCAGGAGAAATCAGATTTACCTATATGCGTTTGCTGTCATTAAGGGGTTAACTACAATGTATGGATGGGAGGTAGTAGAGCTGCATGATTCTGGCCAAAATGAGACTCAAGGGGCTAACTTTACTGGTTAGTTTTTTTATTATCCATTAAAGTCATTTTTTCAAAAAAAATTGCATTTGAAAGACCGCTGCGCAAATACAGTGTGGCATAAAATATTGCAACAACCACCATTTTATTCTCTAGGGTGTCTACTAAAAAAATATATATATAATGTTTGGGGGGTTCCAAGTAAAAAAAAAAATTATTTTAACTTGAAACCAACAAATGTCAGAAAAAGGTTTAGTGTTTAAGTGGTTAAACTTTTTTCACTTCCACACAAGTCTATTCCATTGACAAATTGTTACAATGTTTATACTTAAGTTCAACTGATAAAGAATATTTTGATTCTTGACAGACTGCCCAGTTTTTCTCTTCCTTTCTTTTGATGGCTGTGGCTTCAGAAGAGCAGAGAGAATTCTTTCCATAGAAAGAATTGTGAAACACTTTAGTCAAGATCGCCATAACGATTCTTGACGATTAACTGTGCAGCTCTAGGAGGTAGTCAAATGCTTGATGATTAACACACCTGTTCTCCTTACAAGAAGTCTGGCACTCACCACCATGTTAAAAAAAAAAAAAAAAAACACAACTGCTTAGCTTTTTATTTATTGAAATGAGCAAAATTGGGGTCAGATGCATAAAGAAAAGAGCAGCAAAACATAGCACATACTGTACACAACATACACCAGCCAGCACACAATCAGGGCAATTCAATAAAGCATTTACATACAAGAACTCTTGTGCTATTCTACAGAAATATAATAATCAGTTATGCTGTACATATAGGCAAAACATAATAAACAATAAAACTATGCGAATGTGAAAGTGCTACCCTGATCATAAAAGTGCCTTTAAATGGTTTCAGACTGTGCAATCCTGTATAACATGCACCTATAAATCTGTAACAACTGTGTCTCAAAATAAATATAAAGAAGCTTTTGTTATAAAAAATAAATAAAAAAAAAAAGAAAACAAAAACTGAGTTTTGTATCAACATCAAGTCTTTGCAAAACACACTTCCAGATAATCCTATCCTTTCAGTGTCTTCTTACCAAAGCAGCAATATTATTGCACAAAATTCAAAAATAATTACCTCCAGTTCATAGATAACAAAAAACTGAAGTAATTAAAGTTAAACTCCAGCATGAGGAAATATTGTCTAAATACAAGAGCCATGTGTATTCTTGTTTGAATATTGGTGTGATTTGTGCATTTCTTCCAGATCTGTGCAGTAATTTAGCGTAAGGCCCGGTTCACATTGATGTGTTGTGAATTTAGAGCAATTTTGACCCAACAGCGTTGCAAATCTTCTTTGAAAACTCATTACGTGTTTGTTGCAAATTTACTGCGATTCTACTGGAATGAGTTGTCATTTTGGGAGGTGACTGCGATTTCTGTCTGGCCAATGGAACCCAAACTTCATGTTCTCTTCCTGGTTTTTGTGGAGTGTATCGAGGAGGAGCTGGAGGTGACGAATTTGCACATATGTGCACCATCAATGCGATTCAAGAACAATTTACATTGAGGTCTATGGAGACTAAATTCGCAAAGCAGTAAACTCGCACAAGACCCTTTTTTTAATCGCATCGCATTCGTAGAGGAATCGCAACGCATGTATGTGAACAACCGACAATGACTTTAGGGATGACATGCGAATTTAAAGTGTTTTTTACACATCGCATTCATTATGAACTCGCATCAGTGTGAACCGGGCCTAAAGCTTTTCCTCTGTGCATTTGATTATTGTAAGGGCCTTTTCACACTGATCAGTTTTTGAAGCAATTTTGGCATTTAAAAGCGGAACAAAAACACGGGAAAAATATATCCCCTAAATCCTATGGCACTCTTCAGACCAATGTGCTGCAAGGGAGGTGCGTTTTTTTAAAAAGTTCTGCATGCTGCACTTTTGGTGAATGTTTAAAAAGTGCACCAAATATGCCCCACCCCAATAAATGGAAAACGCATCAAAAATTCAACCTTTGTATTTTTCGTCACATTTCCAAGTTTCACAGGTGATGCTGGGAGTCAGGCAGTGGCGGCCCGTGCATTGTGGGTACACGGGGGCCACCCCCCTATCCCTGCCGCCGCCCTCCATATCCCTTTTAGGATGCCGGATGCATGGACTCCTAGGGCGGGGTGGGAGGGGATGTCTTGTGAGTACCGCTAGCCGTGCGTGGGGAAGGGGGGTTGTGGTTGCCTTCAGAGAACCGCGTGCCCCGTGGCGGGGGGGGGGCTAATTGACGGTGGTGGTTGCCTTCAAGTATATGAACTACAAAAGGAAGATAGGATATTTTTTGCACATGCCCAAGATATCTACTGTGTTGGGGTGGCACTTTTCACCTGCCATAATACATCAGTAAAACAAAGAACACATTTGTCAGTGCAATTTGTCCCATTTATTACAATGCGTAAATTCTATGCTTGGAACAAAAAATGGTAACAGCATTTACAATGTGTAGGTTTAGTACAATGCTACAAAATAAAAAAGGGAAATTAACAAAAATGTAAAAAGTTTATATGCAAACAATTGTAAGAAAAAAAAAAAAAAAAAAAAAAAAAAAAAAAAGGAGGGAGAAAAACACAAGGAGAGAAGAGGTGACGGTGCATCCATTAAGGGCACACTGGCACAGTCCCCCTCTCCAGCCACCCCCCTCTGTGTAAAATGGATAGATTCACGCATTGCATGGATCTATCCATGGCCGCCTGAATTCCAGCGGGGGGGGGGGGGGGTGTATTTTTTGAAGCACCTGATTAGAGCCATAGGCTCTAACAGGCTTGAGAAAAGGTGAACTGCGAGCGCAAAGTATTGCGCTCACAGTTCACCTACGTGTGTTAGAAAAGCGAATAAATATTCGCTTTCCTAACACTGAACCGCCTCTCTGACAATCAGGTGCACAGGTCTGCTACCTGTCACCTGATTGGCTGAAAGGACAGGCGCTGCGATTGGACGCCTATCAGGAGGAGACACACGGAGGACACAGGAGCCGCTGTCTGACCCGCTGCAAGGTCCCACCTCTCGCCGCCGTCACCCGCTGCCTCACCAGGCACCGAGACAGGGTAAGTGCCGGGCAGACGGCGGGCGGGGCTCACAGTGACCGCGTTTGATGGGGCACAGAGAGGCTGCAATTGATGTTTTTTTTCTGATTTTTTTTCCATTTGTTTGCGTCCCCCCCAAAAAAAAATTTGGAGCACCAGCTGCCACTGGAATCCAGAAAACATAAAACATATAAAAAGTGCTGCGCAAATAAAAAGTCCTTAAGTAATTTAAAATGAATAAAATTGGAGTGACAAAATCAGAGGACAAAGACCACCAGTGACAATCAAGCTGAGATCAATATCTGAATGGTGACAAATCCCTCCACCGGGTATGGATGGCCCCTCACCTCAGACATTCGACCTGAAACAGGTCACACCGCTTATAACCATAGATGGATCAATCTGTGTGGTAGTTGATTCCTCCTTCACTTCACAGCACACGGTACAACAGCGGATGTTACATATAAAATAAAGGGCAGAACATAGTGCACTCCGTGGCTACTTTATTGAATAATCCAGAAAAACAAATGAAACAGACACTTACAGAAAACCGGCACTCCGATCCGAGTGCCGGCTGACAGGCGTGTGATCGTGTCTGCGAACGACCGCGGGTGACGTCATACGCTCCTCCCCCCGTAGGGGGAAGGAGCGTATGACGTCACCCGCGGTCGTTCGCAGACACGATCACACGCCTGTCAGCCGGCACTCGGATCGGAGTGCCGGTTTTCTGTAAGTGTCTGTTTCATTTGTTTTTCTGGATTATTCAATAAAGTAGCCACGGAGTGCACTATGTTCTGCCCTTTATTTTATATGTAACATCCGCTGTTGTACCGTGTGCTGTGAAGTGAAGGAGGAATCAACTACCACACAGATTGATCCATCTATGGTTATAAGCGGTGTGACCTGTTTCAGGTCGAATGTCTGAGGTGAGGGGCCATCCATACCCGGTGGAGGGATTTGTCACCATTCAGATATTGATCTCAGCTTGATTGTCACTGGTGGTCTTTGTCCTCTGATTTTGTCACTCCAATTTTATTCATTTAAATTACTTAAGGACTTTTTATTTGCGCAGCACTTTTTATATATGTTTTATGCTTTGGAGGTATTTCTTTGAATTGACCTTAGTGCCTGCTTGCATTTATTGTGTTAAGTCCATTTATTAGTCAGCGCTGAATTTCATTACGATTTTTTATGTTCATTTTAATCCAGAAAACATGCCAAAGACAGGTAAAAATACAATATTTTGCAATACACATGCTGCATTTTTAGGCACACCTGTGTGAAAGGGCCCAAATACAGAAACGGTCACTGCTGCTCTTTTTCCCCGTGCAGTATCCATACCTCCTGTAGTTTTCTGCAGGCAGCCTGGAGTGGGTGGAGCCTGCTGGGTCCCTCCCACAGCTCTGCTCTTTGTACAGTCTATGTACAGAACACTGATGACTGCTATTTTTAAAAGGTAATATCTGAGTTTGCAAAGCTATCTGGTGCACAGAAAATTGTTCAGCTTTAAAGTTCACATTCCCAATATGTGCTTGTGATTCGATCGGCTTTGGGTACATGCACCGGAATCTGTAGTAAGGGAAACAGGAAGCCTTGCGGCTTCACAGCCTGCTTCCTGCTGCACTTTTTGAATGATCCTGCCATCTTCTGGGACCTCTGTGTGTCCCAGAAGGCAGCAAGGGAGGGGGGGGGGGCTAGAAATGTCATAGACTGCCAGGCAATATTACCCAGAAAGAAGAGTGGGTACCTGTCAAAACCAGGGGAGGGGGGGTCCTAACAAGCGGAGCTTCCCTTTTGGGTGGAGCTTCACTCTAAGCAGGATAGCACAGCGTGGTCAGTTCTCTAGCAGTGCTGGGAACTCAACCTACTCCCATCCAATGATCAGACTCTAACACCCTCCCCTTCCCCCCCGCACAGCCATTTACTGGGAAGATCAGTGTGCTGCAGTTTCTGCTCCGCCCAGCTCATAAGCAGCTGAAAACAGAATGGAATGTAATCACTTTAAAAAAAAAAAAAGAAAGGGGAAAAGGATAGATTTTTTAGATAGAGAGACACACATACATACACACACACACACACACACACACACATTTTGCCTTCCATTTTTTTTTAAACTGAATAGGTTGTGTTACAATGCGATTGTTTAAAATCACTTTAAGACCAACTCTAAGTTGGCACACAGACCAGCGTGCCTGTCTCTGTATGCTGTTCTGCTACACAGCGTGTTTGACACCGCAATGGGTGGAGCCTGAGGGGGGAGGGAAGATGAGACCCTAGTTCCCCCATCAACTCCACTCTCTCCTTGTGAGTGATAGCAGGTAGAGTCTAGAGCCAATATCAGCCTGCCTATTGGCTAAGGATCCACTCCCACTGCCTGCTGTCCAGGGGCGGCCCGTGCATTGTGGGCGCCGCCCCCCCCATCCATGTGCCCAGCCCCTTTCAGGACGCATGGATTCCCATGGCGGGGGCAGTACTTTTTGAAGCACCTGATTAGAGCCAGAGGCTCTAATAGGCTTCAAAATAGAGTGTGCCTTGATCCCACCCAATTGTGTGATGATAGTGAATGAATTTTCACACTAATGCTCCTCTCCACCAATCAGGGAGGCAGGTCGTCAGACTTGTTTCCCGATTGGCCAAAGCGCCGGGGGAATCCTATTGGATGCCTGGCGCTTAGGAAGAGGTGGCACAGAGGAGACAGAAGGACAGACATCCCTGACGCCATGGCTGCTCTGGTGGACTCAGGACTGGCGGTAAGTGCTGGACCACCTGCGGGGGGGGGGCTGTCCGAGCCGACAGCAAAAGGGGAGGGGGCTGTCCGAGACGCGAGCGAAGGGGGGGGCCTCTCAGAGACGCGAGCGAAGGGGGGGGCCTCTCAGAGACGCGAGCGAAGGGGGGGGCCTCTCAGAGACGCGAGCGAAGGGGGGGGCCTCTCAGAGACGCGAGCGAAGGGGGGGGCCTCTCAGAGACGCGAGCGAAGGGGGGGGCCTCTCAGAGACGCGAGCGAAGGGGGGGGCCTCTCAGAGACGCGAGCGAAGGGGGGGGCCTCTCAGAGACGCGAGCGAAAGGGGGGGGCCTCTCAGAGACGCGAGCGAAAGGGGGGGGCCTCTCAGAGACGCGAGCGAGGGGGGGGGGCCTCTCAGAGACGCGAGCGAGGGGGGGGGGCCTCTCAGAGACGCGAGCGAAGGGGGGGGCCTCTCAGAGACGCGAGCGAAGGGGGGGGCCTCTCAGAGACGCGAGCGAAGGGGGGGGCCTCTCAGAGACGCGAGCGAAGGGGGGGGCCTCTCAGAGACGCGAGCGAAGGGGGGGGCCTCTCAGAGACGCGAGCGAGGGGGGGGGGCCTCTCAGAGACGCGAGCGAGGGGGGGGGACCTCTCAGAGACGCGAGCGAAGGGGGGGGGCCTCTCAGAGACGCGAGCGAAGGGGGGGGCCTCTCAGAGACGCGAGCGAAGGGGGGGGCCTCTCAGAGACGCGAGCGAAGGGGGGGGCCTCTCAGAGACGCGAGCGAAGGGGGGGGCCTCTCAGAGACGCGAGCGAAGGGGGGGCCTCTCAGAGACGCGAGCGAAGGGGGGCCTCTCAGAGACGCGAGCGAAGGGGGGGCCTCTCAGAGACGCGAGCGAAGGGGGGGCCTCTCAGAGACGCGAGCGAAGGGGGGGCCTCTCAGAGACGCGAGCGAAGGGGGAGGGAGCGCTGTGCGAGCCGCGAGCGGAGGGGGGGAGCGCTGTGAGAGCCGCGAGCGGAGGGAGGGGAGCGCTGTGAGAGCCGTGAGCGGAGGGAGGGGAGCGCTGTGAGAGCCGCGAGCGGAGGGGGGGGAGCGCTGTGAGAGCCGCGAGCGGAGGGGGGGGGAGCGCTGTGAGAGCCGCGAGCGGATGGGGGGGGAGCGCTGTGAGAGCCGCGAGCGGAGGGGGGGGGAGCGCTGTGAGAGCCGCGAGCGGAGGGGGGGGAGCGCTGTGAGAGCCGCGAGCGGAGGGGGGGGGAGCGCTGTGACAGCCGCGAGCGGAGGGGGGGGAGCGCTGTGAGAGCCGCGAGCGGAGGGGGGGGAGCGCTGTGAGAGCCGCGAGCGGAGGGGGGGGGAGCGCTGTGAGAGCCGCGAGCGGAGGGGGGGGGAGCGCTGTGAGAGCCGCGAGCGGAGGGGGGGGGAGCGCTGTGAGAGCCGCGAGCGGAGGGGGGGGGAGCGCTGTGAGAGCCGCGAGCGGAGGGGGGGGAGCGCTGTGAGAGCCGCGAGCGGAGGGGGGGAGCGCTGTGAGAGCCGCGAGCGGAGGGGGGGAGCGCTGTGAGAGCCGCGAGCGAAGGGGGGGCGCTGTGAGAGCCGCGAGCAGAAGGGGGGGCGCTGTGAGAGCCGCGAGCAGAAGGGGGGGCGCTGTGAGAGCCGCGAGCAGAAGGGGGGGGCGCTGTGAGAGCCGCGAGCGGAGGGGGGGGCTGTACCCTGATCTGTACACCCTGACCTGTAAGGCTGAGTCATATACTCTGTCCTGTGATGCTGAGCTGTATACTCCTGACACTATGGGTGGAAGCAAGTGGAATACAGGGAACGGAGTGGGTGGGGCTTATGAGAACTGGGAGGGGTCAAAAAGGACAGAGTCTGACCCCCTCCCCCCCCCCATCCTAAAACTTCACCAGCCGCCACTGCTGCGGTCAATCACAAAGGGAGCTAACTGAAAAACTGCCAGCAATTATTTTTTTCTAATTTGCAAGGCAAAGTTATGTGCTACTTACACTAGAACGAAGCCCTTCCAGTGGTGAGCTGTCACCAGTGACAATGCTTTCATCTTCACCCGATCTTCCTTCTGGGTTGGGGGACTCTGACTGTGTGAGGTGCCGGAGCCATGATGTCATTCCTGCATGCAGGAGCCTCCATTTACAGCACAGGACACTAAAAGAACAGCCCAGGTGGCCATTCCTTCAGAGAGCATGTCACCGGCTGCATGTACAGTAAATATCTTCTAAACAGTGCAAATTTAGGAGATATTTACAGTACTTATAGGTAAGCCTATGATAAGGCGGACCTACAGGTACAATTCATTTATGGGAGTTCACAAGCACTTTAAAGGCTGAAGTTACATGTACATTGTCTGTGAAAATCATGCATTGCTGTTCATTGTTAATAGATGAGTGTTTCCTGCACCAGTTCCAATGCCCAGGACGGTGTTGGAGCTTCTTTGGCACGTTTGCGGTGGATAGGAGGGAAGCTCATTCATATTAATGGCTGTCCTATGTGCATTGTATGAAAATACGCAGAAAAAAAAAAAAGTGTTCTGTGATGTTTATATACAAAAGCACCTTAACTCCCCGGCCCCTCCTCTATGTGTGTGGGGAGGGAGCTCACAGAGGACATGGGTCTGTATGTACAACCCAACCCCAGTGTACATACATAAAATACATACATACATACATACATACATACATGAATCTGCCCCCGCCCCGCTGACACTCATCATGTGAAGACATTCTTCATGAATATTGAGTGCAAAGGCCACAATGGGGACAGACAATGACAACTGGGACAGACAGCAATAGACAATAAAGGGGGTTCCAACCTCTCATCACTCCATCCAAACCTAAGGCAAGAAAAAAAGGGTGGTGGGGGGTTATCCTTAAAATGTGGCACTACAATCCCCAGCATGCCATTCTGGTCCTAGGCTTCCATGCGGTGTCTGTACTGAATGACCCCATGCTGTATACAGGGGCTCATTGTACTGCACAGCACAGACAACAACAATAATAGACGGAGCTGTATCAGGACAGATTGCAGGCGGCACTCACTTCCTGTGCAGGGAAGACAGCGCTCTCCCGGATCTTCTTCCTCTTGATCTCCATTCCCAGGGCGGAACACTTGGATACGGTGGCCCGATAACGCTCACTACGGCGGAACATTTGAAATTGGCGCCGCTCCCCTCCGAGCTCCGTCTGCTCCATTGTCCCAGTGACGTCACCCACTCCTTGGTTTCAGCAGGACACACAAGGCCCCGCCTCTCACAGGGCGGATCGTACCACTGTGCGGTGATTACTGGGAGCTCCGAGAGAAGAGAAAATCATATCACTCGTTATAGTCATTTATGTCATTAATGTGTGATCTTCGTACCAAACCAATACATTCAGTATTAAACGGCTTGATGAAAATTACACTCACCCTCCCCCCGGTTTCATGTGGGACTTTCCTTCAGGATAGGGAAAGAAATAAACTAGTCAGTAGAACAGGTGGCAGGGTCATGGAGGTTCACATCACCTGTCCAGTGTCACCTGTATACTATTACCTGTGCATTATTACCTATACACTATTACCTTTACAATATTACCTATACACTATTACCTTTACATTATTACCTATACATTGTTACCTTTACATTATTACCTATACACTATTACCTTTACATTAATACCTATACATTGTTACCTGCCTATTATTACCTATACATTGTTACCTGCCTATTATTACCTATACATTGTTACCTGCCCATTATTACCTATACGTTATTACCTGCCCATTATTACCTATACGTTGTTACCTGCTCATTATTACCTCTACATTGTTACCTGCCCATTATTACCTATACGTTGTTACCTGCCCATTATTACCTATACGTTGTTAGCTGTCCACTCTTTCCTGTCTATTATTACCTGTTCATTATTACCTATATATATCATTACCTTTACATTATTACCTGTCCATTATTACCTGTGCATTACTATGTGTAATTAGTGTAATTATTCCCTATACACTATTCGCTACCTGCCCATTATTACCTTATTTGTACATTATTACCTATACACTATTACCTATACATTATTACCTATACATCGTTACCTGCCCATTATTACCTGTCCACAATTTCCTGTCTATTATTATTTTTACATTAGTACCTGTACATTACTATCTGTAATTATTCCCTATACACTATTAGCTACCTGCCCATTAATACCTTACTTGTGCATTATTATCTATACAATATTACCTGTCAGGTATTACCTGCCCATTGTTACCTACTAATACCTGTCCATTATTATCTATATACTATTGCTTATACATTATTATCTGCCCATTATTTCCTGTCCATAATTACCTGTACACTATTACTTGTCCATTATTTCCTTTACATAATCACTATTATTATTACACATCATTACCTGTCCATTGCTACTTGTACACTTTTACCTGTACATTATTTTCTGTTGTTTACTTTTATATCATTACCTGTCCATTTTGCCCCTACGATACTGCCTGCCCATTATGATCTGTACAATATTTCCTTTCCATTCCATTACTTATATTATCTTATTATTATCTGTACATTGTTACCCATATATTATTATCTGTCCATTAGTACCTGTAATTAAAGTAGAACTAAAGGCAAAACCTTTTTAAAAAATTCAGGTAGTTTAAGGGGGGGTTATACCCCCCCCCCAGTTTTATTTTTGCCATCGGCGTCCCATTGGGTAGATTTCCCCGCAGACCCTGGGGCCCATAGCCAAAACAGTGTATGAGAAATCCCTCCAAAGTGAGGGAAACCCTTGCCACCAGAAAAAGCAACTCCATTAAAAGCTTTCTCCTTTCTTGCTGTTCTGGTAGCAGTTCATATATGCCACGGTTTGGTGCCTGGGGTCTGGTGCTTGTTCGCCAGCCTAAAAGAAACATTAATTTGCCCACATTAACGATTTGAAAATCAACTGAATATTCCTAAATCAAAAGTTCGTCCAGTATATGGCCAGCTTATGGAGAAAAATGCTTGTCTTACAGAACCTAAACTGGAATAAAATTTGCAACTGCATGGAGTAAACCAATCAATATAATACGTTCACAGAAACATAATGCAATCTAAAGCTAAGAGTTAATGGAATATCTCTAAGCGCACAGTGTATAGTACAGTGAAAATACACAATAGACTAAAACAAGTTTGTTTATACAGGGAAGAAGTCCCAGCCCAGTAAGCTCACAGTCTAGTAGTTTATTACAACTCACTGAATATCATCAGGAAACAAAGTGCATATCAAAGGTTATGTTCTATTCTACTTCACTCAGCAAGCCACACTACAATACTGAGGGCTCATGTAGACCAAATCACTATGTATTCAGTCAAATCTATAACCATAATAATATAGGACAGTGGCTTTGGGCTCCCCGGGTTAGGCAGTCCCGCCACCAGACCCTGCAACAGTCCCACAATGCCCTGCATAAAACTGGCCATACACCAGGAAAATCTTGCATGAATGAAGGATAAATCTGCCAGAGCTTTTGATAGTACCATTATAGACTCTACAACAGTGGTTCTCAACCTGGGGGTTGGGACCCCCTCAGGGGTCACCAAATCCTGGGCTGTTCCTGAAGCCCGCACCGCTCTCCCAGCCTTTTCGCAGCCGCTCATTCAGTTCACGGTATGGCTGGGAGGCAGAGACTAGCGGCAAGCTGATTGGTGAGGAATGTGAAGTGGGAGGAGCTGGAGGAGACCCTAACTCCTAATTTCGGCATAGGTGTCACTGCTGCGAGACATGACAAAGACATGACAAAGTTTTAGATACGGTGAGTAACACTACCTGTGATTATAGTTGCCATTAAAAGTCTGCACTACATTTCTCGGATTAGCAGATGACCTTGATCAAGAGCACTTAAGTTGGCTGATCAGAACTCCCCCCGGCACTGCCACTGATCCCACCCCCCCACCAGCACTGCCACTGATCCCACCCCCCCACCAGCACTGCCACTGATCCCACTCCCCCCACCAGAACTGCCGCTCATCCCACCCCCCACCCCCACCAAGGAGTAAGAGAAGGAATAAAAATGAAGAATACATAGAAGGGAGAGGAAAAGAAAGGGAGGAACAAAGAAAAAGGGAGAGAAAGAACAAGAAAGATGGATAGAGAGAGGGATGGGGAAAAAAAACCAGAGAAAATTACGATAGAGAGATAAAAGGCAAAGAAACGAGAACAAAGAGTGGTACATCCTAAAATGTACCATATGGGGTTTTAATACTGCACGAGTGGAAGGGCCTCGGGGAGCGCTAAATGTCCTTGAATTAGGGGTGCAAATTTCTTGTCTTTCCTTGGGTGCCGACAACCCACGCTACGAAAAATTTTCTGTTAGGGGTCCCCACAACTTGGGAAATGTTATCAAGGGGTCACAGCACCGGAAAGGTTAAGAACCACTGCTCTACAAGTTTCAAAATACAAACTTTTTTTGCAACAGAAAGTTACAGACATAATAAAGTGGAGGTGGATACATGGTAGTTGAATCTTTTTCAAGGTATAAGAAGTGTCATTATGCCCACCCAGGGGCTTTGCTTCATACTTAAAAAGATATATAATGACAAAATGTACAGTATACTTGTACCAATCAGAGGCCTAAGTGGCACAGAGAAGGAATGTGCCTGGAGCTTCGCATAAAGTTGTCCTGCTTACCCCTGTTTTGATTGCTATGGGTCAACTATACCAACTCAACAATTTTCATTTGAAAATCCTGAAAACATTTGTTTAATTGCCAAGCTAATGTTTTGAATTCGGTTTTGGGATGCAAAAGTGCAATACAAAAAGTACAATATCTCCCGAACAAAAATCACATTCATAATTAGAATTTCATTCTTTGGTGAAAAATTTTCCATCCACCTTTAAAGCCGTTGAAAAACAGCTGAACAAAAAAAAAAAAACTGCAATGCCATAATGTATCGCATACTAGCACATTATGAAATACTCGCCCTAGAAATAAGTCCTCTCAGCTGCACACGGTCACCACTGAGAGGGCTGGCATCTCCCATCCTTTCTTCTGGGACTCTGGCGCTGTAAGTGGTGGGAGCCGCGCATGCGCGCGGGAGTCATGGGTTCTGGCACAAAGCTCTGAAGGTCCGGCACAGTATGCTGGACCTATAGAGCGCATGCGCCGCTGACATGGGTTAATATCTCCTAAATGGTGCACGTTTAGGAGATATTAATTGTACCTACAAGTAAGCCTATAGTAAGCAGGCTTTATAACCCCTTTAAAGAGATATTAAAGGCAGATATTTTTTTCCAACAAACATTTTATACTTACCTGCTCTGTGTAATGGTTTTGCACAGAGCAGCCCCAATCCTCTTCTCAGGTCCCCTGCCGGCGCTCTTAGCCCCTCCCTCCTGCCAAGTGCCCCCATAGCAAGCAGCTTGCTAAGGGGACACCTGAGACACTGCTCTGTGTGTCTTTTCACACATGAAGCATGGCTCGGCCCACCACTGCTCTCTCCACATTTTGAATTTTCTCATCATTGCGTTCTAAAAAGAACATCAATTTCAGGCTGACACTAATGATAAGAAAATTGAACAAACATTGTTAAAACAAACAATTTTGAACAAAATTCTACTAATATGTGGCCAGCTTTAAGCCATATAGTCTGTTGCCCTTAATTTTTCCTCTCAAACTCTGCCTATGTAGTGATGTAGGCAAAGTGTGGTAGAGGTTCCACTGCATTGATATGTCTTTCTGCCCATTGCTTTAACCACTTGCTATCAAGCCTATTGTAAAATGATAACCAGGTGTTCTCATATCCTGGGTGGACGTCATATGATGTCCTACCAGTCCTCTGGGGCATGTAGTGGCGCAATCTGTGACCACTGTGTCCCTATACAGCAGAACTGAGTGATCACTACTGGGTCACTGTGATCGCCATAGGTACTTTGTGATTGCTGTGACCAATCCCAGTGATCACATCACTGTGCTCACCAAGTATAAACTTTCATGAATGGCAGCCAATCATGATTCATTATATACTATTGTAATCTCTGTGATTGGTAACAGTGATCATATAGTGTACATGGCCAATCATAGTGGCCATGTACCATGTGATAGCTGTGGCGAATCACAGCATCACGTTAGTAAAAAAAGTAAAACAAGAAGCCATTCATAACAGTTAAAATTATTGCTATTACCGTGACCATCACTGTAACAAGCAATCACAATGTAAAAAAAAATCCCAATCACCTTCCCAGAGAAAGTGTCCCTTTCACATGGCCGGGTTGGTTGCGACCGCTGGATTTCTGCTGCAAGACTCTACAGAGTCTTGCTGCTGGAATGACTGGGTTATGTGATCAGCAGCGGCCACTCAGCCTTTTTAAACTAATGGCAGGCTGACAGCGGCTGCTGCTGTTCACATGTACTGTAGCTGCACACAGAGTAGTTAGCTGTGGATGGGGACAGATGTGCAAGTCTGGACACACAGATTGTAGACTCACACAGACTAAATAATTTACCATGATTTGGGTTATTTTACCCAAGAAGTGTAGCAGAATATATGTTGGTCTAAATTTTTGAAGAAAGATTATTTATTTACAAAATGTTAAAACAGAACCTTTTTAAATGTTCAGTATTTGTGTATTTATATAGCAAAAAATAAAAAACCCAGTGGTGGTTAAATACCACCAAAAGAAAGCTCTATTTGTTCCAAAAAAATGCTAAAAAAATGGCATTTGGGTACAGTGTTGCATGACTGAGTAATTGTCATTCAAAATGTGACAGTGCTGAAAACTTAAAAATAGCCTGGGCAGGAAGGGGGTGAAAGTGTCCTGTATTGAGGTGGTAAATATACAGCATACATATACATTCATTTTAAATTGCTTCTAATGCACCTCAGTACATTGGAAACCAAACCTGACCCTTGTTTTCTTTTTCTTATTTATTTTTTTATTTTTTTAAAGAAAGGCACACCTAAATAAAGTACAGGAGCTCATTCCAACACATCCTATGTTGTGTTGCAAGGCATACATAACCACAACCAGTGGTGTATTTAGTTTTTGTGCTGTCCTAGACCTGACTGAACTCTCTCACCCCCTAATTTAAATATGACCCACCCCTTCCTGTCAAGGCCACACCCTTTCCTTTTTAAGACCCGCCCTGTCATCTTCATGGGAGGAGGACAGAGGGACGCCACGGGAAGAGGACAGAGAGGGATGTGACATCTTTTAATTTGGGGGGAGAGGGGGTAAGGGGATATGTCATGGGTGCTTTGGGAGGGTAGAGGACATAAGACCCCCCCCACTAGCACATATCCTCTCCCCTCCCAAAGCACCCAGAACATATCCCCTTACCCCCCCCCTTTCCTCCCATCACTCCAGGTTTGCATCTGTCATCTGCCCCCCCTTCCCCTATACACAGACCTGAAGTTGTGTCCCTCCTCCGTGGCTCCTCCTCCTCCTGTACACTAGAACATTGGAGCCGAGGAAGAGGAGGAGCCGAGGAGTGTGTGTGGCTGTCAGTGAGGAGAGAGGTGTCAGCTGCTATGGAAAGGCAGATGTCCTGGGTGCCCACGCTAGCACACCCCTGTCTGGCCAGTTACCAGAGCTCAGTGCTGGAACTTGTGGCACTGGGCTCTGGGACAGTGGCATCAATAGGGTTGGTGTCACCTGGTGCAGCCCAGCGTTGGAGCTTGTTGTAGCACTCAATAAGGCCTAGAAGATAGCAGCTTAGGCACTTCCTAATATCTCAGTACCTGGGAACAGTAATGGATAATGGCCAACAGGCCCTCTTACCAGACCTAGCAAAACTGCAGCAGTGATCCCTCTGGCTGGAGGTTTGTTCACTCTGGGTTGCCTTTGGTGGTGCGGGTACAGCTTGGCTCCCTCTCTGGTGGTGCGGATACAGCATGGCTCCCTCTCTGTTGGTGCGGGTAAAGCGTGGCTCTCTCTTGGTGGTATGGGTACAGTTTGGCTCTCTCTCTGGTGGTGTGGGTACAGCGTGGCTCCCTCTCTGGTGACGCGGGTACAGCGTGGCTCTCTGGTGGTGCAGGTACAGCGTGGCTCCCTCTCTGGTGGTGCGGGTGCAGCGTGGCTCTCTCTCTGGAGGTGCAGGTACAGCGTGGCTCTCTGGTGGTGCGAGTACAGCGTGGCTCTCTGATGGTGTGAGTAAAGCGTGGCTCTCTCTTTGGTGCGGCATTTACAGCGTGTCTCTCTGATGGTGCGGGTACAGAGTGGCTCTCTGGTGGTGCGGGAACAGCGTGGCTGCTTTTTGCCAGGTTCCAGCCTCTCCCTCCCCCCCCCCAGGAGAGTGCATGCATGCTGGGGGACTGTAGCATGCTATCTGTGGAATCACTTGGGCCTACAATCTTGGGGGACTACATATCCCATGATGCCCCCCAGTGTTTTCTGATTGGCCCTTTGCTGTGGCCAATGGGAAGAGAAACAGCGGGTAGGAAGCTGGGCGAAGTTGCGGCAAACCCAATTAGAGGCGCTCTCCCTTCTCCCTTCGGCTTACAGGAGAAAGGGGAGGAGCGAGACAGACACAGACAGCCCACAGCTCGCCTCTCCTTGTCACAGCGCCGCTGCGAGTTCTCTGGCAAGGGAGGGGGGCGACACGATAGCACCCACTAAAACTGCTTCCTGGTGTCTCACCCCCCCGCACCCCCGACACCACTGCTCTCTTCAGCTGTACTGTCCTGATGGTGGCCCTGCGTGCGGGAGGAGGGAGCGTGTGCTTTTTTTGTGTGGGGGGGGGGCGGCTTTTTTGCCACCTCTTGCAAAGTGCCGCCCTAGGCCAAAGCACAGCACTGACCACAATGTAAAGGCATGAAGCCAGCCTTGGTGTCCCTCAATCAGGGCAGCCATCAGAAATTGTGGGGCCCCTTAGACAGCTTTAGGCCTGGGTCACCCCCCCGCCGGGCCTGACCACCAACATTCCCCAAGGTCTGCCCATTGGCCGTCCCAACGAATACGCCCACTAGCCATCTCGCCAAGTCCTTCGTTGCACACACTTTTTTTTTAACACTCTTACAGCATCATATGAAAATGTATTATAAGTCATCAGTTCTTTCAAGGTCTAACAGCAGGAAATTATATGCTGCCCAAAAAAGACACCCACACCTGTATGCTCGCAGCCCCCCCCCCCACACCAGTACGCTCTCAGCCACCCCGTCACACCTGTACACTCTCAGCCACCCCCTCACACGGTACGCTCTCAGCCACCCCCTCACACCTGTTTGTGCTCAGCCCCAACGCCTGTATGGTCTCAGACCCCTTTACATGTTCATATGTATGACACACACACGTACCCTTCATTTGTATAACAGCCCTTACTTGTAAGGTGGTGTTCCTGGTCCCAGCATTTGTGCAGCATACACACGTGGAGTGCACATGCAGGAATTTGCCAGAGGTGGCAGCAAAGAGCTTAATGACACAGAGCAGAAGCTGCCAACTCACGGTCATTCCGAAAGCCAGCGCAGCCACGGAACTCCCCTGCACCCGCCCCTGCCTTCTCCCATCCCCGCCAGGTGGCCGGGCCCGTCCAGACACTTGGGCCCCTTACAAGTGTATGGGCTGTACCCCCCTGATGGCGACCCTGCTCTCAATATCAAACATACATTTCCCAGCAATTTCGTAGCCATTTTTAGCCACAAGAATAACCAATTGCACCCTTAAAAACCTCCCTAATTTTGCATTGTTGGCTGCAACATATGTTTCAATAGCAAAATTTTGGCAAAATATTCAGATTTATGAAACAAAAATTCAGTGAAAGTTTCAGTTTCATGCATCACCAGTACCCAGGGTCATTTAGAACTGATAAAACACCACTAAAAAATGTTTACTGTGCCAATTCACCGATTTTTAATTCGTATGACATAGAGATACTTTTACTAGAATCTGTTTAAAAATTTCGGTGAACTCAGTTGCTCCATATGTTTTGCAAGCGTGCAGCATAGCACCATTATAATAACAGCCCCCACCTCCACTTCCAGAAATAATACCTTTTTCTTCTATAAATGCACCAATGATAGCATTATACATACTCTGTGCTCCCCTTCCCGCCCCTCTGAGTTGGCCCCCCTTGTGGCCCCCATAGGTTGTATATTTGCTATATATTTTTTTAATTATACTTATCATTTCTTATGTTTTGCGGGCTGCTCACGTGACTGATGTAGAGAGTTGCACCAGTACACCCCAAAAGAACGGCACACTAGTGGTCATGAATAGGTACCGCGGAGGACAGCTTGGGAGTATAGAGAAGTATTGCAGCCAGGGCTGTTTTATTTTTATTTATTTATTTATTTATTTATTTATTTTACACCACTTGGAGGATCTTTATAAAAACAAAAAGTTTAGCTCAGAACTGGCCTTTAACCAAAGCTTAGAAAATACAGAACAAAAATAAACTACATCCTTTACCATCCACTAAGTAATCTAAGCTTACAACTGTATTTGTTATCCTGCTTGCTATTGTATGCGAAATGTCATTTGATTACTGAGTTCTGTGATTTCCTGCCTAAATTACAGCTTGTTTTTCCTGTCATGCTACTCTGTGGTTATGTTTTCTATACTCTTTGATCTTACCATCCATGTAGTTTTGAAGGTTGAAATACCTTTTACGATAATTGCAGCAAAGCTTTTAAGAAGCCTACTATAAATACATTTTAAATGCATGGTGCTTGTTTTGTATACTTAGCTAAATACTGGAAGACTAAATCGATTGCATTGCCATGAATGTATGTTTATTAGATTTAATATAGGAATCTTACTCTGAGGAATTACAGTACATACATAGTAAGGAATGCTATTGAAACTGTCAATGATTTTAAAACCTACTTCCCTGTGGGCTGCTACATTAAAGTAAATGTCAACCCTAACTAAATGTGACTTATGCCGCGTACACACGAGCGGAATGTCCAACAGAAAAAAGTCAGACGGAAGCTTTTCGTCGTATATTCTGATTGTGTGTTTATTCCGACGAGAAAAACGGTTGTGTGTACGCAGCATTAGTTTGCTAAAGCCCCATGAAACATTAACAATTGGCATGTTTACCTTATTTATTTATTTTTTTAGAAATAGTGTTTTTACTTTTTTTTATACTTTTATACACTTTCGTGTTGGTGATCTCCTCCATCCTCTTTACAATCACTTCCTGTCTACATTTTGGTTGGCGACAGCTGCACATCATCTTTCTCGATGGGCTTCAGAAGCATATGAACAACAGAGGTAGAATCAGTTTACAAGGAACGGCTGCTCTCTTGATGCCTCTAAACCCCAGGGGGTCTGCAGGATGCCAATGTTGAGTACAGTGAAAAGACAAGAGCAGCACAGGTTCCAGACAAATAGATATTTGTTAATCATCTGTCAGGAGCGTCTAGTGCTCCTGCTCCTCATTCTAGCATTCTGGTTTTGGCTACGGTTTTCTTGTCTGTCTCTCCACCTGCAAGGTGATTGATGTGGTCAGCCTCTGGGTGGAGACCAGGCCTGATTTAAGCCAGCCAAACCTACAGTTTCATGCTTGAGATGACATGTGCATTACCTGATCAGGCTCCCTGTCTGTCTATCTGCCCTGCTTTGCTAGATTGAATTTCCCTGTGTATGACTTTGGATTGGATAACTACTATTCTCTGAACTCTGCCTGCCTTTTTCCTGGACTGTCATTAAACCACTCTGCCTGTCTGCCAACCGTAATTACTTGTTTGCTTTGCTCAGTGCACGCGGGCCCTGGTGTACTGGTCAGGCACTATAAGTCCTGGGGGCAACCGAGTACTGATAGTCTGCTTGCCTTATGGGAAAGGGGGTTGCTATAGGTGAATAACACAGTAGCCAGCTATAGTGTCTGACCTGTGTTTGGGGTAAGCATGACAATTCTCCAAAAATCACAAAAATAAAAAATAAATTAAAAAATAAATAAATAAATAAACAAAAAGCATAGATGCTGACTTTTAATAAACAGACACTCACCTGTCCTACGGTCCAGCGATGTGGTCGCCCGAAGCCTCGCTACTCTCCCTCTCCACCATAGAAACTGTGGGCACCCGGCCGTGACAGCTTGCGGCTTCACGGCCAGGCACGCAACCTCTCTGAGCAGACATGCAATCTTCTGGGACCTGTGACGCATCCCAGAAGATTGCCGAGAGGGAGGGGCCGCCTAGGTGGAGAGGAGGAGTCGCCTAGGCAGCCTGAAGTAGGAAGCAGGAAGTGGGACAGGAAGTCCCTGTCAAAACTAGGCACCCACTCCCCCCCCCCAAAAAAAAAAAAAAATTACATGCCAAATGTGACATGTAAGGGGGCGAGGAGTGCTTAAAGTGGAAGTTCCACTTCTGGGTGGCACCCTTTAACCACTTGCTTACTAGGCACTTAAACCCCCCTCCTATCCAGACCAATTTTCAGCTTTCAGTGCTCTCACACTTTGAATGACAATTACTCAGTCATGCAACACTGTACCCAAATGATTTTTTTGTCCTTTTTTTCATACAAATAGAGCTTTATTTTGGTGGTATTTGATCACCTGTGGGTTTTTTATTTTTTGCGCTATAAATGAAAAAAGACCGAAAATTTTGAAAAAAAACACATTTTTTCTAATTTCTGTGATAACATTTTGCAAATTCGTAATTTTTCTTCATAAATTTTGCCCACAATTTATACTGCTACATATCTTTGGTAAAAATAACCAAAAATTTGTGGAAATTATTTGGTCTGTGTGAAAGTTTTAGAGTCTACAAGCTATGGTGCAAATCATAAAAAAATTATCACATCTGATGTACTGAGGCCTATCTCATTTCCTGAGACCCTAACAAGCCAGGAAAGTACAAATGCCCCCCAAATAACCCCTTTTTGGAAAGTAGACATTTCAATGTATTTAGTTAGAGGCATGGTGAGTTATTTGAAGTTGTATTTTTTTCCCACAATTCTTTGCAAAATTGAGATTTTTTTTTTTCCCCCCACAAAATTGTCATTGTAATAGCTTATTTCTCTCACATGGCATGTGTATACCACAAATGACACCCCAAAATACATTCTGCTACTCCTCCTGAGTATTACGATACCACATGTGAGGGACTTTTTCACTGCCTGGCCACATACAGAGGCCCAACATGCATGGAGCACCATCAGGTGTTCTAGGAGCATAAATTACACATCACATTTCTCAACCACCTATTACACTTTTGAAGGCCCTGGAGCACCAGGACAATGGAAACACCCACAAAATGACCCCATTTTGGAAAGCTAACACTCCAACATATAATCTATGAGGCATAATGAGTCTTTTGAATGGTTTATTTTTTTCCAGAAGTTTTTGGAAAATGTGGAAAAAAATGAAACCGCATTTTTTTTTACACAAAGTTGTCCGTTTATAAGATATTTCCAACACATGGCATTTAGATAGCAAAAATGACACCCCAAAATACATTCTGCTACTCCTCCCGAGTATTACGATACCACATGTGTGGGACTTTTTCACTGCCTGGCCACATACAGAGGCCCAACATGCATGGAGCACCATCAGGTGTTCTAGGAGCATAAATTACACATCACATTTCTCAACCACCTATTACACTTTTGAAGGCCCTGGAGCACCAGGACAATGGAAACACCCACAAAATGACCCATTTTGGAAAGCTAACACCCCAACGTATAATCTATGAGGCATAATGAGTCTTTTGAATGGTTTATTTTTTTCCAGAAGTTTTTGGAAAATATGGAAAAAAATGAAAACGCAAAGTTGTCCGTTTATAAGATATTTCCAACACATAGCTTTTAGATAGCAAAAATGACACCCCAAAATACATTCTGCTACTCCTCCTGAGTATTACGATACCACATGTGTGGGACTTTTTCACTGCCTGGCCACATACAGAGGCCAAACATGGAAGGAACACCGTCAGGTGTTCCAGGGACACATAGCATGCACATACCAAGAATTACACCCCAAAATACATTATGCTGAGCAAAGTGTAAACAAAAAAGATTACCTGTGGTTGTAGTAGCGCAGTTGTACACAGGAGGATAGCACTGGTCCAGGCAGCAGGCAGGGACTTGGTCAGCAGCGGCGAACACAATTGTCCAGGCAGCAGGCAGGGTTACTGTCCATATAAAGTCCAGGGTCAGTGCAGGCAGAGATATTGTCCGCAGTGCCAAAAATATTGGTCCTGGTAGTAGGCAGGTCCATGTGGTGTGGTCAGTGCAACAGGCAGAGGCGTGACGGCAGTAAGTCCTACAGGCAGAAGTAGGGCCTCGTTCAGGACAGAATGGGGACAGGGGTAGAGGCTTCTCCCACCCAAATCTCTTTGAAGCCTCCGAGTCTCCAGACCCTAATCTAGGATTGAGAAAACAAAATAAATTGTTTTCTTCATCCAGAAAAACAATTCTGGAGCCCCTCACATATGTGAGACCCCTGTGTTGAATCCCACTAGTTTTTTGCCGTCGTTGGCCTGTTGGTTTGGGAGGGATCTTATCTGGAAAGTGGCGTTCGGAGAGTCGACTTAGAACATCAGATCGGATATTTTCTGGGGGGCCGTTCGGGAATGTAAGGGCAGTGAAAACATCCTCCTGGTAGCCAAGGAAGCGTTTGGGGTTTTGGGTGGAGTTACGATAAATGACATAAGAATTGTAGATGGCCAAATGAAAAAAATAAATTGCGACTTTCTTATACCAATGGTATGTCCGTCTTGTGGCAAGGTACGGTTCTAGCATCTGGTCATTCAAGTCGACTCCCCCCATAAACAAATTATAGTCAAAGATGCATTTAGGTTTCTGTATGGGGCCATTTCTTCTGGGGATTTCCATGAAGGTATCATCGTGGATTGAAGACAACATGTATACATCTCTTTTGTCTCTCCACTTCACTGCCAAAATCTCGTTGTTTCGTAGACTCGCCGTTTCTCCTTTTCTCAATTTTTTATTGACCAGACTTTGAGGAAAGCCCTTCCGGTTCTTTTTGATGGTACCACATGCAGGCGTCTTCATCCAATGCAGGTTGTGGAACAGGGGCAGAGATGTGTAGAAGTTATCTACGTACAGGTGGTAGCCTTTCTCCAGTAGGGGGTATGTGAGATCCCAAACAATTTTCCCGCTTGATCCCAAGTAGTCTGGGCAATTAGGGGGTTGCAGCTGGGTGTCCTTCCCTTCGTACACTTTGAAGGCATACAAGTAACCTGTGACTCGGTCACATAATTTGTATACCTTCACCCCATAGTGTGCCCTTTTACTGGGAATATATTGCTTCATCTTAAGCCTGCCACTAAACTTAAGAAGGGACTCATGCACACATATGTTTTTGTCTGGGGTAAACAGCAGGGGGAATAGTGCAGAAAAATAATTTAAAAGTGGCCGAATTTTGAAAAGTCTATCATAGTTTGGGTCATTTCGGGGAGGGCACTGGGTATTGTCGTTGAAATGAAGAAACCTCAATATCATGAGGTATCTGTTTCTGGGCATCACCTTGGAGTATATTGGCAGGTGTTGGAGGGGGTGGGTTGACCAATAGGACAGCAAAGTGTTTTTTTTCGTGAGTCCCATGTTAAATGTGAGCCCTAAAAAAACCTTCAACTCCACCACCGTTAGGTCTCTCCATTCGTAGGGACGGGCATAGTAGGACGTTGGATTATTCGCAATGAATTGATGTGCATAAAGGTTGCACTGGGCCACAATACTTGACAGCATGTCCTCGGTAAAAAATAAATTAAAAAAATCTATTGGGGAAAAATTCTCCGTGTTCACCTGGACTCCTGGCTGGGCAGTAAAAGGGGGAATGTTGGCTTCTCCTGAATTAGGAGGAAGCCACAAGGGGTTCTGCAGGGCATAGGGAAGGCTGGCTTGGGTCCTTGGCCTTTCTTGCCGAGGCACTGCGGTGCTGATGGACGGGACTGCCGTGCTGGTGGACGGGACTGCCGTGCTGGTGGACGGGACTGCCATGCTGGTGGACGGGACTGCCGTGCTGGTGGACGGGACTGCCGTGCTGGTAGATGCCACTGCCTCCCCACCAGAACACCTTCGTTTGGCGGGCCGAATCTCTTCCTTCTCTGAGTCACTCAGTGTTTCACTACTGAGGACTGGCTCATAGTTTATGTCCGACTCGGAATCGGAAAGGGAATCTGAAAAAGAGAGCTCCCCGTTGCTCTCGTCGGCCTGGGACAGTATTTGGTACGCCTCCTCGGCGGAAAAGCTTCTTTTGGCCATGGTTGCTAAGCCTGCACTGATGAGGCGGCACTGATGAGCACAGATGGGCACTGAGGTGGCACAGAGGGGCATTGATGAGGTGGAACAGATGTGCACTGATGAGGTGGAACAGATGTGCACTAATGAGGTGGAACAGATGTGCAGATGTGCACTAATGAGGTGGCACAGGTGGGCACTGATGAGGCGGCACAGGTGGGCACTGATGAGGCGGCACAGGTGGGCACTGATGAGGTGGAACAGATGTGCACTGAGATTGCACAGATGTGCACTTATGAGGTGGCACAGCTGGGCACTGATGGGACGGCACAGATGGGGCGGCACAGATGGGGCGGCACAGATGGAGCGGCACAGATGGGGTGGCACAGATGGAGCGGCACAGATGGGCACTGATGAGGCGGCACAGATGTGCACTGAGGCAGCACAGATGTGCACTGATTGGCACAGGTGGGCACTGATGAGGTGGCACAGGTGGGCACTGATGAGGTGGCACAGGTGGGCACTGATGAGGTGGCACAGGTGGGCACTGATGAGGTGACACAGGTGGTCACTGATTGTGCAGATGTGCAGCTGGACACTAATCACCACTGGGCAGACAGGTGGACACCGATTGGCACAGGTGGGCACCGATTGGCACAGGTGGGCACAGATTTGGCACAGGTGGGCACCGATTGGCACTGTACTGATGCTGCACTGTATTGATGGGGCACTGTATTGATGGGGCACTGTATTGATGGGCACTGTGGGCACTGTAGGCACAGTAAATGTTAATCACAAACTCACAGAAGGCTGACAGATCTCTCTCTCTCCTCACACGCTGTCTCTGTGTGAGGAGAGAGAGCCGGCAATGAGAGATGATCTCATGTGTTTACATTTGAGATCATCTCTCATTGGAGGCAGCGATCGCGCTGTAAACGGCCACTGTGATTGGCCGTTTACAGCGATCTGTGATTGGCTGTGTCCAAGGGACACGGCCAACACAGAATATCCCCGTTGCGCGCTCGTAAGCGCGCACGGGGAGCCAGGAAAGGGGAGGCCGTCATATGACGGCCTCCCGGGAATTGACATCCGCGCTGAAGCCGTCACTCGGCTACGGCCGGATGTCAGGTGGTTAAGCCGGCCATACATTATACAATTTTCTTGTTCAATTTCCTTTAGATTTACCTTCAACTATGCAGTGCAAGGGCTTGCCTGATTGCACACAAATTAAAAGTGTTTAGGTTTGACCTCATATTATATGGTTTTGGTAAACCTAAATGAAAATTACACAAGAAAATTGTATAATGTATGGCCAGCCTTACTGATAGGGACAATGGCAAAACATGGTGTCACCATGGCTGCTTACAGTCTCTAATGGGAGACAGCATTGTCACCCTAAACCAGGAAGTACAAAAACAAAGTCCTTTATGGCCAGATCACCAGGAATTATATTAAAGATGAAGTTTAGGTATGGCAATTTTTACATACTGTACTTACATTGTTCAGCCTTAGAACAATGTAAGTATGCATGTGCCATATGTGTGGGATTCGTGTGGAAGCTTGAAATCACTGTAGTAGGTGCTGTTACAACAGTGATCACCACTAACTTCTTTGTACCATGCCGAGCGACTAACCTGCTGCTTACTGAGCACAGGACATTGTGCGCTCAACATGGATGCCATTCAGAGAGCACTTCGCATTTTGTCAGCAAGCAATTTCCTGTGTTCAAAATGCAGCAGGGCAGCCTCTTGGCACAAAACCCAAGCTTCCATTGCTTCCAGGGGGATCCAACAGGTATGGCACATACATACTTACATAAGTCCAAGCTGGACCAAAGTAACTATAAAATTGTAATAAAAAAAAAACGTTTTAATTAAAGTGATACTAAAGTCTCCTTTTTTTTTTTTCTTCAAAAATAACAAACATGCTGTACTTGCCTTCTCTGTGAGGTGGTTTTGTACAGAGCAGCCCAGATCCTCTTCCTCTCAGGTCCCTTGCCAGCGCTCCTGGCCCCTCCCTCTTGTCGAGTGCTCCCACAGCAAGCAGCTTGCAATGGGGGCACCCGAGCCATAGCTCTGTGTGTCCATTCAGACATGGAGCCGCTGTTTGGCCCCGTCCCTTCTCTCTCCTTATTGGCTAACTGACTTTCATTGGAGCCAATGGCGCCGTTGCTGTGCCTCAGCCAATCAGCAGGGAGAATCCCAGACAGCCGAGGCACTCGTGCACATCGCTTGATCAAGATGGGACTCAGGTAAGTATTAGGGGGCCTGAGGGGGCTGCTGAATACTGAAGGTTTTTTATCTTAATACATAGAATGCATTAAAGCGTAGCTCCACTCACAAGAGCAAGCTCCGCTTTTTGATAGGTACCCACTTTTGGGAGACCTCCCCGTGGCGAGGTCCCCCGGAAGTTCAACCCCCCCTCCTCCTTCCACTGCCAGCAGGCCATTCAGAAAAGACAAAACGCGTATCACGCATGCACAGTAGGCAACCGGCTGTCTAGCCGCAAGGCTTCACTGCCAGTTTCCTTACAAGGAATGGTAGCGGTAGCACCCGAGAGCCAATTGAAAAACCGCTGGGGTGCCAACATCACAGGATCCCTGGACAGGTAAGTGTCCTAATATTAAAAGTCAGCAGCTACAGTATTTTTGGTGCAGGGGGCTGGAGCTCACTTTAAGATAAAAAAGTCTGCCTTTAGAATCACTTTAAATTACTTTAAAAGTTGTTTTAATTTGTTAACGATTATGAGATTTTAGTAATTGAGTTTACGTTAAAAAAAATCATGCACGTATGCACTCATGGAAACACGCAGTTAGGTCACACATGTACATAAATGTGGTTTACATTGCACAGGTTAGGTTTCTTCATGCACCCAGGTAGAAGATTCATTTTCAGGACATCATTTTAAACTGATAAGTGAAAACGTTTTAAAACGACTCACCGCTTTGTTGTTTTGGGACTTTGTCAGATGTTTTCTGTAATATTTCATATTTAGGTCCATTGAATCCTATTGTTTTGTTGATCGCTGTAAGCATAACTACCTTCCTGGGTTAATAATGGCAGCACAACTAGAGAACTGGAACCTCCAACCTGCAGATCTTTGTGCTGGTCCCAACTGTAGTATGTACTAATGGGCCAAATTTTCCCAACACTGAATGTTTGTCTTCAGGCCCGGACTGGGACAAAAAATAGGCCCGGGCATTTTAGACTGAGCAGCCAACTTTTCCAGGGACCGGGGGGGGGAGAGATGTCGGTAGACATTCGCGGGGGTGGCTGGTGTCGGTCCTCCACACTGTAATGTGCAGAGACACTCTGATATAAAGGGGACTGCACTGTAAAGGGGCACTGTAATGATTACAGTGCCCCTTTACAGTGCAGTCCCCTTTATATTACAGTGTCCCAGTCCTATTGTGGCCATACAATGCTAGTACTGTCTGTCTCCTACTGTGCCCACACTGCCCAGTGACACTGACCTGCTCTCTCTAGTGGTCCTGGACAGCATGGCGCTCTCTTTCTGGTGGTGTGGTACAGTGTGGCTCTCTCTGGTGGTATGGTACAGCGTGGCACTCATGGCTCTCTGGTGGTGTGGTTCAGCGTGGCTCTCTTTCTCTGGTGGTGTGGTTCAGCGTGGCTCTCTCTCTCTGGTGGTGCAGGTACAGCGTGGCTCTCTCTAGTGGTGCGGGTACAGCATGGCACTCATGGCTCTCTCTGGTGGTGCGAGTACAGCGTGGCTCTTTGGTGGTGCGGGTACAGCGTGGCACTCTGGTGGTGCAGGTACTGCATGGCGCTCTGGTGGTGCGGGTACTGCGTGGCTCTCTGGTGGTGCGGGTACAGCGTGGCGTTCTGGTGGTGTGGGTGCAGCGTGTCGTTCTGGTGGTGTGGGTACAGCGTGGCTCTCATGGCTCTCTGGTGGTGTGGGTACAGCGTGGCTCTTTGGTGGTGCAGGTACAACGTGGCTCTCTGGTGGTGCGGGTGCAGCATGGCGTTCTGATGGTGCGGGTACTGTGTGGCTCTCATGGCTCTTTGGTGGTGCGGGTACAACGTGGTGCTCTCGAGGTGCAGGTATAGCGTGGCAGTCCGGGTTTTCTCTTTTTCCCCCCATCAGAGTGTATGCTGGGGAGTGTAGCCGTCTCCCTGCTGAGATCAATTGGGCATCCTATCTCTGGGACTACATTTCCCATGATGCCAAACTAGTTATTTCTGATTGGCCCTCTGCTGTGGCCAATTGGGAGAGAAGAAGAACAAGCAGGAAGCTTTCTTCTCTTCCGTCCCGTGCTGCCACAAGCCTGACATGAGAAAGGGGGAGAGGGGGGACATCCTGACAGTGGCCCAGAGGAGGAGAAACGAGGGGCCAAGAGCGGAACTCTCAGCGCGGCTCTGAGGCTGAGCTGTGTGTTAGAGACACACAGCTCAGCCCATGCAGCCGCTAGTTCCGCCAGAGAAGGCACAGGCACGGCAGCATAGCGGTAGGCGAGCGGCGGCCGTGGCCTGTGTTAACCCTGTCCAGGCCGCGGTCGGCACTTACCTCCCGCTGTGTGGCCTCAACATCAACAGCCCACGGAACGGGCGGCCCACGGGGCAAATGCCCGGTCTGCCCTATGGCCAGTCCGGGCCTGTTTGTCTTTAGATATTTTTTATGCAGGTGTCCTCTCTATCACTTACTTTGGGGTATCATTATACCATTGTATCCCTCATTTGGGGGGAGGGGTATGATAAATGGTCAGTGAAAGAGTGGGTTTAATAGTAAAGTTGGCAATGTCTCAAACTGTCAGAAACCATGAAATCAGACCAGGACAGAAGTACAGTTAAATCACAGTTGTTTAATAATAAAAATAAATAGAACAAACGTAGTCAAAACATAGCCAAAGTTCAGGAACCGGAACGGATAGTCAAAAAAGCCAAACGTCAGGTAGCCGCAGATGAACGTAGTAACACAGCAAGCAGGATCTGGAGCCAGAAGGGATGTCAGTTAAGCAAGTCTTTTAACAGGAATGCAGGAGATAGTCTCTGTGATGTTGGCAAAGGCAGAGATCCTCATGGCTGGACAGCTTAAGTAGGCAGGACTGATGAGCAGGATATCATCAACAGCTAACAGTAAATGTGGAGAGTTAAGAGCTGGCAATTAGACGATAGCTGCGTGGCCAGCTCAGAGAAGGAAGGGCTGAGCCCAGCACTGACACAAGCAAAATAGACGTCCTGTTTTTTCCCACAAATAGAGCTTTCTTTTGGTGGTATTTGATCACCTCTGTGGTTTTTATTTTTTGCTCTATAAACAAATAAAAGCCTACAATTTTGCAAAAAATTTTTTTTTTTACATTTTGCTATAATAAATATCCAAAAAAAAAAGTTTCTTCAACAGTTTAGGTCAATATGTATTCTTCTACATATCTTTGGTAAAAAAAATTGCAATAAGCATATATTGATTGGTTTGCACAAAAGATATATCTACAAAATAGAGGATAGATTTATGGCATTTTTATTTTGTATTTATTTATTTACTAGTAATGGCAGTGATCAGCAATTTTTAGCGGGACTTCGACATTGCGGCAGGCAGATTGAACACTTTTGACACTTTTTTGGGACCACTGACATTTATACAGCGATCAGTGCTATAAAAAATGCACTGATTACTGTATAAATGTCAGTGGCAGGGAAGGGGTCAACACTAGGGGCGATCAAGGGGTTAAATGTGTTCCCTGGGAGGTGTTTCTTACTGTGGGGGGAGGTTTACTGACTGGGGGAGGAGAGAGTTCGCTGGTCCTAATCACTAGGAACAGACGATCACTCTCTACACCCCTGACAGAAGGGGATCTGTCTGTTTACATTGACAGATCCCCGTTCTGCCTCTCTGTGAAACGATCGCGGGTGGCCGGTGGACATCGCGGCTGCCGGACACGTGCATCAGCTCCCCCCGCCGTGCAGCGGGCACACACCTGCTATAGCTGTTTAAAGGGCCGATGTACAGCCACGGCGATTTGCGGGAACAAGCCGACCTGCTGCAGTATAATGACGGCAGCAAGTGGTTAATAATAGTACATACATTCAATGTGCAAATAGGCATTATGAGCAAATGACCCAACTGGAGTCCTGGTGGAATTGTTTACATGTACATAACCCTGCCTTGCTCTATCCAAAATAAAAAAAATTGCCCATAGTTCTACTTTAACCGCTTGACGACCAGCGCACGCCGATGTATGTCGGCAGAATGGTGCCGGTGGGCAAAAGGGCGTACAGGTACATCCCCTTTAAGAAGCGGTGTCGCGGACGTGCGCCGCGGTCTCAGTGGCCGTGACCGCGGGTCCCGCGGACTCGATGTCCACCGGGTGCCCGCGATCGTGTCACAGAGAGGAGGAACGAGGAAATGCTTTTGTAAACAAAGCATGTCCCCATTCTGCCTAGTGACAGGACAGAGATCACAGCTCTCTATCATCGAGAGCAGTGATCACTGTCCTGTGTGTTAAAGCCCAGCCCCCTAACAGTTAGAATCACTCCCTAGGACACATCTAACCCCTTCACTGCCCCCTAGTGGTTAACCCCTTCACTGCCAGTGTCATTTACATAGTAATCAATGCATTTTTATAGCATTGGGGGTAAAAAAGGCCAGAAGGCCAAACGCTGCGCTAGAAATAAATGTGTTATGCTTGAAATAAATCAAGTAAGAAAAGCTGCCAGCACCAAAAGTTTGCAATACAAAACCCAAAATCATAAAATGAAATACAGGTGCAGCGCTAATATCATACAATTGGTATTCCCAAAAAAATATTACCAAAGAAAAAAAAAATTGACACCCTGAAATGGTGAAAACAGTCTAAAAATGAAAACTAAGGTGGAGTGGCAACTCCAAAAAGACTTTTTTTTTAAATTCTAGTAAACTAATGAGTGGAAATTGTGAACATTAAATCACTGATATTGTGCTAAAAAATGAATAAAAACACTCAGAATACTATAAGTAGTGGATCATAAATATAAAGCATAAATATATATATATATTAAAAAAAATCATATATAATATACATTGAAAGGGTAATGAAATAGTTAATCTCAAAACCATAAGTGAAAACAATCCAGATATGTAATAATTCAGATCCAGATAAAAATTGCTAAGTACGGTAATTAATCTCAAAACCATAAGTGAAAGCATTACAAATATAAAAAAACTAAAGCAAAGTCCCAATGTAAATAATTGAATAAATACCAATAGTCTTGCAAGAAGGAAATTAGCCAGTGAATAATCCAACAAAACAGGTTGTGACATAGGATCCCTCATCCAAAGAAGCTGAACACCCGAAGTGAGTATATATTCTCTTTACCGACTGAAAAGACCAATGAATTGGTCTCATCAAGCCCAGGGAATTTGGTCTCCCAAAAACCTATAGGACATCTGAGAATGCTGGATCGGTATCACTCGGTATCACTCAAAAGATATAAAAGCAGAAAGGGCTCCCATAGTGTAGCATTTGAGTATAAAATTTATTAAGCTCAAAATTAATGCACTTACAGAATGCAGCTTAATATGCACGGTATATCACACAGCATCACAATAAATCCGAAAGGCGGTGTCTCCCGAAACGTCCTCCGCTCGCTGTCCGCTGTAAACCATCACCTCTGAAAAGGAAAGCGTGATGACTTTAGAAAAGCAGGCCCCTCCCTACGCGTTTCGTCACTATAGGACATCGTCTGGGGATTGGCTGCTATTTTTATAGCATTGATCGCTGTATAAATGACAATGGTCCGAAAATAGTGTCAAAAATGTCCGATGTGTCCGCCATAATGTCGCAGCCCCGATAAAAATCGCAGATCGCTGCCATTATTAATAAAAAAAAATTAAAAATAAAAATGCCATAAAACTATCCCCTATTTTGTAGGCGCTATAAATTTTGCTTAAACCAATCAATATACGCTTATTGCTATATTTTTATACCAAAAATACCGTATTTATCGGTGTATAACACGCACTTTTTTCCCATTAAAATCAGAGGAAAATCGCGGTGCATGTTATACGCCGATCACCTGCGATCCCCAGCCGACTGTAAGCAGAGCGATCGCCGGCCGCCGATATACATAGATAGCCGAGTGTACTCGGCTAGGTTCGGCTAGCTCCGCTCACAGTCTCACCCAGTCCCGCCCTATGATGGACACAGGGACTGGGCGTGACTGTGAGCGGAGCTAGCCGAACCTAGCCGAGTACACTCGGCTATCTGTATATGGGCGGCGCTCGGCTCCGCTCAGTCACGCTCATCCCGGGCGGGACTACGAGAGGAGCCGAAAGTAGCCGAGAGCCGCCGAGAAGAGCCGAGGACCGGCTCTGTGTGTCTCAGCGGCGACATTTTCAAACTGCAGTGACACTGGCAAGTCACTGCAGTTTAACTGCAGCCTGGGCAAGGCTGCAAATGGACACTTACAAAGCTGCAAATGGACAATGACAAAACAGGAGATGGGCACTGACAAGGCTGCAAGGTTGCAAATGGACACTGATAAGGCTGCAAGGCTGCAAATCACACCAAGGCTGCAAATGACTGCAAGGCTGCAAATCACACCAAGGCTGCAAATCACACCAAGGCTGCAAATCACACTGGACAAGCATGCAGATGGACACTGTTCAAGACTGCAGACCTACACTGATAAGGCTGCATTGATGGGCATTTAAATGTAAGTTTTTTTCCTTAAAATTCCCTCCTAAACTTGGGGTGCGTGTTATACGCCGGAGTGTGTTATACACCGATAAATACGGTATGTAGAAGAATACATATCGCCCTAAACTGAGGGAAAAAAAAATTATATATTTTTGGGGGATATTTATTATAGCAAAAAATAAAAAATATTACGTTTTTTGCAAATCTGTCGCTTATTTTTTTGTTCATAGCGCAAAAAATAAAAACCAGAGGCGATCAAATACCACCAAAAAAAAGCTCTATTTGTGGGAAAAAAAAGGACGTCAATTTTGTTTGGGTACAGCATCGCACAACCGCGCAATTGTCAGTTAAAGCAACGCAGTGCCAAATCGCAAAAAGTGCTCTGGTCAGGAAGGGGGTAAACTCATCCAGGGCTGAAGTGGTTAAATTGGAGACCCTTTTCTTGGGCCAGACAGTTTCAGAAAATGAGGGACCTATTGCACCTTTGCTACTGATGACTTTTAAAAAACAGTATATATAGTGATACATATTATTTTTCTAGTTTGGAGATTATTTCTTTGTAACTATAAATATGTAAGTGTTCACAGTGTAACATGTTCAGTATTGCAATGAAATATCAAAGTATTAGTGCCGGTTCACACAGTCGCCTGACAAGTCGCCCCTCGTTCTGTACAATGGAACCGTTCTAATAGGAGCGACGCAAGTCGCTCCGACTTAGAAAAAGGTTCCTGTACTTCTTTTGGGGCGACTTGCATAGACTTCTATACAGAAGTCGTTTTGCAAGTCGCCGTGGATGTCGTGTGCAGGTCACCTCGGTGAGGCGAACTGCAAATCGTGCCGCCCCTGTGTGAACCGAGCCTAAGCATTTCTGACATCAATTGGATGAGACAGGATCTTTACCTTCTACTCGGAGTTGTTCACATGGTAATTACAAATAAACAAAGCCTTCTGGGTGATGAAATAGCTGCATGATATTCAGATGGAAAGTCAAACACATCATTAACTGAAAGGGAGAAATTATAGCTGGAATGTGATTATAAATAATGTTTACAAGTCTTGTTGCTTTGTGTCTGTTCAGCAACTAAAGGATCCCGGTATGTTCTTGCAGTTTAAAGTTGAAAGTGTATGCTGGGACTTGTAGTTCCTCTGCAGCTGAAAACAGCTTACAGTGACTCTAAAAAAAACTTTAAGCTTTAAAAAAAAAGTATATATATTCAATTATGTATTCTTAAAGTGGGGTTCCAGCCTGGAAAAAAAATAAAATAAAAGTCAGCAGCTACAGTCTGTAGCTGCTGACTTTTAATATAAGGACACTTACCTGTCCAAGGAGCCCGCGATCTTGGCACCCCAAGCCAATCCATCAGCTTTGGATGCAGGCGCCGGCATTGCAAGTAAGGGAAACCGGTAGTGAAGCCTTCAGGCTGCTTTCCTACTGCGCATGCGCGAGTTGCGCTGCGCTTTCTGAATGGTCCCGTCGTCTTCTGGGACACACTAAGGTAAGGCAATGGGGGGGGGGGGGGGCGGATAAAACCATGGAAGTGACGTACCCCACTGCTGCGACATAGGATGGAAGTCCAGAGGAAAATATGCCAAAAGATACCAAAAAGAAGAAAAAGAGTTCTCATTTTGCCTGGAATTCCACTTTAACTTAAAAAGTACTTTGAATTGCTCTCAGCCTCCTCCAAATATCCAAATTATTATTTTAATTTTTTGCTGCTGTGATCTGTGTTTGTTCTCCATGGTCACACTGTATGTAGGAATGTAGCCACCCTCTCTTACACTTTTCTGAGATGAACTAAGGACGATGGGTTAGGGGGTTTGTAGTGTGCATAGAACTGTACATATGACCACAACTAATGTGCACTGCTTGTTCCAAACAAGCAGAAGCAATCAGGAAAAGGAGAGGGTTGGGAGCTCATAGAGGCAGAAAAAGACAGAAAGAGACAATTTAATGAAACATAGAATATAAGGCCATTAAATAGTGGATGTGTATGGATTATTTTTTTAAAATAAAGATATTGTTTGATGTGACTTTAAGGCCTCATTCACACAGATGTACTAAAGTGTACACCATGTAAAGGGATGTGTGGCATGTTCCCGAATAGAGACGGTATGGGTACGGGGACACGCACCTGCATCCGTGTGACTGTCAAATTGAGAACAGCAACTCTGTCTGTGCAGCTGCTGGGTCCCAAGTGACATGAATAGAACTGCCTACACAGGGATGCATGGAACTCTTGTGCATCCCATATGGGCAAACATGGCCCTTCACGGGAGAGTACACTTTAGTACACACATGTGAACCAGTTCTTATTCTGATTTAAAATGTAGCTCCGGGAACCTACAAAAATGACTGGTAAAAAAAGATCAAAGCTTAGTGGCACTGATTAGGCTCAGTGTGTGAAGGATTAGTTCATGGAATGTCTCTTTTGCAATAAGATGCACCTACCTGTCTGCTCTGTGTTCCCCAGCATGTAAATTGAGCTGCGCATGTGTGGCTCAGCTCACAGCGCTGGCCAAATCCCTGTGTGCTGGGATGACTAGCACCTGTGCATGTGCAGGAGTGGCATCATCCTGTGCAAGCCAATAAAGATGGTCGAAAACCGGCACACAGAAGATGCCAGCGAGGGATGGGGTTCTGCTTTAAAGTGGTTGTAAACCTCAGACAGGAAATATGAAGAAAGCATATACCTCTAGTGTACTTGTTTCAACTGAGATCACTGAATGTCATTTCTGTCTGCTGCTTTATTCCTCTGCTATCTGCATGAGTCACTTCTGAGACGTTTTCCTGACACCAAGAGAAAAGGGTGACAGGGTAGGGACCTCCAGCTGATTAACAGCCTCAGCTCTGATTCTGTGTGCTGTGTGAAGAGGGGTGTATTCCTTCCCTCCAATCAGCTCTGAGATCTCCTCACTGAGCCCCCTTTTATCTGACAGCTCAGACAAGCCTTATAAATTCTGGACTTTAAAGAAATACTGCAGATAAACAGGTACAACTTATGCAGGAGGTTTTATTTAGTCTATGTGTATTGCCTTAGGCTAGTCCCTTCACTGAGTATATGTAACGGTTTACAACCATTAAACCCACCTATTCTTTACAGCCAAGAAAACTGCCATCTTGGTGTTTGTTTGATCTGCAATTGCCATGGTGCTGTAAATGTGATCATTTATGATACCAGTCATTTCATGTGCTTGACAGTTTAGTTGAGAGCACAAGCAACTTGAAAGCATGTCTTGAATGTAACTGCTTTTGGAAAACAATTAAATTGATGTGATTAATTTAACTGACCTTGCATGATTTCTCTTTTTTTCCCCAGCTTCTCTTCCTTTCCATTTGCATTGGTCATAAGATTGCTGTCCTGCGTGCCATTCTCTTGGTCTCTCCTTTGCCTTGCGTGGTCTTATGGAGACACCCACTCTGCAGTTGCCAAACTGCTGCACATGTGATCAGTAGGGATGAGCTCGATTTTTGGGTCGAACGTAAGTTCGACTCGAACATCGGGTGTTTACCTGTTCGCAGAACAGCGAATATTATGGGGCGTTTGCGGGAAATTCGAGCGATGTGGAACGCTCCATAATGCGAGGTCGCAGTGCATTGCCGTATGATGATTGGCCACAGCATGCACCTGACCTGCATGCTTTGGCCAATCACAGCACGCTTTGCTGAGAGAGCCATAATCATGGCTCAGGAGGACTAAAGCCCCATACACACTATCAGATTTTCTGCTGATTTTTGTCTTCAGATTTAACAAAGCCATATAATATGAGGTCAAAATTAGGAGTTTCAATTTGTATGCAATCAGGCAGGCCCTTGCACTACATAGTTTTGGTAAATCTGAAGACAAAAAAAGCAGAAAATCTGATAGTGTGTATGGGGCTTAAGTCCACGCCCCACACTATATAAGGCTGCTCTCCTAGCGGCCGTGTGTAGTGTTGTTGACGTGGACAGAGAGATTTAGCTTGAGTTATATTAAGCAGGCAGGTTATTCAGTTAGTAGCAGTGAATTTGATATATATATATATATATATATATATATATATCAGAATTGGGAGTCCGCTTGTCAGTACCCACCCATTGAATTACTATATATATATATATATATATATATATATATATATATATATATATATATATATATATATGTGTAGTAATTCAATGGGTGGGTACTGTCAAGGCTGACTCCCAATTCTCCACCAAAATAGATATGGGAAAAAAGACGGTACACGAACTCCAATGCAATTCTTTTATCTTGGTTTTTCAAAGATGTATACAAAACATGCAAGCTACCGTACAGTTGCGAGCGATACTGCTCTTCATCAGGCTTATCTGGCTGTGTGTGATGCGTCTTTACAAACATCGTGTCTATATACAAAATCAAGGGTGTGCCCCACAGGTTTATCCCATTTATCCAATCACCTAGAGTACTAATTTCACATTAAGCCCATGATCCTACACACGCACATAATTAAATCCACATCAGTGTCTAATTGGATGTAACAAAATCCGCTATATACATATATTTACAACAAAAGGAAATCTTCATTAACGGTATCCAACCATAAATAATCTCAATATTGTTACATCCAACATTTCTATATCCACATAATCATCTTCGGGAAAAATCCCTTGTTTCAATGAATCTTTACCCTAGGACCTGAGGGAGAGAAATATATATATATATATATGATATAATCCCAACCATTCTTATAGGAACAAATATAAATCATAGTCCCTATTGATTCCGTGGGGATGAAGGGATTGTAGCTTATTGATCCATCAAACCTCCCTTTTCTTGAGCTTTAGAATACGATCGCCCCTCTTTTATCCTTAGATACTACCTCTAACACAATAAAACGTAAATCAGAGTCCTTATGTCCTTTCTCCATAAAATGTCTAGAAACCGGTAAGGTGGGTTGTTTCAATCTAATCGTACTGCGGTGCTGGACTATTATATCCTTTATTTTTTGGGTGGTTTCCCCAACATATATCAAGTTACACGGGCATGTGAGGACATACACCACATATGAGGACTGGCATGTGTAAAAATTGTGGATTGCTATTTTTTCTCCATTGGTCGGATGAATGAAATGATCACCCCTAAGTAGTAGATTGCATTGAATGCAATTTAAACAGGGAAAAATCCCTTTCTTCTACTCCCTAGGAATGTCATTTTAGTTTTTGTTGTATTGGCCCTAAATTCTGATCTCACAAGGGAATCCCTCAAGGTCTTATTACGCCGATAGATGTTTTACAACAAATTCCGATTAGAGCCTATCTGTGGGTAGGACCGTTTAAGAAGGGGCCAATGTTTTTTAATGATATTAAATATCTTCTCACTGTAGCTATGATACTGAAAAAAAAATGGTAATCTTGGTCTCTCCTGTTTAAATCTCCGCAAATTGCGAGTGGTGTCCTCTTGTTGTATTTGAGTATATTCCTGTGCAATCATTCTCTCTGGGTAACCTCGTTCTCTAAATCTTTGACACATTTCTTGTAATCTCATTTCTCTTGTCACTCCATTGCTTACAATACGTTTTACCCTTAGTAACTGACTCTTGATAATAGATTTAAATACATGGGGGGGGGATGATAGCTGTCAAAAAGTAAAAGTTAATTCCTATCCGTGGGTTTTATGTATAGGTCGGAGTCAATCTGACCCCGGTCTATATATATTCTGGTGTCAAAAAAGGGAATAGAATTACCACCAATATTAATCTTAAATTGTATATTAGAACAAAATCCATACACCATCTCATCAAACAGCATCAAGGATTCAATGTTGCCCCGCCACACTGCAAAGATGTCATCTATATAGCGCCACCAGTATCTAAGGATAAAAGAGGGGCGATCGTATTCTAAAGCTCAAGAAAAGGGAGGTTTGATGGATCAATAAGCTACAATCCCTTCATCCCCACGGAATCAATAGGGACTATGATTTATATTTGTTCCTATAAGAATGGTTGGGATTATATCATGATTATTTCTCTCCCTCAGGTCCTAGGGTAAAGATTAACTGAAACAAGGGATTTTTCCCGAAGATGATTATGTGGATATAGAAATGTTGGATGTAACGATATTGAGATTATTTATGGTTGGATACCGTTAATGAAGATTTCCTTTTGTTGTAAATATATGTATATAGTGGATTTTGTTACATCCAATTAGACATTGATGTGGATTTAATTATGTGCGTGTGTAGGATCATGGGCTTAACGTGAAATTAGTACTCTGGGTGATTGGATAAATGGGATAAACCTGTGGGGCACACCCTTGATTTTGTATATAGACACGATGTTTGTAAAGACACATCACACACAGCCAGATAAGCCTGATGAAGAGCAGTATCACTCACAACTGTACGGTAGCTTGCATGTTTTGTATACATCTTTGAAAACCAAGATAAAAGAATTGCATTGGAGTTCGTGCACTGTCTTTTTTTCCCATATATCATATATATATATATATATATATATATATATATATATATATATATATATATATATATATATATATATATATATATATATATACTCTGCTCTGTGATGTCATCTTGGAAGAGTGGAAGAGGACTCCAGTGGCAACCTGTGAAGCTCTGGTGAACTCCATGCCCAAGAAGGTTAAGGCAGTGCTGGAAAATAATGGTGGCCACACAAAATATTGACACTGTGGGCCCAATTTGGACATTTTCACTTAGGGGTGTATTCACTTTTGTTGCCAGCGGTTTAGACATTAATGGCTGTGTGTTGCGTTAAATTTACACTGTTATACAAGCTGTACACTCACTACTTTACATTGTAGCAAAGTGTCATTTCTTCAGTGTTGTCACATGAAAAGATATAATAAAATATTTACAAAAATGTGAGAGGTGTACTCACTTTTGTCAGATAGTGTGTGTGTGTGTGTATATGTATATATATATATATATATATATATATATATATATATATATATATTTATATACTCTGCATTCAGTGTAGCTTATATATACAGTGCATTCGGTGCTGTATACTTTCTAATACACTTCAGGCGGTGTACACAGTATATAATACAATGTAGTGTGGTGTTGCAAAACAAAAAAATACATCATGTCCGGAAGGCCAACAAGGAGAGGTAGATGCTCACAGGCCACTAAAAGAGGGCAAGCAGCCTCTGTGTCTACAGTCAACAGCGATGGTTGTGGACATGGTGCATCCTCTGCAGTTGGCCGTAGGGCACACTTGTCCTTTTTTCTGCTGCTGGCCGTGTTATTGAGCCACAACATGCAGAACAGTTGGTGGTGTGGATAACAAAGCTGTCCTCATCCTTCTCATCCTTTGCCACCCAGTCTCAGAGTAGTTTGCCTTACAACTCAGCTGCCAAAGAGGCCTATTCCACCGGCTCCTTGTCCACAGTCACTCCTTCCGTAGCCCCACCATTATGCACGGAGGAGTCCCCAGAATTATTTGACCATGGCGTCGGTTATATGCTGCTGGGGGATGCACAGCGATTTGAAGGCTCCGATGTGATAATGCGATCCTTAGTGACCCAGAGGACTCAGAATCGAATGCCTCTGCAAACTTACGCTGCATGGCCTCCCTGATTCTGCAAAGCCTGCAAAAGGACCCTAGGATTCGTGTTATCAAGGAGAGGGATCATTATTGGCTGGCAACCCTTCTTGATCCACGTTACAAGGGTATAGTTGTAGAACTCATCCTGCCTTTGCAGAGGGAGCAGAGGATGAAACATCTTCAGGAGGCATTGAAGAAAGGTTTGTGTAACGCATTTTCAGACCCTGGGAAGTTACCATTTCTTGGTGCTGGACAACGTGTTGCTGAAGCTTCATCAGTCAGAGGAAGAGCGGTGGAGAAGGTGGCTGGCTGACCGATGCCTTTAAACAATTTTTCAGTCCTTAGCGCCAAGGTCTGATCAGATCAAGCAACCATCGCCAGCGTCTGCATTATATGGTGCAGCAATATCTAGGGGCAAGGGCAGACTTGAAGACCTTTCCAACAGAGCATCCACTGGTTACTGGGTTTGAGGATGGATGACTGGCCAGAACTTGCTCAATATGCATTCGAACTACTGGCCTGTCCTGCATCCAGCGTGCTTCCTAAACGCACATTCAGTGCTGCTGGAGGGTTTGTAATGGATCAAAGAGTGCCCCTGTCCACAGACTTCCTTGATAGGCTCACATTCATAAAATGAATCAGTCTTGGATCAGTAGCTATCAAGCACTTGATGCTGATGTAACTGATTGAATTTGCTATGGATCTGGGATCTCTTGAAGACTGCCTATGCTGACTATCTTATTCCTCCTCAATGTTGATGATGCTAGCTTCCAACAATATTTTTGGTTCAGGGCACCACCACCACCACCCAAGGCCCTGTTTAAGGGGCATGTAATTACAATTTTTGATATAATATTTAAAGCAGGGCCCATTACTGCGCCCAACAAGAGTAACTGTGAGGGCTTACAGTGTTCTGGCACCACCAAAACCAAAGGCCCAATTTTTCTAACCCTGTTTAACAAGGGCATGTAATTACAATTTTTGAAATAATAGTTAAGCAGGGTCCGTTCATGTGCCCAACAAGAGTAACTGTAAGGGGTTACAGTGTTCTGGCACCACCAAAACCAAAGGTCTAATTTTTCTGCAGAGTATATAGGACAGGCCGTATAGCATATATACTGCTGTTCAGATTATATGGGGCTTGGGGGACCCCCACGCCATTTTTTTTTTTACATTTTGGAGCAGGGTTCCCCTTAATATCCATACTCGACCTGAAGCGCCTGGTATGGATTTTGCGGGGGGGGGGGGGCATCCACGCCATTGTTTTTTGGTATTTTTGGCACAGGGGTTCCCCTTAATATTCATACTAGACCCGAATGGCCTGGTAATGGACTGGGGGGGGGGGCATGACATTTACAGGCAGACTAAGGAGACCCCCCAGGCACTATATTTAAAGGAATATTTCATTTTTATTGTTTTACTTTAAGCATTTTTAAAATCACTGCTCCCGAAAAAATGGCTGTTTTTAAATTTTTTTTTTCCTTCATACATGTCCCCTGGGACAGGACTCGGGTCGCCAAACACTTTTTATGGCAATAACTTGCATATAAGCCTTTAAAATGAGCACTCTTGATTTTTCACATTCGCGTCACATAGACTTTAACGGGGGTTTGAGTGTTCGCACAAATTTTTTGCCTGTTCGCATGTTCTGCTGCAAACTGAAGGGTTTTTTGTCTTAATGCATTCTCTGCATTAAAGCAGAACTAAACCCATTGATTTAACAGTTTCAAAAAACGGTTACATTCTCGGCACGTTCAATGTGTAATGCCGCGTACACACGAGCGGACTTTACGGCAGACTTTGCCCGGCGGACAGGATTTGGTCGGACAATTTGATCGTGTGTGGGCTCCAGCGGACTTGGTTTGCTCAAAAGTTGGACGGACTTAGATTTAAAACATGTTTTAAATCTATCCGTCGAACTCGAGTCCGGTCGAAAAGTCCACTCGTCTGTATGCTAGTTCGACGGACAAAAAGCCACGCTAGGGCAGCTATTGGCTACTGGCTATGAACTTCCTTATTTTAGTCCGGTCGTACGTCATCATGTATGAATTCGACAGACTTTGGTGGATTGTGTGTAGGTAAGTCCGTTTATTCAGAAAGTCCATCGTAAAGTACGTCGAAAAGTCCGCCGGGCAAAGTCTGCCGTAAAGTCCGACCGTGTGTACGCGGCATAACTGTCAAACCATCAAATGGCTGGTGTCAGAACTGATCACATGTGCAGCATCATGGCAGTTGAAGATCCAACAGCAGCCAAGAAGGTAGCTTTCTTGGCTGAAAACAATAGGAGGGTTTCGTTCCACATAAAGCGGAGCTCCACCCAAAAGGGGAAGCTCCGCTTGTATGCGTCCCCCCTCCATCTTGATATCACCACACACCAGCTGGATGGCTTGAGCTGCAGCTGGTTTGAATACACTGAAAGACATTTTGTTTGGATGTCAGTGCCTCCGATTTTTCAAAAATGAACACCTTTTTAATTTGAGTACTGCACCATAAAGCCTCTTCTTTCCATTTCATTTCATTTTGCTATACATACATTCCACAGTGGAGTTCATCTTGCTAAAGGCTCTGTGAGGAATATTGTAGCAGAGGAATGCCGCTACATCTTTTTTGGCCAAGTGATCCTTCCTGTGTGTGCCTATCCGATCTTTATAATTTGAGATCCATCACATCTGGTAAGCCGCGCGTTTTTTTTACTTACTTTGTTTGATGAACAGAAATATCGTTTGTCTTCTGAGAAGTTCGTCCTGGTTGTTTGCATTGGGTCAAGCACTTTTTGGACTATACTGTTTAATATTGTTTTTAATTAATCACAGCACATTAATTAATCACAGCACATGTTTGCATTTATATATGCTTTTATTGGTTGCGCATTTTTATTTGTTGTACACATTTATTGACTGAATATTCAGGTTTTTTTAGATGTAGCACCAGTTTTTTTATATATGAATATTATTTTTTATGTATACACCTATTCATTTGTCCTTTGGGTTTAGCACAGATATCCTGCTATACATACAGTATTTGTAGATGCTGAATTTTAATCTTTTGGATGAAGGGGCGGGAACTGCTCTTTAAAGTGAAAGTAAACCCATCCATAAAACAGTTTCATTTATGGCACATGCCGGAAATGTAACACTCCCCTTAGTTGTTCTCTGAACCAAACTGTCAAACCATCCAATGGTGGGACGCATATGATTGCCAAACGTGCAACCGCATGAGATTTGATGCTGTATATTTTAAAGAGCTTGACATCTCTTGGAACTTTGAAAGCCTGCAAAAGGCAGTTCCCATACGTTTGAGGCCCATCAGGACAAAAGAGCACCACCAGTGACAAGAATTTTTCCAAGTCACTACAAAGCCATGCAATGCCATTAAAAGGTAAGAGTGAACATTCAACAAATTATCGTTCACATGCTTTAAATGTTGCTTAACATACCATCCAAAATGTTTATTTTATTTGCAGATGAAAATATTTATAATAAATGGACATATGTCTGTTGTATACACCTATTGTGCGCACCCTGTATACACCTATGAGACAACTCATTTGTGCGCACGCAAAGTTTGCGCTTACTGCATGCGGCAGAACGCAACCAAGATAGAGGGTGAGGGACCGCCAGCTGTTAAGCTTAAAAACAAATTTGTGCCACAAAAATGAATGTTTCAGCCAGTTCGGTTTTTGAGATATTGGAATTTAAATTCAGATTATGTAACATCAAGCCCTGCCCACTTTGCACCCAATGTTTTTAACTGGTTGCCGCCCGCCGTCAAATGATGGCGAGGCGGTGCAGCTCTCGTTCTGGGATGCCATCATAAGACTGCGTCCCAGAACGGCCGCCCTAGCGCGCCCGCAGGGGCGTGCAGTGCGGCAATTGCGGCCGCGCCATGTTGCTAGTACTCGGCGCGACCCCGATCTCTGTAAAGAGCCGCGTCCGTGGCTCTTGAACCATGTGATCGGCTGTGTCCAATCACAGCCGGTCACATGTAAACAAGCAAGTGCCGGTAATCGGTGCTCCTCGCCTCACACTGACAGAGTGAGTGGCGAGGAGAGCCGATCAGCGGCATCTCCGCGCAGGGGGACATGTAGGAATGTAATCAGGGCACTGATCATCAGTGCCCTGATTACAATATAGAAATACGGTGTAAACTTACAGTGCCCACCAATGCCAGCAATCAGTGCCCACAAGTGCCACCAATCAGTGGCGCCTATCAGTGCTGCCCATCAATGCCCATCACTGCTGTCGATCAATGCCCATCAGTGTCACCCATCAGTGCCACCCATCAATGCCCATCAGTGCCCATCAGTACGGCCTATCCATGCCGTCTATCCGTGCCGCCTATCAGTGCCCACCAGTGCCGCCTATCAGTGCCCACCAGTGCCACCTATTAGTGCCCATCAGTGCCACCTAACAGTGCTCATCAGTGCCACATATCAGTTCCACCTGTCAGTGCCCATAAGTGTGGCATATTAGTGCCTCCTCATCAGTGCCACCTCATCAGTGCCCATAAGTGCCGCCTCATCAGTACCCATAAGTGCCACCTCATCAATGCTCACCAGTTCAGCCTATCAGTGCCTATCAGTGCCACCTCATCAGCGTACATCAGTGGCGCTATTTTTAGCCCAAAAGCGCCTGAAAAACGCCCCAGTGTGAAAGGGGTCTTAAGGTTTGATCTCATATTATGTTTTTTGTAAATATGAAGAAAAAAATCGACATAAATTTGTATAGTGTGTATCCAGCTTTAGTCTTTAACTTTCCCTGGGAGATCTCCTGAGAGTCAGCCGGGTGGGCTGGTGAATAGTCAGTCGGGAGGACTGGTTTGGAGAGTTAGCCTGGAGGACTAGTGAAAGGGGCAGCTGCAGCCAGGTGGGTTGCAGTGCCTGAAGAGGTGGTGCTGGGATCAGTAGCCACAGAAAAGAAGTATAAGCTATTCACTGCAATTTTTGCTACACAACAAAGGGGCTACGAGTTCCTGCCTGCAATGGGCTATTGCTAAAATCTGACTGGGAACCTGTCAGATCATCAACGGTGAATCAGCTGAAGAAAGCAAGTGTGTGCAGGAGGAAAGTAAAGGAGACTGTATATAGGAAGATGTCTGAAAGTTTTGCTGAAGTCAAGTGGGCAACCCATAACCTCCCACCCCCATCCAAGTTATTAACCCTCAGCCTGTTCTCTGACATTCGGTGTGCCTGGCTGTGCAGGAGTGGGGGGATTCAGCTCCTCAGCAGTCCCTGGGGGGGTGCTACACCGGCACCTGGAAGTATCCGGGGAGAAGGTGACAGCGACCAGTGATGCCCTGTACACACGACCGGTTTTGCCATCGGAATAAACTCTCAAACGCTCAAGCCGTCTTGCATACACACGGTCACACCAAATTCTGACCGTCCAGAACGCGGTGACGTACAACACTTACGTCGGGACTAGAAAACGGAAGTCCAATAGTCAGTAGCTAATAGCTTCCGTCTCGTACTTACTTCAGAGCATGCGTTGTTTTTGGTGCGTTGGAACAGCATACAGACGAGCGTTTTTTCCGATAGGAATTTGTTCCGTCGGAAAAATATAGAACATGTTCTCTAAGTCCGTCTGAATTTTCGACGGAAAAAGTCCGATGGGGCATACACACGGTCGGAATATACGATGAGAAGCTCCCATCGGACTCTTTCTGTCGGAAATTCCGCTCATGTGTACGCGGCATGAGGAATGTTGAGCGGCCGGTGAGGGATGTAACTAATGCATCGCTGGAAGGTGAAGTATTTCTGGGGGTTCAAAAGTCAGCAACTCTAGTATTGGCTTTTATTTCTTTTTTCCAAGTTTAGTGTCACTTGAAGCAGCCATTGTTTGTTATGGGTGAACCTTCTTCCCTCAGACATGTACTGTATACTGGCAGCAGGCTGTCATATCTCAGGAGGGAGATCAGGACTGAGCTGTGTGTGGAGAGATCTACATCCATCCTTTTATTATCCTTTCCTTATAACACACACAGCTCTATGGGAAAGCTGACATAATCCTCCAGAAGAGGAGAGCTACCCAGCCTGGGAGACTCCACGAGCCAATCAGAGAGGCTGGCTCAGTAACCAATGAGAGGCCAGCTTACAGGTGAACTCCAGCACATGGGTGATCAGCATCCCTCCAGCTCTGGATGGAACACTCTGAGCGATGCTCTGATTTACGGCTCTGCTGTGAAGGGCTTTTCCAGCAGCATCAGCAACAAGTCGGGTAAGTGAGCAGTCTCCTTCTGTGATTAGAGATGCAGAAGGGGTGATCCTCCTCCCCTCCCCCACCCCCAGCATGTTTACAAACATTCAATAAAAAGGGAAGGAGCCCAGATTAACCCCTTCCAGCCTGGTCCACAAGAGAGGACAGCCATGACAGTTCTCTTTGCAGGTTGGAGGATATTGATGGGCAGCCTGTGTATGGACTGACCTCTTCCCATGGTATGGAGGAGTGGGATCAGATCATACAATGTGGTTCCCTGTCTTATGTCCTCCATATTGGGGTAGCTGTGTTTGCCTAGTTACAGATTTCCAGGGAGAAGGTGATGTGTTCTCTGGAGGTTGGCGCTTTGTTTCCGTTACGTCTGTGTGTGGACGGATCCCCTGGAAACAGAAAATCGCAAAAAAAAGGCTGCTTAAGTTTATTTGGACCGCTTGAAATGTTCATAAAAGCACGCGTCCCCCTAGAAATAAAATCCTAGACCCCCTAGATCGGACTGACCCCCTTCTAAATATACCAGGCTGGGAACACAGGGACCCATATGTAGAGGAACCCATGACAACCAATCAGAAATCATCTCTTAGGGCTCCTTTACACCATATCTTTTAAATACATTTCCAAATGGAGTACAAACGCATATGCAAGAAAAGCGAGCGTATTGCAATGAGCCTTGTTTACACCATGGCAGTGATTTCACATGTAAAAAATGGATCATATTGCATTTTTTTGTACATAAATGCACCAAAAATGCATGTGGAAAAAGAAAAGAAAAAAACGGACAAAATGCATACAGAACTACACACCAACATGAGTATTGTAAATGAGCTAAACTCCAGGCACAAATGTATTTTTTTCAGTAGCCAGAGGATTAAAACATTTGTGTGCACCAAATGCCTTTGCAAAATCAGATGTTACCTTGTAAAAGTAGCAGATCACTGCAGCTGCATCACATAATCATCGTGCTGACAGCAGAGCTGTGGGAGGGTCCCATCAGGCTCCACCCACTATAGGCTGCCTGCAGAAAACTACAGGAGGGGGCGGAGACCAGACCAGTCACCCTGCACAAGGAGAGAGAGCAGCAGTGAGCAGTCTGTATTATAGGATGCTCTTGCACAGGGACAATCCTTCACTCTAAATTGCTGCACACACCTGTAAGATATAAACAAACCACACTAAGGTTCAAGTAAGGATACACATACACATGTACTGTTTAAATAATATTTCCTTAACCCGGAGTTCAGCTTAAATGTCCAGTAGAGGACTTATCGTAAATAATACTAACCTTGCTACACAGATCAATTTTATGCGCTTGTAGGCCAATGACTGCAATACTGCATGATCAATATACAACTGAATTACATATGCCACACATCGTATATTATCCTTGTGGATGTTTACATATATACACCGGATGAATAAAATATTTGTCAAGTACAAGATATTCTTTTGGTGCTTCTGTGGCAGAACTTCTCTTCAACCCATATTAAAGGCCACTTTTTTTTCCTACAGTTTGTTTTGAAACATTTGCTTTTGTTTTAGAATTTGGAAACGTTTAGTTGTTTGGTTTATTATTTTTGTGAATACTTATTAAAATGTAGAAAAAATAGGACGTTTAACCCCCGTTCACAATGAATCCGACTTTGAAATTGCGTGACTTCACTTGAAATCGCACAATTTCAAAGCCGCATGTCAGTGCAACTTCAGGTGCAACTTGGCTGACATCGATGTGACTTCATGTACAGATGTCTATGCAAGGCGCACCTGAAATCGCCAAAAAGTGCAGAAACTTTTTTTCAAATTGGTGCGGAACTGCAAAGTCGGCGTTGCACCGATTTGAACAGTTGCATTGCCGACAATAGCATGCGACTTGGACCTGCCAAATCACATGACAAGTCACACGGTGTGAACGAGTGCTTAGGCCTGGTTTACACTTGTGTTTCTGTGCATTTTTATGCATTTTTGCAGTTACTGGTTTTGCCTCATTTTTTACAACAGTGCAGAGATGTGGATGGCTTATGAAAATACATTGATTCCAATGAAGCCACATCTCTGCACTGTGTTGTAAAACATGAGGCATGTCCAATACAGTATTATATGCATTTACTTAATTTTCTGGCCAATTGAAGTCTTTGGGAATGCATGAAAAAACATGTAAAAATGCATGTAATTCTCCTATTTTACATGACTTAAGGCAATAGTAACTGCAAAACCAGTAACTGCAAAAACGTCTAATAAAGCTGACTATAAAATTCCAATCCCAACCCAATTTTGTGGCCAAGGATTCAGGCAAGGATTTAGCTGTTTATGGGTACCCCTTGAAGGTCATTATGAGCTCTTCCAACATTGGAAGCACCCACTATTAAGCAAGCCATAGAGTACGTGATTTTCTTTCCTGCAACCACGGGTTGTAGGAATGAAAATCACTTGATTCCCCCATCAACACGGCAAGTGTTAATGGTGGGAATCCCTCCTGTAGAGCCATTGTGTTCTCCAGGCTGGGTTGTGCGGGGAGCCATTCCTGCCAGGATAACACAGTGATCACTGCTAGCGGCTATAGCCACTAGCAATAATCGCATGTTGAAAATCCGACGTATTGGTTGTACCAAAGTCGATTGATGGATCGACTTGGGTACCATCAGCCTGCCCAGAGATGGGTCGAATCTCGGCTGGTTCCTGCTAGAGTGGCTGGAATTCGATCCATCTATGGCCGGCTTTACTCACGAAAAGTGAGAGAAGGTGTTGACCATTGGTCCACTGCTTCTCTTTGCTTGAAGGGTCACATTAATGCATACATGGGTCAAATTCCAAACAAATTTTCTTTTGAAAATCAGAAATTTTATGCATTTTGTAATCCGATGGTGCCATCATTGATTTAGAAATTCGACCAACCAAGCCTTCAATTTCACTTCATGTTGCTATAGAAAATACATTTTGTGGCTTGGAATCTTCTTTTCTTTCCAGGTCACACCTCATGCTTATTTCTGTTTTGATTATATTTTTTGCACGATTCTCACATCATTGATTATAAGTTTGTTTGTTTTTCAAAAAATTTCCAAAATGCCTGATCATTCAAATTTGATGGCCACACGGAAATCATCCATTGCTGCGGCCCACTAATGGTGCGAAATTCGAACGGAAATTTGTAATTACGGTTTTCGAAAGAAAATTAGTTTTGAATTCGACCCATGTATGGCCGACATAAGGCCCCTTTCACACAGGGGGGACTCCGTTCAGATCAGCAGGGAATACGCTCACAGATCTTCTGCTGATCAGAGCAGATGACAGGTCTGTCTGTTCAGTTTATGCAAAGTGGACACGGACAGAGCCTGCTCTGCTCTATGGGTGGCTGGGTGTAAACGGACTCAGCTGTCCGTTTATACCTTACTACCTCCGATCCAATCCGCCTACATGCAGGAGGATGGATCCCCTTACGTTTGTTTTTAGTGGATCAGATCAGAGGTAGACGGGTACAGACAGAAACAGTTTACATCCATTTACACCCGCCAGTCCATAGGGGTGAATGGACGTTCTGATCAGGTCCACCTGAAAAACTGTCAGATGGACATGATCGAAAGGGTGGTGTGAAAGGGGCCTAAAAGGGGCACTTGGGCCTATGCTACAGATGATGATTAAGGCCCCTTTCACACTGAGGCGCTTGAAAACTGCCCATAAAACGCTAGGTGCTTTTGAGGCACTTTTGAGGTGTTAGTGGTGTGCTGTTTTGAAGGTCACGTGACTCACCATTTTGAGCAGCTTTTGAAGCCCTTTTCGGGCGCTTTTCATTCATTTAATTGGAGAGGGGCGCTTTTTTTAGCGCTCCAAAATGCTCCAAAGATGCTGCTTGCAGGAGTTTTTTCACCGTTCTGCCAGCGCACTGCCCCAGTGTGAAAGCATTTATTGATTTTAACAGAAATAGGTTTTTGTGAGCTTTTCAAGCTCTTTTTTTAGCGTGGAAGTGCCTGATTAGCGCCTCAGTGTGAAAGGGGTCTCAATATCTTAGATGGTCATTCTTGGGGAAATATCTGCTTGTTTCAGGCCAGGGCTAGGGACAGCTATATAAATATGAAATAAGTCTAATGTTAAGACTTACTTCTGATAAATACTTTTTGTTTAAAATGTGTTTAATTGATTTCAGAGACTTACAGTGCCTTGAAAAAGTATTCATACCCCTTGACATTTTCCACATTTTGTCATGTTATAAACAAAAAATGTAAATGTATTTTATTGGGATTTTATACGATAGACCAACACAAAGTGGCACATAATTGTGAAGTGGAAGGAATATGATAAATGGTTTTCAAAATGTTTTACAAATAAATATCTGAAAAGAGTGGTGTGCATTTTACAGCTTTACTTTGATACCCATAACTAAAATCTAGTGGACCAGACCAGTCAGAGGTAAAGTTGTGGAGAAGTTTAAAGCAGGGCTAGGTTATAAAAAAAAAACAAAAAAAAAAAAAAAACTCCCAAGCTTTGAACATGTCACTGAGCACTGTTCAATCCATCATCCAAAAATGGAAAGAGTATGGTGCAACTGCAAACCTACCAAGAAATAGCCGTCCACCTAAACTGACAGGCCAGTCAAGGAGAGCATTAATTAGAGAAGAAGCCAAGAGGCCCATGTTAATTCTGGAGGAGCTGCAGAGATCCACAGCTCAGATGGGAGAATCTGTTCACAGGACAACTATTAGTCGTGCACTCCACATATCTGGCCTTTATGGCAGAGTGGCAAGAAGAAAGCCATTGTTAAAAGAAAGCCATAAGAAGTCCTGTGGTGCTTCTGAAGGAAGGTGGTGCTCTGGTCAGATGAGACCAAAAATTAATTTTTTGACCTAAAATCAAAACTATATGTTTGGCGGAAAACTAACACTGCACATCACCCTGAACACATCTTCCCCACTGTGAAACATGGTGGTGGCAGCATCATGTTGTGCGGATGCTTTTCTTCAGCAGGGACAGGGAAGCTGGTCAGAGTTGATGGGAAGATGAATGGAGCCATATACAGGGCAATCTTAGAAGACCTAGAGTCTGCAAAAGATTTGAGACTGGGGCAGAGGTTCACCTTCCAGCAGGACAACGACCTTAAACATATAGCCAAAGCTACAATGGAATGGTTACGGCCTCTTGCATTATTGCGCAAAAGTATTCTCACATTCTTGTTTTGCAGTGTGTAAATGGTCATTTGCGCCCATTTGTGCACATTGCGCGTGTTTGTGGGCATTTGCGCACATGAGGCGTAAATTACTGACCAAAAATGCAGATTTTTCTATTTTGTTTTTACTGAAGAATGCATGGCGCTTGTTTACCCGCGTGTATGCATAGGCACATTACAATTAAAGAGGAAGTAAACCCTGCATCGCATAGTCGCCCATTTATGTGTCACTTACCTGACACAGAAGCCTGCGATGTCACCGCTGTCCCCTCTACTACGGAGCGTCCATCTTCTTCCTGGGTATCGTGGCTCCAGCGCTGTGATTGGTATATCACCGTTAGCAGCGACATGCTCAGTGCGCCTGCGCGCCACTGTCTACGGCACATGTGCCGTAGACAGCGGTGCCTGTCTTTCTACAAATATCTCCTAAACCGTGAAAAGGAATAGAGGGAAAATCTTCCAATGGGGACACTAGTTCTGGTGACATGGGGGTCCCCAAGGAATTCCCTTAATTTGCAAGGATTTCCTCTCAGTTCCTGTTTGGCTATAGGGCAAAAAGTGAAAGGACATCTCTGCAATAGGACACAGATGGTGAAAAAAAAATCTGACAGGTGTTATAACCGTCCCCTGTTCTATCCAAAATGGGAAAAAAAGAATGTTTTGCCTTTAGTTCTACTTTAATCCTCTATATTATGACTACATACATTTAGCTATTTTAAAAAGCTTAGCTCAATGGTAGGGATGGGTAAAATAATGAAGAATTCAGCAGCTAATTGAACAAACTATGGAGCTGACATGATCTTTTATGGAACTATTAATCCGTTGGTTGCCACATCCATCAACCAAAAAGGTTACTTTCTAGAGATGAATTAAAAGTGTATTATTCATCTGAATTAAAAATGTATTATATTGCAACTTACCAATCATTAGTTGTAGTGGCTGCATCAGTTTTATTTTCTTTGGCTTTTTGCCCTTTGTTTTCACCTAGGGGTCTGGCCATTAACACCCCTCTTGTATTAGGCCCCATGCACACGAGACGCCAACTCTGCTGAACACATGTTTTTTAAAAGCTGAAACCAGCGTTTAGAAATGCCCGTTTTCCCGCGTTTGCATGCTGTGTTTAGCCGCGTTTAGCAGCATTTTACCGCGTTTGCGTCTAGAAGCGTTTAGTTTAGATAACAAAAACCCTCCCCGAGCACTTTTCTGCAGCAGGGAATGACATTTTGCGACCCGATTTTGGGGCCCCATATCTCTGGGCCACTTGGTGCTAGGAACCCCAAATTGGTGTGCAAACACAGTGGAACTGGCACTATAACATATCCAAAGTTGGGGTTCCTAGCACCAAGTGGCCCCGAGATATGGGGCCCCAAAGTTGGGTCGCAAAATGTCATTCTCTGCTGCAGAAAAGTGCTTGACATTTTCCGACCCAAATTTGGGGCCCCGTATCTCGGGGCCACTTGGTGCTAGGAACCCCAACTTTGGATATGTTGTAGTGCTAGTTCCACTGTGTTTGCACACCAATTTGGTGTTCCTAGCACCAAGTGGCCCAGAGATATGGGGCCCCAAAATTGGGTCGCAAAATGTCATTCTCTGCTGCAGTTTACCATCATATTTCTGTGTTTTCCGGTCCAAAAAATAGGGTTCCTCTAAAAACACTTATAAACGCAAACGCGGCTAAACGCCGGTACCGCGTTTGGTGTCTGAAACGTGGAAAACGTTTGCGTCTGAACCCATTTTTTTGCTTCTGGAAAAACGAGGTTAAACACAACTGCCTAAAAACGCCAAAAAACAAGACTGTGTACATGGACACATAGGATAACATTGAATGGGTTCAGGGGCAGTTGAAAAAAGTGTCCAACTGCCTCTGAACTCGCATTTAACAGCGTCTCGTGTGCATGAGGCCTTAGGGGTTTGGGTCAGACAAGTTTGCTGGCCAATCAAGCACAGTGATACCATGATCATTAAATCAGGTATTGGTACTTTTGACAGTGTGGGCAGGTGCCAAGTCCTTCTGGAAAATGAAATTAGCAGAGAGCAGCGTTGACTTTGGACTTGATAAAACAGAGTGGACCAACAACAGCAGATGACATGGCTCCCCAAATCATCTCTGACTGTGTAAAATTTTGCATTTCATTTGGAAATCAAGGTCCCAGAGTTTGGAGGAAGAGTGGAGAGGCACAGAATTCAAGTAGCAATGAGGTCCAATGTAAAGTCTCCACAGTCAGTGATGATTTGGAGAGCCATGTTATCTGCTGGTGTTGGACTGTGTTTTATCAAGTCCAAAGTCAGAGTAGCCCTCTACCAGGAAATTCTAGAGCCCTTCATGCTTCCCTCTGCTGACCAGCTTTATGGAGATACTTCACTTTCATTTCACTTCATTTTCCAGCAGGACCTGCCCACACTGCCAAAAGTACCAATACCTGGTTTAATGATGATGGTATCACTGTGCTTGATTGGCCCGCAACCTCGCCAGACCTATACCCCATTAGGTCAGAGGGGTATTGTCAAGAGGAAGATGAGACATCACACCCAACAATGCAGATGAGCTGAAGGTCGCTATCAAAGCAACCTAGGCTTCCATAACACCTCAGCAGTGCCACAGGCTGTTCGCCTCCATGCCACGCTTCATTGATGCATTAAATCATGCAAAAGGATCCCAGACCAAGTATTGAGTGCATACTATATATACAGTATGTACATGGGCATTTAAAATTTGTATTTAAAAATCCTTTTTTGGATTGGCCTTATGTAATATTCTAATTTTCTGAGATACAGAATTTGGGTTTTTTACTAGCTGTAAGCCATAATAAACAAAATTAAAAGAAAGAAATGCTATATATATATATATATATATATATATATATATATATATATATATATATATATATATATATATATATATATATATATATATATATATATATATATATATATATAAAAATATGAGTTTCACTTTTTGAATAAAATTATTGAAATAAATTAACTTTTTGATGATATTCTAAATTTATGAGATGCACCTGTATACAATAGTTTATGGACTCTATAACTTTCCTACAGACTAAATAATATACACTGATTTGGGTTATTTTCACTAAAATGCAGAATACATTTTGGCCTACATTTATGATGAAAGATTATTTATTTGCAACATTTTATTACAGAAACTAAGAAACACGTTTTTTTTTCTTTCAAAAAGAGCTCTATTTTTGTGCGAAAAAATGATAAAAAATTAGTTTGGGTGCAGTATTGCATGACCGCAAAATTGTCATTCAAAGTGTGACAGCGCTGAAAGAAGAAAATTGGCCTGGGTAGGAAGGGGATGAAAGTGCCTGGTTTTGAAGTGATTAATACTGATTTTCATTAATCACAAATTCATAGTTGCTCCAGATGACTTCTACTTGTGATCAAAATCAGAACTATCTCTTGGGCATTATTAGTTATTTTTTAACAACATTTGCTACTTGACTTCTAGGAGAACACAGTTATGGTTAAAGATATATGAGGTATGGTCAACCACCTAACACCAATAGGTATCAAGTGACAACATATAACTCAATAAATTAATGAGTTGCATTTGATTTGAGCCATGGCTACAACAAGAGTGTCATGTTGGAATTAACCTCAGAACCACAGATTGGAAATTCTCTGGGTCAAAACATTTTTCACCATGTGCACACATCTGTATATTTGTATATCCGGTGGATTGGGGACTAAGATTACAGAGGATGCATGCTTCAAAGAATGAATGGATCTCCCATCTCTTGTGAGTAAGGCCATTTTAAGACCTATGACTTATGGTTCTAGGAGTGAATAGCAAGTCAATGAACAGGAGTGGTATTCTCTGCCAGATGTCCCTGTTCATTAAAACAGAGTGAAGGAAGAGAAGGGGAAGATGAGTCACTCTTGCAAATGCTGAAACAGGAAAACTAATATTTAGGTTAGGTTTCTAACAATGATTGCTTTTGGTGGTGCTTGCTGTAATAAGAACACCCCCAGAGTTATCTGGAATCTCAATGCTGTGAAGGGGTTCATAGTGCTAAACTTTGGCCTACTCTTCAAATGTGATTTGGTAACACAGAGAGGACATAGTAACGGTTAACCAATGGTATTATTTACAATATACTTAATATACTGTAATAAAGTTTTATGTATTTTTTGCAGGTGTGCGGGGGTGATGCAACAGAAAACATCTGAAGGAATTAAGTCCTCGTGGCAGGACTCTGTAAGAAATGGTAACCTATATAAGCCTTTTCGTTGCCCCCAGTGTGGAGAAAGTTCTCGTTTCAAAAGCCTCTCCTCTTTGAGAGCTCATATGGACTATATGCATAGCTATGAAGAAAGATATTTTTGGGGACAATCAGGAATTATTTGTTCCTTGAAAGAGACAGAACTTAAAAATTCCACAGATCCTCTAAATGAAAGCCAAGTGGAATCTATTGACAATGCACTAAATCAAAAGAGCACTTCACCCACGTTCTGTGACCTAAAGAACGAAAGCAAAAAATCCCACAGTCCTATAGAAATACTATCAGAACGACCTTTACCTCTTGTTAAAACCTCCTTCTCAGACAATTCAACTAAAAGACACAATTATATTATTGGTTATCCTGTTATGAGTACTAAGTTTCAGTTAGACCCACAAGAGAAGTCTGTACTAAATCAGCTTGCTGAAAATGTTGATAAAACCATAGGAAAGAAAATTGATAAACTTAATGAGGAACTTTGCCAAAAAACATCAGAATTGCTGGAAGTCCGAGCTGCCTTTTTACAACTGTCTCAGAAGAAGCAGGAGGTTCAACGCAGAGAAAGAGCCCTCAGTCGTCAGGTAGATGTGGCTGTTGAGCTGATTGCAATTCTTCGCCAGCGACTAACAGAATCTGAGCAGGAACTCCAAAGGAAGGAAGAGTAAGTACCTGTGAGAGAGAATATCTGTTATATGTGTCCTACCTCACTTTTGTAAATTAAGACATTCGTCATCTGCAGAGTTTAACACTCTAGCCCCATGAAACCATGGTAATGATACTCACCAATTGGATGGGTGACATTAGGAGAAAATGGTTATTTAATTTTTGCTTCCTGTGTCATTTCTCCTCCCCCTTCTGATTGGATGTTGAAGAAGCAACATTACATTACATTACATTGATAGTAAACTTGGCTGGATCCAACTGGATGTTGATTTTAAGCAAGTTTATAATAAATGACATCATAACGACTCGCCCATTTAAGCAGCTGCAGCCCGCGAACCTGTAATGCCCTGTCCACACGATCGGACATTCCAACAACAAAATCCATGGATTGCATACACACGGTCACACAAATCTTGTCGGAAATTCCGAACGTCAAGAACGCGGTGACTTACAACACGTACAACGAGCCGAGAAAAATGAAGTTCATTTGCCAGTGCGGCTCTTCTGCTTGATTCCGAGCATGCATGGAACTTTGTGTGTCGGAATTGTGTACACACGATCGGAATTTACGACAACGGATTTTGTTGTCGGAAAATTTGAGATCCATATCTTAAATTTTGTGTGACGGAAATTCCGATGGAAAATGTCTGATGAAGCCTACACATGGTCGGAATTTCCGACAACAAGCTCCCATCGAACATTTTCCGTTGGAAAATCCGACCGTGTGTACGGGGCATACGGAAGACTGGGTGAAGATGGACGCCTCTGCAGCGGTGACAACGACCCGCTGGAGGGCTTTGTTTCAGGAAAAGTCTTTCATAGTGTGCATTTATGGGATGCATACTAGCACATTGTTGCTTTACCTTGCAGAAAGATTTTTTTTTTTCTTTGTAATTCTTGCTACCACTTTAAAGTCATTTTTGTGGTTTCCCCTTCTGTAAGCATGTTCATGGTGTTAGAGTGACAGCACTGTGCAAAGCAATAGGGACCTAACTGTCTCAGAGTGCTGATCCTTCTTTTTTTTATCAGTCAGAGTGTATCAGTACGAGGGAATACAAGAACTAATATAAAACATATTTAGGAATCTATTCTAGCTTTATTTAAAAATATATTTAAACACCAGTTGTAGCTTTCTGTAAAACATAATATAATAAAACATCCATGCGCAACAGGACAGCCGACTGCCATATCTCCAGTTCTTGGATGGGGGGTTGTTCCACTTTACTGCCGCACTGCTTGACATTGGGGCATTCTAGATTAACGGTTCCCCAGTTTATGGTTTGGGCAATCTCTTTGGAGATGGCCCAACTTGATGGCCCTTGTACAGAGATTGTGACCTTAGCTGGCGATGTTCAGCTTCTTCACGGGATGGCATCTCCTCCTTGCCGCTCAAAAGAAATATCAGTGTCTGTACTTCAATGTGGATATCTTTCTGGAGCTGAGAGACACCTTGTGTCATTTCTTCATGGTCACCGTCTATGGTACTGTCTGTTCGGTTGCAGGTGGATCTAGCAATTTCTCATCAATGACAACAATTGGTGTGTCCGAGCCTGTATGCCTCTTCTCCTGACACAATATAGTCACTTCTAACAGTTTGCAGAGTTTTTCTCACATTTTGTTTTTTTTCCCCCCACTGATCCGCTCCTTGACCTGTTTCTTCCTCCCACACTCCAGGGAATGCAGGAGGCTCAAATTCTGGTACTTACACTGCTTGCGGTTAAAAAAAAATACATTTAATGATGCAGTAATGATTACAGAGATGAATTAATTTGTGCACTTGTTATCTGCCTGAAATTCAGCTTTTAGCTTTGCAGAAAACTACATTTGGGCAAAAACTCTTAATTATACATTACTGTATTACAAGATTTAGAAAAATATTTCCTTGCAGCTTCACTTTAAATTACAGTGATTGTAAGAAAAGTGGGTAGCTGATGTTACTGGGACACGAAGGGATGGGCAGCAGTAAAAAACATTCTAACCCTTCCTCACAGGTCTAGAAAAGCACTTTTTTTCTTCCTGCAAATTAAAATTAAAAGTTTCAATTGAATTTTGGCTTTCAAGTGACCCTTTTGCTATGAACAAAATAGTTAAATCAGTAGCAGCCTCTAAAAGAAGAAGCCTAAAACCTCGCTCCAGCTTTGCTATCATTTTAAATAGTTTGGGTCAAGCTGGCCCAAAAGAGCCATTTTCCTCACTAGGAAATATGTCCACTATCAGTGCTGTATGTAGCACATATAATAAACAGCTGTGTGTTCTGCCAGCAGTATGGAAACATCCCAAGGCTTGCTCTGCTTGGCTGAGGTGGAGAGGCAGGTGAATTCTGTCATGATCTTTACATCAGCCTTGTATTCATTCATAAAATACAAGGCTTCTTGTGAATGGCTCAGCAGGACAGGAAGTCCCCATACCACTGCTGGAACACAGCACAACTGTATGTAGCTGATACTCTTATCCCATGCTCCTCCAATCCAATCTGCTCCATCCCACATCCTCCTTCTCCTCCAGTCCCATCTTCTCCATCCCATGTTCTCCTCTTGTCCCATCTTCTCATTCCCATGTTTTCCTACTTCTCCATCCCATGTCCTCCCCTTTCAGTCTCATCTCTGCCATCCCATGTCCTCCTCCTCCTCCTCCATTCCATGTCCTCCTCCTCCACCATCCCATGTCATCCTCCTCCTCTATCCCATGTCCTCCTCTTCCAGTCCCATCCCTCCCATCTGATGTCCTCCTCCTCCAGTCCCATCCCCACCATCCCATGGTCTCCATGGGGGGTGACGAGAAATAGAGGGAGAGAGAGGGGAGGGTGAGAGGGGAAGGTGAGAGGGGAGGGTGAGAGGGGGGGGAGAGGGGGTATGAGAAAGATTTGGGGTGAGAGAGAGAGGGGAGGGCAGAGAGTGGGCGGAGAGAAATGGGGTGAAAGAGGGAGAGGGGGGAGAGAGACCCTTAGCCCTGTCTGCAGTCACTCCTGTGCCCCCCTGTCCCAGTGCCTGTCTGCGGGTAGGTGTCTGTGTGTGGGGCCCGGTACCTTCCATGCCAGCAGTAGGACTGGCCAGCAGCATGCAGGACTCCTTCTTCTGGGTGACAATGAGGGTGCTCAGCTCCTTCCAGAAGACCCCTATCTGCCTGTGCCTCCTGCCAGTCCAAATCCTCTGGGCTCCGTCACTGTTGATGTTGGAGCCGGGAATAGAGAGGAGGTTGGAGGAGTCCAGGCTCTAGCAGGCGCTGCTGCTCGCCTCTTTGGGTGTCAGGGAGGCAGTGGAGGTCTTCTCTCTCCCGGGCACTCATTCCGAGCTGCCCTCACTGCGTTACTTGCCTTCCCCACGCCCGCCCACTCGGCGTGTGGAGATGAACAGCAAGGCACTATCCTGCCCGCACCCCACCTTTAAAGACTGCCCTGGTCGGGGCCCAGGCCCCTCGGGACACCTAGGCCCCCTACATCTTTGTGGCCTGCCCCCCCCCCCCCCCGATGGGGACCTTGCTGATACTACATACAGTTTATACAGCACTGAAACAGCAGAAAAATGTCTAGATGAACTATTTAAAGTAAAATGTAATAGCAAAGCTAGAGTTAGTCTTTAAAGCTGTATTAAAAAAAAATTGCAAAAATTTATTATATTGTAGCTTATTAATCCATAGATGTGATGGCTGCATCCATTTTCTTTTTTAGGCATTCTATTTTCATCTGATGATCTGTCCAGTAAGTCTGTTTTTCAAAACAACAAGCTCTCTTGCAGATTATTTCTGTCAGTTACATGGATGAGAGAAACTGGGGTACTCAGGGGTGCTAACAATGGTCAGCTTTTATGTATTTATGTAAAATCTTTATCACAAAAGAAAAAAACTGTTTGCTGTAACTGCTTATAAAGTGTTAGCTGGAGTTTAAATTCAAATTGTTAGTGTGCTTAAATCTGCTAGTACATCTAGCACTCCCCTCCCCCCAGGTTAGCAATTCTGCTGTCCAAAGGTGTCCTCTATGCTCCTTCATCTAAAGCAGGCATGTCCAAAGTCCGGCCCGCGGTCCAATCGCAGCCCGCGGTCCGGTTTTGAACGGCCCGCCTGGTTATCTAAACATATATATCTTTAGTGGCCCCCGACAATCTCTCAGCGCCGGGTCACAAAAGATATATAGTCTGGCTGCCTCGGAGGGAGGAGGCGGGACGAGTGGCGTGCACACAGGGGCACTAGTTCCTGTTTGCACGGCAGCCTCTGTAATAGGAAGTCCCGGCTCCGGCGCTGCCATTGGACGACTGTTCTGTCCATCAAAGGAGGCGGGACATTCACTTAAAGAGGCTGCTGTGTAAACAGGAGATTCTCCTGTAGGATATCTTTGGCGCTCGTCCTGCCCCCTCCATGTCCCCTCCAAGGCTGCACTGATGGCAATGGTGAGTGCATTCCTGGCAATGGTCGGTGCTGCATTTCTTGCAATGGTCGGTGCTGCATTTCTTGCAATGGTGAGTGCATTCCTGGCAATGGTCGGTGCTGCATTTCTTGCAATGGTGAGTGCATTCCTGGCAATGGTCGGTGCTGCATTTCTTGCAATGGTGAGTGCATTCCTGGCAATGGTCGGTGCTGCATTTCTTGCAATGGTGAGTGCATTCCTGGCAATGGTCTGTGCTGCATTCTTGGCAATGGTGAGTACATTCCTGGCAATGGTCGGTGCTGCATTCCTGGCAATGGTGAGTGCATTCCTGGCAATGGTCGGTGCTGCATTTCTTGCAATGGTCGGTGCTGCATTTCTGGCAATGATGGGTGCTGCATTCCTGGCAATGGTGGGTGCTGCATTCCTGGCAATGATGGGTGCTGCATTCCTGGTAATGGTGGGTGCTGCATTCCTGGCAATGGTGGGTGCATTCCTGGCATTGGTGGGTGCTGCAATCCTAGCAATGGTGGGTGCTGCATTCATGGCAATTGGGGGTCTGCAGATTGGCACTGACCCTTATTTTGCTTCAAAGTTCTTTTTAAGTTTTTTTTTTTTTTCCCCAAACTTCCTATTCCTATTCCTATCCAAATAATACGCCTGAGCTCATCTCTTTACTCACACAGCCACAAAGGCAAGAGAATTCTTGTTTGGGCAGTGTATTAGTGCTCGAACGAATTTTAATGGTTCAAAGAATGTCAGGCAAAATGGTTGGCCCTCGCGCATGTTCATTTCATCAAATCTGGCCCTCTTTGAAAAAAGTTTGGACACCCCTGATCTAAAGTGAGGGCACTAATACAGGAGGTGTGTTACTGGCCAGATCAGCAGGTGAAAACAGAGGGGCAAAAAAGCCTATCAAAAGAAAACTAATGCAGCCACCACATGTGTTGATTGGTAAGCTGCAATATATTAAGGTGACCAGATTTTTAAAATGAAATCCGGGGACATATTTTTTTTTTTTTACTAGTAATGGCAGAAATCAACGACTTTTTGCCCGTCTCCGCCGCCCGCCTCACAGCCTGTCAAGTCTAAAGCCCCATACACACTATCAGATTTTCTGCTGATTCTTTCCTTAAGATTTACCAAAACCATATAATATGAGGTCAAACCTTAGGAGTTTCAATTTGTATGCAATCAGGCAGGCCCTTGTACTATATGGTTTTGGTAAATCTGAAGACAAAAATCAGCAGAAAATCTGATAGTGTGTATGGGGCTTTACTCTTCGGGCCCCGGCTACTATTGGGTGGGGATCAGAGGAAGATCACTCCACCATGGAAGGCAAGGAGATAAGCAGGCAGGCGGCTGGCCTGGACTTGAGCCAAGGCAGAAGAACATGCAAGTGGAGCTGAATGGGCATGCGCCCGAAACTGAAGAAATAGTCCTTCCGTTCCGACCAGCACATGATCATCAGAAAGGGGCACAGATAATGGAAAAAAATAAACCCCCATAAGCTAGTAGGAGCGGCAGAGGAGGGGGGGGGGGTGCAATTTAGATTTTTTCTTTTTATTCTGCACGGGCTGTCTTTGAAATTGCCCCAGCCCCTGTTCAAATCCAATCTGGGGACAAAACTGGGGACAGACTTGGTCTGGGGACAGTGTCCTTAATCTGGGGACTGTCCCCAGAAACCGGGGATGTCTGGTCACCCTACAATATATTACATTTTTTGTTTTGGAACTATTACCGCTTTAAGACTTTCCACCTTGGTAGATGGTGAGTAAAATCTTTCCTTTCTACAAAATCTAGAGGTGTCACTGCCAAGACTTCCAGGTGTGTGAGATATTGTGTCCCCCTCACTAGGCACTATAGTTTCATAAGTCCCATGCTACATCGCTACTGTGTCCAATTTTTTTTTTTCTTTTTATTGTAGTCATGTGATATTTTAAACACAATGTTATGATTACCAGCTAAACCAAAACCATTATAGTTTCTTTAAAAGCAGTCAAGAGTGATTTTAGTGTGAGGGCTCTTACAACTTTCCGCTCCATTATGTTGCGGCACCCCACATGTGTTCTTTTGTGTGTTAATTTGCTCTGTATAAAGGCAGAAAATTATAATGAATGGGCTGCCAAAGCAACGTAATGGACTTATGGGGGTTGTTTTGCCAGTTATTGCACTTGTGATTTTGGCTGCTATTTTAAATGTATGACACTGAATACACCTCATAAAGTGCCCTGCATTAATGTACATTGTTGCAGCATGCCGTAAAACACAATGCATAGATGTGAAGCTGATTGGATGCTCAGGTGGAGGCAACCAGTTACTACCTCAGACAGAGCCATCCCTTAGCTATGTTCAGGAAACTGAAATGTCACAGCAGTGGCCAGTTTGATCTTAATGGTATTTCAGAGCTGTTTGAGCTGTTTATTTTTTTAAAAGCTGGATTTGGGGGAATATGAAAAAGCTAGCCTTGCAGTGGGGCTTCCACAGCACTGTTAAATGGTCGTTTTTGCCTAGTGTACCAGTAATGATCAGTTTACACTGTACATCGCATGTGAATCTTACAGGAACTGCACCGCATTCCTGTGCAATTCAAATGCAATTTAGTGGGGTGTAATTTGAGCCCATACATTTTGAAGGGGGCTCAAGTTGCACTGCATCGCACTAAAAAGGTGCATGTTCCTTTTTTGGAGCCACACTGAACCAGGTTGCATGGTCGTTTTGTACTATGCGATCCAGAGCTGACAAACACACTATGTTTGTGACCTGCGTTTGGGGTCCCATTAACTTTGTATTGACACACACAACAGATCGCGGGGCAGTGTGATTGCAATGCGGTGCGGGAAACACGCATGGATCGTGACATTGCTCGCAAAGCATAAGTGTGAACCTAGCCTTAAAAGTAATTTTCCTTGCTTCCTAGCAGTCAGCATTCGCCTCTTCTCTCCAGTGCATCTTCACTTCAAATGCAGGACTCGTGGTCCTGCATCGCGTGTGATAAAGTCACAGCTGCAACCACCATCCACAGTGGTTGCATGGATGAATGAGCCTTCGGGAGCAAGCAATAATGTAAGACCCCTTTCACACTGCCAGTGGGCTGTGTTAGGGGTAAAACAGCGTTAGTTTTATCGGCGCTTTACGGCTGCTAGCAGGGTGCTTTTAATGCGCCCGAAAAGTGCTGCTGCCGAATCGATTTGCAGGCGCTTCAGCAGCGGTGCCAATTCCTTTCAATGGGCAGGGGCAGTGGAGGAGCGGCGTATACACCGCTCCTAAACCGCTCCAAAGATGCTGCTTGCAGGACTTTTTCTAACGTCCTGCCAGCGCAGAGCTCCAGTGTGAAAGCACACAGGCTTTCACATTGGGGCTTCAGGGGAGGCGTTTTTCAGGCGCTTTACAGGTGCTATTTTTAGCCCTTTAGCGCCTGAAAAACGCCGCCAGTGTGAAAGGGGTCTGCTATTTTTAGCCCTTTAGTGTCTGAAAAATGCCATTGTGTGAAAGGGGTCTGCTATTTTTAGTCCTTTAGCGTATGAAAAACGCCTCCAGTGTTAAAGGGGACTAAGTGTGTTTTACTGGTATCTTGGGCAAAAATGAGCATTTACTCTAGCAAGGACATTTTTTCAATTCGTAGAGTTTAGTTTTAAAGTGGTTCTAAAGTCTAATGCCGCGTACACATGACCGGACTTTACGGCAGACTTTGTCCAGCGGACTTTTCGACTGACTTTCCGAATGAACGGACTTGCCTACACACAATCAACCAAAGTCCGGCGGATTCGTACGTGATGACGTACGACCGGACTAAAACAAGGAAGTTCATAGCCAGTAGCCAATAGCTGCCCTAGCGTCGGTTTTTATCCGTCGGACTAGCATACAGACGAGCGGACTTTTCGACCGGACTCGAGTCCGTCGAAAAGATTTGAAACATGTTTCATTTCTAGGTCCGTCGAACTTTTGGGGAAAAAAAGTCCGCTGGAGCCCACACATGATTGAATTGTCCGCCGGACTCCGGCCCACAGGACCAAGTATGCCGTAAAGTCCGGTCGTGTGTACGCGGCATAAGGCCCCTTTCACACTGACTGACCGACGGAGTCTGCCTGTCAGGCGGACCCGATTGGACCAATAATTGCTCTCTATGGAGTGGTGGATGTCCCACTGACACCCACCGTCATCAGATCTGAACCTGTCCGCAAAAAACAGATGGATGGGGATAAGATCGGATTACAGTCGGATGGAAACAGACAGGTGGTATGTTTCCATCTGACCGCCCCATAGAGAACTGCGGGGTGTGTCTGTGTTCGCTCTGCATCAGTGGAGCGGACACGTACCTGTCATCCGCCGGCTCAGCGGGGATCAGAGGAGAGATCTCCTGCTGAGCAGGCGAATCTGCTGGCGGACTCCACCAGTGTGAAAGAGGCCTAAAGGTTTTTTACCTTAATGCTTTGTCTCCAGCAGGCAAGATGGCTCTTTGATAACCAGACAGCAAAAATCCATAAATGTCTGATTCTCTGCATTAAGGTTAAACCCTTCCACTGTCCCCCTAACACTTACCTGAGTCCTGTATCGATCCAGCACTGTGCTGTGCTCTCCCCTCACTTCCTGGTCTCACAGGTTTTATTGAGAACAGAAAGCTTTGGAGCAGTTTAGGAGCGGTGTATACGCCGCTCCTCCATCGCCCCTGCCCATTGAAATGAATTGGCACCACTTCCGAAGCGCCTGCAAAGCGATTCGGCAGCAGCGCTTTTTGAGCGCATTAAAAGCACCCTGCTAGCGGCCGTAAATCGCCGCTAAAACTAATGGAGCTTTACCCCTAACACGGCCCATTGGCAGTGTGAAGGGGATCTTACATTATTGCTTGCTCCTGAATGCTAGAAAGCTATTGGCTGCTGTCAGTCAAATCCAGTGAGCAGAAAGTGAGCTACGCTGTGTGTATCCATGGACACTGGTTTTGGGAGTGATTCCATTAGTGGTTTGCTAGGAGAACAGACAGAGAAGAGGAGGAGCCAAGATCACCGGCAGGGGACCCGTAGAGGAGTTTCCAGGCTGCTCTGTGCAATATCGTTAATCTCATTAATGGAGAAGTGTTTGTGTGTGTGTGTGTGTGTGTGTGTGTGTGTGTGTGTGTGCGCGGGGTGTTCTGTAGTCTCGTGCAAAAGTGAAAACACTGCCCCTCCATAGATATAGTGTGGTGAGAAAACATTATCACCTTAGGATAGGATGTCTGTTATTGGCAAATTTAAATGGTGACAATAGCAGGGAAAGCCGGAAAAAAGAAAACAAACGCAGAACTGGTAAGCTGTATAATAATGTTTGTTCTTGGGTTTAGATCAGATTTAATGCCTACATGTTGTGTTTTCAACTTGTAAAAAAAAGTCTTAGTTAATTAAGTATTACATTTTCAAGTGCAAAATGCAAGCTATTAAAACACTTTTTTGCTTGTTGATGAATCAAACCAAATATCACAGGTAGGAATACAATTCGATATATACCACTTTTCCTTTGTAATATCACATCTCATGGCTAGATGAATCAGCTCATGGGAATAAAAACACATGCCGACATAGTACACCTGGCTTGATCATGTATAAAAAACCTAAAGCAACAGATCTGCTGTTCTAATTATGATTGTATACTTTCCTGGAAAAGAACACTGAATCTAGAGAAAGTAGAATGTATGAGAACTTCATCTGCCAAGACAAATGTTTTCCACTGTAAGCGCTATGGCATACAGAAGATGAAGAATAAAATAAATACTGCAATATACTGTGTTCTTTCTGAGATGTCTATTATATTTCACTTACATAACATTAATATTGCAATTTCTGTGATATGAGTCACTGGAAATCTTTTAAAGCTCTTAAAGCATACTTTGGTTAGAGTTAACACTATTTATTTGGGAATAGAGGAATCTGCAGTATACTGCAAGGCAATTGTATAACATAAAATAAAATAAAATTCTACAGAGGACTGACACTTTACATATAAATCACATTTAGGATAACAACATTGCTGATGTTTTAAGAAAATATGGATGGATGACACATTATTTTGGTTCATGATAGCACATATTTTAAAGGGAGTTTCCACTCTCTAAAAAAGTGATAGAATAAACTAACAGTATATCTTGGTGCCCTACATTTTTGGGGCAGGCAGGCATGCAAAAAAAGGGCTAGGTTAGTGTTCTGGTTGAAGTTACAGGGGGCATACTACATATCCATAATCTGTAGTCCAAACATTTATTGATGTGATCACATCACAATAAGCGCAAGTTCAATTTTATAAGGTCATGCAGGACCTCTAATGCCCTGTACACATGGGCGGACTTTTCGGCAACAAAGGTCCAACAGTCTTTCCGACGGACTTTCGACAGGCTTTTGACGGACTTCCGTCGGACTTTCGAACAAACGGACTTGCCTACACACGATCACACCAAAGTCCGATGGATTCGTACGTGATGACGTACTACCGGACTAAAATAAGGAAGTTCATAGCCAGTAGCCAATAGTTGCCCTAGCGTCGGTTTTTGCCTGTCGGACTAGCATACAGACGAGCGGATTTCCTGATAGGAACTTGGTCTGGCGGAGTTCCTACCTAAAGATTTGAAACATGTTCCAAATCTAAAGTCCGTCAGAGTTTCGACAGAAACAGTTTGCTGAAGGTCCGATGAAGCCCACACACGGTCGGATTGTCCGCCGGATTCGGTCTGTTGGACCAGTCCCGGCGAAAAGTCCGCTCGTGTGTACGCAGCATTAGTAAGGCATGTGATTTTAACACATCACATGTCTGACAAGAGGTCCTGTGTGGATTCAAACAGCTGCACATGCAATTAATTCTGTTGTTTTCTATTTGGAAAGCAGTATTAAGCATGCTGACAACTGCGTCCCAGTACCACACAAACTTTGGAATTTCCAGAACATGTGAAGGTGATCTGCATTATCTCTTATTTATTTATTTCAGGTACCTATATAGCACTATCAATTTACGCAGTGCTTTACATATACATTGTACATTTACATCAGTCCCTGCTCTCAAAAAAGAAAAGCCTAAATTAGGAACACATACATTAACTTATTTATTTCAAGTACTTACAAAGCACTGTCAAACTTACAGAGCGCTTTACATATGAATTGTACATTCACATCAAGTCCCTGCCCTCAAGGAGTTTTCATTCTAAGGTCCCTAACTTACATTCATACATACACATACTATGGCCAATTTAGACAGGAGCCAATTAACCTACCAGCATGTCTTTTGGAGAGTGAGAGGAAACCGGAGTACCCAGAGGAAAACCATGCAGGCACAGGGAGAACATGCAAACTCCAGGCAGGTAGTGTCCTGGGTTAACATAGGTACCAGCAACCCTTTTGCTGCTAGGCGAATGTGCTAACCACTACACCACCGTGTTGCCCATCTCTCACGTCTAGTGCACATAGGATCTACTCACTTCACAAAGTCAAATGGTCATTTTGGTGTATAATGCGCACCCATAATATACAGCGGTAACAACCTTTGTAACACGTTCAAATAAACTTTATGAACATTTAGCCACACAGGTTCTCACGTGTCCTCAAAACCCAACCCACTTGGACCTCCCCTTACAGCAGTGGACTCTAAACTGCGACCCGTGGGCCAGAGGTGGCCCTTTGCTTGCTTTTATCCAGGCCTTAGGGCACTATTTTATCTTCCGCCACTGACCCCAGTGATGGGACACAATTCCTCTCAATGAGACCAACGATAGGGCCTAATGAGACCAACGATGAGGTACAATTCTTTTAACTGACACCAAAGATGGGGCATTGTTTTTTCCCACTGACATCAGGACCTTTCTTACTCTCAATAGCCACAGTCCAGCCCCCCTAAAGTCTGAAGGACTGTAAATTGGCCCTTTGTTTAGAAAGTTTAGAGACCGCTGCCTTACAGGGGTGGGAGCATAAGTATTTCCTCAGCAGCATCTGATAACAGTTTGATATGAAAACACTAATGGTACAAGATCAGTCAACCAAATTAAAAAGAGGCATGGGTGGGGGGCATGGCCGGGATGGTGGACTGAGCAGATGTGCCTCACTGAGCTCTGCTGGAGAAAAATCCGTCCATATATCCGTAGCTGGGATAGACACATTATACTTGGTCTGACAGCCCCTGTATGCCTTCAAGAACGCCCGGGGGCCCGAAACGGGGCAAAAAGCTTAAATTCCCCCCTGACATAGCGGCGGAGAAGATTCCGGCTCCAGACCTGCGGCCTACACCAGCGCGCCTCAGCAACATGGCGTCACAGACGGAGCGCGAGGAGACTGCTCCACTGGGCATCCCTGAGGTGATGGCGGCAATTTCCCTATGCCAAACGGCGCTTACGACTAAAATAGAAGCGGTGCAGTTAGACGTAGGGCTGCTGAGGCAAGATTTAGACAAAATCCGCACTAGGATTACAGAGGTGGAGCAGAGGGTTGGAGATACGGAGGACGTAGTGACCGACCATGCGGCCTCCATTAGAACACTTTAAAACAAGGTGAAGGCGCTTGAGTATCGGGCAGAGGATGCCGAAAATCGCAGCAGAAGAAACAATCTGAAACAATTGGGCTCCCTGAAGGGGCTGAGGGGCGCAATCCCAATGCCTTCACTGAAGATCTGCTGCGATCGGTTCTCCCTGCAGCGCACCTGTCCCCGTTCTTCACGGTGGAGCGAGCCCACCAAGTCCCGCCGAGACCTGGACCAGAAGGGGCACCTCCACGCACGCTAATTCTACGTCTGCTAAACTACAGAGATAGAGATGAGCTTCTGAGAGCGGCCCGAGCAGCAGGTGACATCCCCTACCGCAATGTGAAACTAATGCTGTTCCCGGATTACACGATGGAGACACAAAGGCAGCGTCAATCCTTTGATGCGGTGAAAGCAGCTCTTAGAGCCAAGGCGATCCGATACAGTATCCTGTTCCCTGCTAAGCTCCGTGTAGTGGATGGAGAAACGTTACGGATTTTCACCAGCCCCAAAGATGCTAATGCCTGGCTTGAAACCCTGCCTCCCTAAACCTTCAGATGTGTGGGCCTGAATCTCCTCCTGTAATTTTAGCTTGTTCCCTCTTCTGCTGACTACCTTTTGCAACAAGCATTGTCGGAACTCCTGCACAAAGAGGTACAGACGCTATCCGGTTTTGTTCCCATCAGATGCTCCTGTATGCATACATAGAGTTTCAGGTTCAGTGACCCCTGTATTTCTAAGCCTCTTTATAAGCTGTTAATGCTGCCCATGCTCCTTCATGGGCTATACCCTCAAAGGACGATCCCATACAGCAACATGCCACATGTGCCTTGCTATAACTCTGATGCCGTTCTGGAACTTTCTGTGTTCACTACATGTGTCAGCTCTCCAGCAACTGACTATAGTGAGGTTTTTCATTTTGCACTTTTTTGTAGTATTTTGTTTTTATTTCTGTTGTCAATTTTCTATTTTTGATATGCTCTAATCGGGTACACGCTCCCCGATACCAAATTCCTTATATTTGGGACTCATAGATTGTTCGGGAATATGTGTCCCTTGAAGTTAGAGGGTACACGGGGTGGGGGGGGAGTTGGATGACCGTTGTCATCACCAAGTTATATGTTATGCTTAATATATGGTCTCAGATGTGCATGGTTGGTCATGGTGCTCTCATTGTTGTGCTCCCTGTGTGGTGGTCCGGGGGGGTGGAGTCCCCGCTCCCCGTTGGTTTAGCGTGCCCTGGGCTTGAGTGGGGGGTGGGCGGCTGCGCTCCCTCGGATGGGGCCCGCAGGTCGCAACACTCGGGTATCCCTCATTTCTGGTTGCACAAGAAGTATGGCTGATTTTACAGTGATGTCCTGGAATGTTAGGGGTCTTAACTCAGCAATCAAGCGGTCCCTGGTACATAAATATATAAGGCAGTATAACCCCAAAATATGTATCCTGCAGGAAACCCACTTAATAGGGGCCAGGGTGATGCTATTAAAGAGAGCCTGGGTCTCTGCCCATTATCACGCCTCTTATTCCAACTATGCCAGAGGGGTGAGTGTTTTGATACACAGATCCCTCTCCTTTCAATTAGTAGATGTTAAGACTGATCCAGGGGGCAGGTATGTCCTAATACATGCATTGATTGCTGGTTCTCCATACATAATTGTGGGGGTATACCTGCCTCCTCCTGCTGATATTACCCTGCTTCACACATTGATGCACACTGTTGTCCAATATGATGTTAGTAAAGTGCTGATAGTGGGTGATTTCAATCAGGTAATGTCAGATGAATTAGATAGACTCCGACCCTCTTCCTCCACTGGTGGAGGCCTGTCTCACTGGGCATCCTCTTTTCATATGACGGATCTCTGGCGCCATTTCCACCCCTCAGATATTCAATTTACTTGCCTATCCACCACTTGTCGCGTATAGATATGGCCTTTGCCTCGGCAGAGATGCTTGGAGAGACGGTGTCCACAGAGATTCTCTCGTGAGGCTTCTCGGACCATGCTCCATTATTAGTCACGGTCCGGGCGGCCCCTCCTGGGGGCCTGAGATTGTGGAGATTGTCCAAATATTGGATAATGGACCCAGAGATCCAGGAGGAGATGCCGGAGGAACTGTGCACCTTTTGGTTGACCAATGCCGACTCATCCGGTCCACTCATATTATGGGACACATTTAAGGCATGGTTGAGAGGTCAATATATTAAGAAAATTGCAAATAAAAAGAGGATATTGGTGCAGTCTCTTGGGCAGTTGGAAGCACAGGCCCGAGAAAAAGAACAAGTATATGTTACCACCCCGAACTCTAATAATTATGTCTCTTGGCAGCACACCCTCAGAGAACTAGCGCTACTGAGAGTGGACCTTACTAGAAAGTCCATGCTAGCCTGTGCCCAAAGAGTCTTTGAATACGGAGACAAGAATGGCCGACTTTTGGCCTGGTTGGCAAAGGGACAGTTTGCAGCGACGCATGTGGGTAGGTTAAGAGACACAGATGGTGCTCTACTGACCACCCCTAGGGAGATTAGTAATAGATTTTTAAAATTCTATCAGCAATTATACGCCACTAGGGTAAACTATACAACAACCGACCTCTCTGACTATTTAGACCTCATACCGCTACCTGAACTGGACTCAGACCAAAGAAAGGCCCTTGATAAGGACATAACCCCGGAGGAGGTTCAAAAAGCCATGAGTTGCATGCAGGCGGGAAAAGCACCTGGCCCAGACGGTATCCCCATAGAGTTCTATTCACAGCAGCAGGAGCTGCTGGCCCCCAGATTGACCTCTCTCCTCTCACAGTTTTACGATCTTGGTTCCCTTCCAGAATCTATGTCGGAGGCGGTGGTGGTGTTGGTGCCCAAACCCGGTAAGGACCCTGAGGAATGCGCTTCCTTTAGGCCCATATCTCTCATAAATGCAGATGCCAAATTACTGGCCAAAATTCTGGCTCTTAGATTAGCCACAGTGATTGAAGACCTAATTCACCAAGACCAGACGGGGTTCATGCCGGGAAAGGGCACCGATATCAATATACGCAGGCTTTTTGTCAATCTGGATACAGCACATGACAATGTAGGCACTAGAGTCATTGCCTCCCTAGACGCGGAGAAAGCCTTTGACTCCGTGGAATGGGGTTTTCTATGGGAGGTATTAAAAAGATTTGGATTTGGCCCAAAATTTTTAAATTGGATTGGCTTACTATATAACTCGCCCAAGGCCAGGATCCGTGTTAACGATACCCTGTCTGACTATTTTCTCCTCCAGAGGGGCACGAGACAGGGATGCCCGCTGTCGCCCAGCCTCTTTGCCCTGGCCCTTGAGCCACTAGCTGTCCTGATCCGTGAATCGGAGGCTGTGAGGGGGTTTAGGGTTGGCCCTCTGGAGGAGAAAATTTCCTTATATGCAGATGATGCATTACTGTATCTCAACGACGCTGGTCCCTCGTTACAAGCAGCTCTGGAGATTTTTAATAAGTATGGGGGGTTCTCCGGGGTCAAAATAAACTGGTCCAAATCGGTCATCTTCCCTTTAGACTCTAAGGCCCGGGACGAGATGCCATTGACTCCACTAGTGTTGGTGGAGGAATTTAAGTATTTGGGGATAGTGGTGTCCAGGGATCTCCAAGCCTTCCGTCGATTTAATATCCAGCCCATTATCACTAAACTTAAGGAGCATTGCATCAAATGGAGGGAATTACCACTCAATTTGTTAGGACGCATCAATATAATTAAAATGCTTTACCTACCCAGATTTAATTATGTATTTAGGAACTGCCCTGTGTGGCTCCCTAGCTCACTATTTAAAGACCTGGATGGATACATTGGGTCATTTTTATGGAAGGGATCTTCCCCCAGATTAGCTAGGTCAACTCTACAGCTCCCGGTCCATTGTGGGGGCCTCGCACTACCTAACCTTTTAATCTACTACTAGGCAGCGGTACTAGTTACTATGCGATGGTGGTTTGAACAATCCAGATCTAATGCCACCACATGCCTAGAGGCTGCTATCATAGGCTCCTTTAATGAGCTAGGAAATTTAGCTTATAGGGGTTCCTCGGCTTACTCTCTGCTCCCAGGGCCCACCAGGACGACCCTAAAGGTATGGGCAGTGGCTAGAAGGAGATTTTTGCGCCCATGTCAGTACTCCCCCTTTACACCACTTTGGGGGAACCCATCCCTCCATCACTTTAGATCCATACCTGACCCACAACTATGGGCCATATTTGGAGTTAAGGTCCTCAAGGATATTATTCACTCAGGGAAATTGCTTTCGTTTCAGGACTTAGTTGTGAAATTTGAGCTCCCTGGTAATATGATATTCAGATACTATCAGCTGCGGCATGCAGCTAGAGCTCAATTTCCCACTCCCATACACCTTAAACCAGACCCTATTGAGGAAATGCTAGCTCATGAAACTCTTAAAAAGACCCTTTCCACTCTGTACCTCGCTCTGATTGAAACTGACTCACCTAAGATGCACTCACTGTGGACCAAATGGCAGACTGATATTCCCAGTTTGGATAGGGAGACTTGGGAAGAATGCTTCAAAGATGGGTCCAAGTTGCTGATTTCATCTAGAGACAGGTTGCTACATACCAAATTCTTACACCGGGTATATTACACCCCACAGAGACTACACCAGATTTATCCTAATAGATCACCAAACTGTAATAGATGTCAATCCCCAGACAGCACATATCTACATATGTTCTAGACCTGTCCTCTTATAGTAAAGTTCTGGGCAACCGTTTTTGAAAGCATTAATATCCGCCTACAGTTAACGCTGCCGATATCCTCCGAGCTTGCCCTCTTGTGCATCCATGATAATGACCAGAGACCTAGGTATACGAAGATACTGATCTCCTTTCTGCTGTTTTACGCCAAGAAGGAAATTCTTAAGAAATGGGCATCACCATCCTCCCCCAAGGTGGAGGCGTGGGACTCCGCTGTCAATGCGGTGCTGCCTCTTTATAAAATGACTTACATCAATAGAGGATGTCCGCAGAAGTTTGATCGAATATGGCTGCCCTGGACCGAACAGTTCTAGTGCCCCATGGTGTGATTAGTGGGACATGTAGACAGACTCTAAGGTATTAACGTAGGAGAATGTACTATCCCCCCCCACCAGATAAGCAATATTTTAGACCCAGCAGCCTGGATCATATGCACGTGGATAGCTATATCAGAGATGCCTGTAATGATTAGCATTGTTTTCCTTCTTATATCTGACTCAGCATTTTACGTTGCTTCACAAATGAATCTTTCTGTATTTTGATCCTTTTATTTTTGTATAGTACACGAGAGTTTGACTGTAAATGTTAACTGTACAATGATGTCTTCTTCAATAAAGACCAACCTTGTTGTTAAAAAAAAAAAAAAAAATAGGCATGGGTACTCATACTCCTCCATACCCACCAGGTCGAATTGAATCTTGGATTATACAACTTACATTAACACATTTCGCTTACCATCCTCCTTGGTTCTTCTGTGTTCCTTGTGTACACTCCGTGTGACCACCTGGGCACCTTCTGGTCTACAACTGGGGCTGTTTTTATATTTGGCTGATAAATAGATGTTTCATCATCTATTTACAGTACTTGACTCCTGACCCTGATGAAGATTCTTTAAAACACATTAAGCTTCCCACACATTTGCAATTCGTACAATACAGTTGGATAAATTGATATTTGATGCAGAAATATGGGGAATAGACATTGATTTGGTGATTTGTATTTAACAATGTACCAGCCAGTGCTTTGGTATTCTAAAGCTTTAGAATTGTTGCATAAATAAAATATAAACTTTTACGGAAATTCTAGTTTTGTTATTAGTGCCTTAAATGTTCAGTGAATATCAAGATGATGTATTATGTATTGTTATTTGGGATGTTGGCACTTCAGTATTGTATTTATCACTTCTGATGTGAATAAGATATTCAGATATTCGGGAAATGTTTGGACTATTTTTATTATTGTTTTGGAAATTTCATAGATAGGCAACTCCTATCCTCATATTGATTAGTGGTTCCAAAATAATAACTACTGCAGTAGGGAACAGACACAAAAGATACACTCAGCATTTTTCCAAAATAACTGTTCTGTTTACAGTGCCTTGAAAAAGTAGTCACCTAATTAGTAAATAGAGTCCACCCGTGTGTAATTTAATCTCAGTAAAAAATACAGCTGTTTTGTGAAGCCCTCAGGGGTTTGTTAGAAAACCTTAGTGAACAAACAGCATCATGAAGGCCAAGGAATACACCAGACAGGTCAGGGATAAAGTTGTGGAGAAGTTTAATGCAGGGTTAGGTTTTAAAAAAATATCCCAAGCTTTAAACATCTCACGGAGCACTGTTCAATCTATTATCTGAAAATGGAAAGAGTATGTCACAACTGCAAACCTACTAAGACATGACCGTCCGCCTAAACTGGCAGGCAAGGAGAGCATTAATCAGAGAATCAGCCAAGAGGTCCATGGTAACTCAGGAGGAGCTGCAGAGATCCACAGCTCAGGTGGGAGAATCTGTCCACAGGACAACTATTAGTTGTGCACTCCACAAATATGGCCTTTATGGAAGAGTGATAAGAAGAAAGCCATTGTTGAAAGAAAGCCATAAGAAGTCCTGTTTGCAGTTTGCAAGAAGCCATGTGGGGGACACAGCAAATATGTGGAAAAAGGTGCTCTGGTCAGATGAGACCAAAATTTAACTTTTTTTCCTAAAAGCAAAATGCTATGTGTGGTGGAAAACTAACACTGCACATCAGCCTGAACACACCATCCCCACTGTGAAACATGGTGGTGGGGATGCTTTTCTTCAGCAGCGACAGGGAAGCTGGTCAGAGTTGATGGGAAGATGAATTGAGCCAAATACAGGGCAATCTTAGAAGAAAACCTGTTAGAGTCTGCAAAAGACTCGAGACTGGGGTGGAGGTTCACCTTCAGCAGGACAACAAACCTAAACATACAGCCAGAGCTACAATGGAATGGTTTAGATCAAAGCAGATTCATGTGTTAGAATGGCCCAGTCAAAGTCCAGATCTAAACCCAATTGAGAATCTGTGGCAAGACCTGAAAATTGCTGTTCACAGACGCTCTCCATCCAATCTGACAGAGCTTGAGCTATTTTGCAAAGAAGAATAGGCAAAAATTTCACTCCTTTAGATGTGCAAAGCTGGTACAGACATCCCCAAAAAGACTTGCAGCTGTAATTGCAGCAAAAGGTGGTTCTACAAAGTATTGACTGGCTGAATACAAATGCATGTCACACTTTTCACATATTAATTTTTTTATTATTATTATTATACAGGATTTATATAGCGCCGACAGTTTACGCAGCGCTTTACAACATTAGGGCAGACAGTACAATTGCAATACAATTCAATACAGGAGGAATCAGAGAGCCCTGCTCATTAGAGCTTACAATCTAGGAGGGAGGGTCAAGTTATACAAGAGGCTAACAGTTGTGGTGGATGAGCTAATGGAGAAAACAGTGCAGTTGTTAGATGGAGGCAGGATAGGCTTCTCTGAAGAGGAAAGTTTTCAGGGATCAACTAAAGGTGGATAAATTTGGAGACAGTCTGACAGATTGGAGTAGGGAATTCCAGAGTATGGGCGAGGCTCGGGAGAAGTCCTGGAGGTGGATATGGGAGGAGGTGATGAAGGAGCTAGAGAGCAGGAGGTATTGGGAGGAACGGAGATGGCGATTAGGTTGGTATTTTGAGGCTAGGTTAGTGATGTAACTGGGGGCAGAGTTGTGGATGGCTTTGTAACTTATTGTTAGTATTTTGAATTTAAGTTGTTGGGCGAGTGGCAGCCAATAGAGGGATTGGCAGAGAGGGGTAGCACACACTGAGCGGTTTGTAAGGTGGATGAGTCTGGCAGCAGTATTCATGATGGACTGAAGGGGGGATAGTCTATTTAAAGGTAAGCCAATGAGAAGGGAGTTGCAGTAGTCGAGGCGAGAGATAACCAGGGAGTAAATCAGGAGCTTTGTGGTTTAATTGTTTAGAAAGGGACGTAGTTTAGAGATGTTGCGGAGGTTGAGGCGGCAAGCTTTGGAAAGTGATTGGATGTGGGGCCGAAAGGAGAGTTCAGAGTCCAGGATAACACCTAGCACCCTGACATGTGGGGAGGGGTGGATGGTTGTGCCACTGCTCTTGACAGACAAGTCAGGGGAAGAGGCAAGTGGGGGAGGAAATATTTTTAAATATTTTGAAAACTTTTTATCATTGGGGTGGAGTTTCTGGTGCTGACATCAAGCCACTGCTTTTATCTGATTATGTACGTTTTTAACAACATTAAAAAAAACAACACTATTGGGAATTATTTCTGGCTCCTGGTGAGCTTTATTTGCCCTAGTTGGAGTCCATTTGAAGGTGCCATTGATAACATATTGGAGATCATTGCACGCACTCCAGAGATTTACCATGTGTCACATGTGTTTCTGCTGTTGTAATGGCAGCCCTTTGATCTGGTGAGTGATGATTTCACAAGGAGTTGGTGACTGGTGGCTGGTGATTGGAGTGAATACACATTGGACGGCGGTGGATGGTGGTTTCAACTTTCAGTTTTCTTGTTCACTGTGGACAGTGGTTAACCACTTGCTTACTGGGCACTTAAACCCCCCTCCTGTCTAGACCAATTTTCAGCTTTCAGCGCTGATGCACTTTGAATGACAATTGCGCGGTCATGCTACACTGGACTCAAATGAAATTTTTATCATTTTTTTCCCACAAATAGATTTTTCTTTTGGTGGTGTTTGATCACCTCTGTGGTTTTTATTTTTTGTTTAAAAAATTTAAAAAGACCGAATTAAAAAAAAAATATATATTTTTCTTTATATTTTGTTATAAAATTTTGCGAACAGGTAATTTTTCTCCTTCATTGATGTACGCTGATGAGGCGGCACTGATGGGCACCGATAGGTGGCAGTTATGGGCACTGATGGGTGGCAATAATGGGCACTGATCGGTTTCACTGATAGGAGAGCACTGTTAGGTAGCACTGATTGGCACCACTGGTGGGCATTGAGAGGTGGCACTTGTGGGCATTGATAGGTGGCACTTATGGGCATTGATAGGTGGCACTGCGGGCACTGGCAGGTGGCAATGGCAGGTGGCACTGGCAGGGGTACTGGTGGGCACAGATGAGGCATAGTTGCCTCTTCCTCTTTGGGACCGATGTCCCTTGCAGATAAGCCGGTGATCGGCTTTTTTTTCTCAGCGTGAGGAGGAAAAAAAAACTGATTATCGAGCTTTTTACACCATGTGATCAGCTGTCATTGGCTGACAGTTGAGCACGTGGTAAGGGGATGGGACCGGCCCCTTACTCTGATCTGTGATCACCCAAGTCTCAGTGACTCGGTGATCACAGTCCCTTAAAAAGTGAGAGGCACATATATAAACTGTTGTAATTCCTACACCGTTCACCTGATTTGGATATAAATACTCTCAAATTAAAGCTGAAAGTCTGCAGTTAAAGCACATCTTGTTTGTTTCATTTCAAATCAATTGTGGTTGTGTATAGAGCCAAAAAGATTAGAATTGTGTCGATGTCCCAATATTTAAGGACCTGACTGTATTCTTCATGTTGAAGTGTGTATCATTTTTTTGGGGACCCCTCTGTATATACAGTACCGTATATACTCGAGTATAAGTCGAGTTTTTCAGCACATTTTTTTGTGCTGAAAGTGCCCCCCTCGACTTATACTGGAGTCAAGCACTTTTCTGCAGCAAAAAATTTCATTTTCCGAACCGACTTTGGGGCCCTGTATCTCAGGTCCACTTGGAGCTAGGAACCCCAAATTTGGTATGCAAACCCAGTGGAACTGGTACCACAACAAATCAAAAGATGGAGTTCCTAGCACCAAGTGGCCCCGAGATACGGGGCCCCAAAACCGGTTCGGAAAATGTCATTCTCTGCTACAGAAAAGTGCTTGACATTTTCTGAACCGATTTTTGGAGCTCTGTATCTCAGGGCCACTTGGTGCTAGAAACCCCAGCTTTGGATATTTTATGGTGCTCCACTGGGTTTGCACACCAAATTTGGGGTTCTTAGCACTGAGTGGCCCCAAGATCTTGGGGCCCCAAATTCGGTCAACTGTGTCCATCTGCAGCAATGTCATTTTGGGACCCTTTGGGTTCAGAGACCCCAAATTTTGGCTGCAGCTAGGGGGCATCTAGGAACCCCTTAACTACCGAGTTTGAAGTTCGGGGGACCTATGGCTGCAAATGGGCAGTGAGGCATGCAAATGGGCACAGTGAGGCTGCAAATGGGCATTGTTGACCCTCTTTTCCACTTACAGTAGCTGTGCATTTCTCACCCTCGTCTTATACTCGGGTCAATACGTTTTTCACATTTTTTTGTGGTAAATTAGGGCCTCGACTTATACTCGGAACGACTTATACTCGAGTATATACGGTATATTATTTGTTTGTTAATTCTGTCTGTTTAATGAAGCAGTTGTAGTAGAACATTATTATGTCTTCTTCTTCATTTTAGAGAAGTTGTGTCTATCAATCACTTTCTGGAGGCGGCTGCTGAGAAGGAATTACGAGGGAAAAGGAGACTCCAGCAGTTTATTGAGAACTTGCTACAACGAGTGGAACTTGCGGAAAAGCAGCTGGAATTTTATCAGAACCGACAGATCAAAAACAATCAAGCCAGCGCAGGAGATGCTGTGGTAAGACATTGGGGGTTATTTACTAAAGGCAAATCCACTTTGCACTACAAGTGCACTTAAAGTGCACTTGGAAGTGCAGTCGCTGTAGATCTGAGGGGGACATGCAAGGAAAATAAAAAACAGCATTTTAGCTTGCACATGATTGGATGATAAAATCAGCAGAGCTTCCCCTCATTTCAGATCTTCCCCTCAGATCTACAGCGACTGCAATTCCAGTGCACTTGTAGTGCAAAGTAGATTTGCCTTTAGTAATCAACCCCATTGTGTATAGATTCTCTTATAAGATGTATGTGTAACAAATAGACATACCGTGGGCACAAACTGCTGCTTTATGCTGTTTAGCAAAGTCAGTGGATCTGCTGCTTCTACTTTACTTTGGAAGCTAAAACTGATGTGACAGAGCGAATACACACTTTAAGTTCTAAGGAACAGTCCTGCATGCTGCTTGCACTATACGATTCCTTATGTTACCTTTTATTAGCCAGAAATGCTTATTTTGTGCCACTCTCCGATTTAGTTTCACTTTGTTACAAAGGCAATATTTTACTTAAAGTGGATGTAAACCCTCACATATACCCAGTGAAGTGAACAGCATCAGATACACAGAGATTAAACAAATCTCCCTCTTCATAAGTTTTATTTGTATATTTGCTGTCTTCAGCTTTATATGCTGTTTTTAGAAAGTGTGTTAGAATTTTTTCTACCTGTTTCAGCAGTGGGAGGGGAGTCTGGATGTACACTGTGTGACAGCTGATTGGAGGAAAGGCAAACACCCCCCCTCCACATAGGCATCGGAACGAAGATACTTGCAGAGCTGTGCTGTGAATAGACCAGATCCCAGCTAATCTGTCTCTAAGTTCCCTCCCCGTCACAAATTTCCAGCTGCTTTTATCTCCTTTGTCAGACAACTTGTCAGAAGTTATGCTTATAACAGAAGAACCGAGCAGCAGAAAGACACAGGACTTAGGGCTTTGGAGAGAGATAAGACAACATACAGATATATGTGCCTAGGTCATATTTCATGAATGGGGTTTACATGCATTTTACCTTAAGGTTCCGTTCACACTGGAACCGGCTGTGGAGCTCACAGGAACGCTGTGCATCCTAATTTTCCGGTTCAGGGACGATTCAGGGCTGAATCTTTGACTGAATTCGGCCCTGAAATGAAGCTAAAGACGCACAGCATTTCTATTCAGTGTGCTCCACAGCCGCCCCGAAGATATGTGAATCGGCTCCATAGAGAGACGATCACATTCTCCTGCTATGCGAATTGGATGTGAGTCAAGCTGCATCCAATTCGCATAGATGTGAACCCAGCCTTATGGCTAGGCCCTACCAACTGACATTTGACTAGTCTGTTTTAGTGGCTAGAAAGGGCAGTCTCAGTGGATAAGAGGATGGTCATTGGTGAAATTGGCCTTGAAGTCAAGGAAAGTCAGGTGTATTAAATTGGGGAGAGGCTTTTCTGGCTGAGAAAAAGATAATTTGGGACATATATTTTGATTTATTTAAAAATATTTACTTTCAAAATCTGTTACCATCGTCATTGTTTTAATTGTGTTATGTTTTGTGTTAACAAAAAAAATATTTCTTAAAGGTTCTCTGTAATGGATTCAGCCTGAATTGGAATTTGGAATAAACTTGTTTATAAACAATCAATAGCAATAATATGCACAGTGCCATCTTAAAGCTTTTGTAACATCGTCTTTTTTTTTTTCTCCTATTAACAACAAAAGATTATACTTACCTGCTCTGTGCAATGGTGTTGCACAGAGCGGTAATCTTCCTCTTCTTGGGTACCCCGCCGGTGCTCCTAGCTCCTCCTCTTCTCAGTGTGCCACCACAGGAAGTCACTTCCTATAATGGCACACCTGTGGGCTTGATTCCAAGCCATGCATCCTGCGCCTAAAAAAACAAACAACTAATGAGGCTTGGCCCTTCTCCACCTCCTCCCTCCTCAAAGCATTTGACTGCAGGAAATGCATTAAAGTGTCACTAAATCCACATCATAAAAAATTATCAATAAATGATGTTTTCCATGCTGTTTATACTCAGTCACTATGAGATTTGTTTTCTGTATTTTGCAAAAAAAACTGGTTGATCCTGCGTCTCTCTATCTCCACCTTCTGTTCAGCTAGGGATTTTGCAGCTGAAGTGGCAACTCTGCACATGCTCAGTTTTCAGTGAGTTTCTATGTGGAGCATTTTCTCCCTATCACACCTGAGCAGCCCAAGTGACTATAGAGTCACACATGTGGGTGTATACACAGTAGTAAATGACAGCCCACTCCCTCCCTCCTCCTCCATGCCCACTAACCAGCTAAATACAATGGGGGCTGGATATTACATGTAGATTATTGGTGGCTTCACCTCCCTCCTATTCTAAGACACAGGCTGGTGGGCGTGACAGCTTGTGACTGGCAAAAATCCGTCCAGACCATGTTATTGCCAAAAATAATAAAGATTGGATTTCAAATATACATTTGTATAACAATTTAAAACAGTTTATTAATATAATTTATTTATTTTTACTCTGTATTCCAAAGGCAGTTTTTTTTATTTTGAACATGTGCGCAGCAGCAGAGGACAAGAGGCTTCTCCTGCTTATGTTTCCATTCAGACAGGCTGAGAAAAATTTGGGTCATGTGACAGCTGTATATCGATTAGGAAAAAAGTACTTTAATAAAATAAATTACAGTGCCATCATCCACATACAGAAATAGAAGGAACAATGTAAAATAAACAGTGTTTGTTTACTATCACTTTAGGGTAAAAAATGTTTAGACTTTACAACCACTTTAATCACTATGGGGCTTATTTATAAAAAAAAAGTGTCAAGTTGTCGCACAGCCATCACAAATAATCCTCTTAATGTGACTAACATGTTTATTTCCTAGGATTATCAGCTCCATCTTGTGGCCATAGTGTGGCATTACCCTGAAATTATGACCACTAGATGGAGCCAACAATCATAGGAAGTAAACATATTACACAAATTATGTGGATTGTTCTTGACGTCTGTGCAAATGCTTCAGATATTTGTACAGCAACTTATTTTTATAAATAGAACTCTTGGGTTCAAAGTAGTATAACAATAACATACACAGCTATAAACTGTATCAGACTAAGTATGTATGACATTAGTATGTTAAATCCAGCATATGGGTGTCAGAAACCATGAATCAGACTGAGACAGAAGTACAGTTAAATCACACTTGTTTAATAATAATAATAACAATAAAGGTAAACAGAGTAAAAGTAAGCAAAACATAGCCAGAGTTCAGGAACCGGAACGGATAGTCAGACAAGCCAAAACGCCAGGGAGCCAGAGACGAGCGTAGTAGAATAGCAAGCAGGATCTGGAGCCAGAAGGAATGTCAACCAAGCAAGTCTTTTAACAGGAACACAGGAGAGCGTCTCTAGAGATTTGACCAAGTCGAAGGCAGATATCATCTGGGCTGGACGGCTTAAGTTTTCAGGACTGACTAGCAGGATATCATAAACAGGTGAGTCACTGTGGAGAGATAGGAGCTGGAAATTAGGAATTAAAGTTCCTTTAACTTTAATAAAATTTAGACCTTGAAAGAATTGTACAGTATATCACGCAGAGTAAACTCCTGCTGTGAATAGTGCACAACGCTTCCTGGCATATAAAGCACTATTTGCCACGGTCTCAGTTAGTTATATTTGAACTGCAAATGTAAAGTAGGTATGAGTAAATTATAACAAACTCTAACTCAGTAAGCTGTTGTAGGAAAACAAATGCTCCGTACACACGGTCGGATTTTCCGATGGAAAATGTCCGATCGGAGCGTGTTGTCAGAAATTCCGACCGTGTGTGGGCTCCATTGGACATTTTCCATCGGATTTTATGACACACAAAGTTTGAGAGCAGGATATAAAATTTTCCGACAACAAAATCCGTTGTCAGAAATTCCGATCGTGTGTACACAAATCCGATGGACAAAGTGCCATGCATGCTCAGAATAAATAAAGAGATGAAAGCTATTGGCCACTGCCCCGTTTATAGTCCCAACGTACGTGTTTTACGTCACCGCGTTCAGAATGATCGGATTTTCCGACCACTTTGTGTGACCGTGTGTATGCAAGACAAGTTTGAGCTAACATCCGTCGGAAAAAATCCTAGGATTTTGTTGTCGGAATGTTTGAACAAATTCCGACCGTGTGTACGGGGCAAAAGAGTGCAAAAGGTCCAGTTTCTGCTATGATTTGCACTTAGTGGTTCTGGGCAATTTTGTATTAGTGTGCTTAAACGATTGCCGACCGCCGCACAAACATTTACATCAGCAGAATGGCACGGGCAGGCAAATGGGCGTACAGGTACGTCCCTTTAAATTTGCCGCTGTGTGGTCGCGTGCGCGCCACCCTGCTGCGAGCTCCGTAAGTGTGATCGCGGGTCCCGCGGATTCGATGTTCGCGGGGATACCCACGATCGTCTTACGGAGAGGTAGAACGGGGAAAGGCTGATGTAAACAAGCATTTCCCCGTTCTGCCTAATGACACTGACACTGATCACCGCTCCCTGTAATCGGGAGCGGTGATCAGTGTCGTGTCACACGGGGGGGGGGGGGGGGGGGGGCTGGGGGGCCGGTCAGTGACAGAAGTTTTTTCACCTTAATGCAAAAAAATGCATTAAAGTGAAAAAACATGAGGGTTTACAACCTCTTTAAAGTGTGTGTCCAGACATTACCCAATTTATTCCCAAAACATCCTTTTCCCCATTTAGAGAATGTCTAAACATTCATCTAACATTTATTTTAGCTTTTATGTTGTTCCTGTATAGAGAAACAACTTTTTTTTACTCCCTGTGATGTCAAGGAGATTGTAAAATTGTTTCGGGGGAACTGTTGGGAGCTTGGGTTCTTTTGACTTGAGCACACCCCCAGTATTATTTCCCCCAAGAGCCCTTCTCCTAAGTACAGTATGTGGATGATCTCTTAGGGGTTAGACAGCAGCATTGTTTTGCTGGGAAAGATATCAATGTATGCACTTGGAGTGGGACAGAGAGGAGTAGAGGATAGGTAGAGTTCCTGTAGTTCAGGCAGGGTCAACAAAGAGGCTTGGGATTTTCAGGAATAAAACATGGGGAAATGTTCATGTATTTAGAGAGACATGATTATGCTTCTTTTGTTATTGTGCCCAGACATGCATTTTAATACATTTCAATATATTGGGCGAACGTCATAAGTATTTGCCCATCCGGGATGCATTCCGAGCACATTATGCTTTATAAGTTAATTTCGTTTGATCGTCAGCTCCATCTAGTGACCATAATGTGGTATTTTTCCTGAAATATCTAGCAGCTTTGGTTTAGTGCAGTGGTCTCCAAACTGCAACCCTTTGCTTGCCTTTATCTAGTCCTTGGAGGACTTTTTCCACTGATATGGAGGACTATTTTTCATACTGACACCAACAATGGGGCATTATTACTGCCACTGGCACCAACAATGGGGCACTATTCCCTCCGCTGACACCAACAACGAAGCATTGTTTACTCACATTGAAGCCGGGGCATTTTCTACACACACTGGCCACAGTCTGGCCCCCCAAAAGTCCGGCCTTTTGTTTACAAAGTTTGGAGACCCCTGGTTTAGTGAATCAATTTGACTTTGCCAGGGTATTAGATACTGGATTGCCTATGAAACAAAGAAAGCACTTTGAAGTGTTAATTCGCTGAATCCCAAAATTTGTCATTTTCTTATTTTTAAACAATAACCTGCTGCAGAAATAGCTGCCATTTCTACCTTATTACTGCTATTGACACACATTACCAGTCAGCCTTTTGGAAACTGTAGGTATCCTGCAGCAAGGATAAACATTCACTTTTTGTTGTACAAATATTCTGCCAGTTGTGCAGTGTTCACGGTTTTCGATAAACCCAATTATGTAAATTAAACCTTCTACAAGGGCTCCTCTCTGTGAATTTAATTTACTGTATGGAACCAGCCCTGCATTAGCCCAGCTCTGTTTTCAGTAATAACACTCTCTTTCTGAGTTCTCTCACACTTTACTTAATTGGAGAAGCAAAGCCACAAGAAAGTTTGCTGTGTTCATTTCTCCTGAGGATGCTGTAAAAGTAAACCTGGCATGAGACCAGTGTGGAGCTAGTGGCCTGGCTGTAATTCTAGCCCAATGGCCTAGAACAAGGATGCAGAAATAGGTGGCAAGTTGCTGCATATAATACAAAATACACTACATTCTAGCAGTGTTTACTCCTGACCCCTGCATTGTGTATTACTTACTCCTGATCTCTGTACTCTGTGTGTTACTTACTTTTAACCCCTACAATCTGTGCATTTCTTACTCCTGATCTCTTTACAGAACTAACTCCTGACCTCTGCACATCGTATATTACATAATCTTGACTCCCTGCACTCTGTGCGTTACATACGTCTTACCCCTGAACTGTGTGCATTACATATTTCTGAGGTCTACACTCTGTACATTATGTACTCCTGACCTTTGTGCATTACTTTCTCTTGACTTCTGTAATCTGTGTATTGCTAACTCCTGACCCCGACACCCTGTGAGTTACCTACTCTTGAACTGTGTATTACTTATTCCTGACATCTGCACACTGTACATTACTCCTGACCCCTGTGGTCTGTGCATTTATTCTGATCTCCTGCACTATATCTTGACCTCTGCACTGTATGCATTACTTTTTTTCTGACTCGTGCACTGTGTGCATTACTTACTGCTGACCCCTGCACTGTGTGCATTACTTATTGCTGGCCCCTGCAATATTTATTCCTTACCTCTGCATATATGTCACTTAAAGGAGTTGTAAAGACGGAAGGTTTTTTTTAATCTTAATTCTATGCATTAAGATAAAATACCTTCTGTGTGTAGCATCTTCCCCGGCACCCCTCAGTTACCTACCTTAGCTCCTTCTCTCTCCAGTGATGTCCACGATCCCCTCAGCCATCCAGTACACTCCTTCTGATTGGCTGAGACAGAACTGCAACGCTAATGGCTCCCACGGCTGTCAATCAAGTCAGTCAGCCAATCAGGGAAGAGAGGGGCGGGGCCAGGTCGGGACTCCGTGTCTAAATGGATACACGGAGCTGTGACTCAACTTGGGTGTCCCCTGTAGCAAGCTGCTGGCTGAGGGGCACTCAAAAGAGGGAGGGGCTAGGAGCAGCAAAGAGGGACCCGAGAAGAGGAGGATCCAGGCTGCTCTGTGCGAAACCAACTGCACAGAGGAGGCAAATAAAACGTTTGTTATTTAAAAAAACCTTTACAATCACTATAACCCTGACCTCTGCACTGTATGCTTTACTTACCCTTGACTCCTGCACCTCGTGTACATTATATGCTCCTGACCTCTGTACTCTGTAAGTATGCATTACTTGCCCTTGACCTGTTCACTCTGTGTTACTTACTATTGACCTCAGCACTCTGGACATCACTTACACCAAACTATTGCACTTAGTGCATTACTTACTTCTAACCCCTAACCATTACTTGACCTCTGCACTCCTGTTACACACTCCTGATTTCCGCACTTTATGTGTTATACACTCTTGACCTAGAGCAGAGTACCCTCAGGTTTTATTTAAGGTGATTTTTAAGGCTTGTTTTAAAAAAACAAAACAAACAAACATGTTATACTTACCTGCTCTTTGCATTGGTTTTGCACAAAGCAGCCCCGATCCTCCTCTCTTTGGGTCCCCCCGCTGGCTCTCCTGGCTCCTCCCTCCTACTGAGTGCCCCCACAGCAAGCAGCTTGCTATGGGAGTGCCCGAGCAGGCTTGCTCCTGAGTCACTGCTCTGTGTGTCCATACATACACAGAGTGCGGCCCGGACCCGCTTTGGCTGTGATTGACAGTAGCGGGGGCCAATCGCTACCGCTGCTGTCTCAGCCAATGAAGGAGAGACCCAGGGCTCTCGCGCACATTACTGGATTAAGATGGGACTCAAGTAAGTTTTAGGGAAGGCTGGGGGCGCTGCTGAACACAGGTTTTTTACCTTTGTGCGTACAATCACAAAAGTAAAAAACCTAGAGCCTTTATAACTACTTTAACCATACCCCCTTAAGCCCCTCCCACTGTTACAACAATTTGGCCACACCCACAATTTGCACTAGCACATAAAGCAGAATTTCTCTACCCCTGGTGCCCAAGACATTTTGTATTTATACCTTGAATGTTTACTTCTTATTCCAAAAGTTTCAGGTCACATTTAAAATGGGGGCATGATTCTGTGGAAGTGGTTAAATCAGGAGTGATTTGTTGTGGGTGTGAATACAAATGAGGGCAGGGCAGTAGGGTTTCCTTGTACTCCTGTTTGAAAATTTGGCAAACAGTAACTTTAAAGTTTTACTAAGCCCAATAATATGAAAATAGTTACCCCCCCCCCCCCCAGTGCCCACAGCTTATAAATCTTCTTTTTATATTAAAATACTGCCACTATATACCTTATTGGTTGATCTGTATACCATGGTCACGGGATAAACTGCAGGGTCTGTCCAGTGCTGAGAGTTCAGGTAGGAGGACATTTTCACTATTGCCTGTGTCTTCATGCTGTTATGGGAGGCCGATCATCCATGAATTAAGATGTGACATCCCACCCACTATGTTATTTTTTTATTTAGTTACTGGCCATGGAGGAGGAGGGTGGGACTGGGCTGTGATTTAGGATCTGTATACACACCCACCTGTGTGATGTCAATACCATGTGACCTGTCTGGCTCAGCTCAAGACAGGAAATGTTCTCTCCAGCAATAGAGACCAAACTGAGCATGTGCAGGAGGACCACTCTGACTCTGTCTTATCCGGCCTTGCCCGGAGAGACCCTGCAGGAGGGGGAGGATGTGTCCATACAGGATAAAAGAGCCTTTTTACACAATACAGAGGATTAACTCCTTAAGTTCCACAGTGAGTATAACAAGCATGCTATTCTGCATATACAGACAGATTTTACTGTTGTGGGTTTAGTAACACTTTAACCCCTTCTCGACCAGCCGCCACGGTTATACTGCTTAAGCTGGCTCCCCTGCGTGAGCCATCTTAGATGTACATTGGCTCTTTAAGACACTTTAGCAGGCGCGTGTGCCCGGCGGCCACGATGACTGCTGGGCACCCGCGATCGCTGGTGACAGAGTGGGAATCGGGATCTGTGTGTGTAAACACACAAATCCTGGTTCTCTGAGGGGACAGGAGACAGATCATGTGCTCCTTCTAAGTAGGGACACACCGATCGGTCTCCTCTTGTAGTCAGTCCCATCCCCCCACAGTTAGAACACACCTAGGAAACACAGATAACCCCTTGATCCCCCCCTAGTGTTAACCCCTTCCCTGCCAATGGCATTTATACAGTAATCAGTTGCTATTTTTAGCTCTGATCGCTGTATAAATGTCACTGGTACCAAAAAAATGTCAAAAGTATCCGATCTGTCTGCCGCAATGTCGCAGTCGCGGAAAAAATCGCTGATCACTGTGCCATATCGCAAAAAATGGTCTGGTCAGGAAGGGGGTAAATCCTTCCGGGGCTGAAGTGGTTAAGGTTATGGAAGGTAATAGGGTTAAGTGGGGTGGAGGATAAATGTCCGGGTTAGATAATATTTGAAGCATATAAAATAACATTCCCTAACTTTTCTATGAAAAAGTTCTGCCTCTATATATATATATATATATATATAAACTGGAATGAAAACTAACATAGCAGTGGGCTGAAGTACCATCACATATAAAATAAAAAGGTGAATTGCATTGTTGATTGACCCGACCTGTGTTTGAATGATGCTTCTTATATACTTACTTACTCCACTATACTTTTGATTTATTACAATCCATATCTGCAGTGCAAACAATGTTTTCTGAGAAATAGATTAGAGAGTAATGGCCTAGATGAAAGCTCAATTCCTTATGGTTGGCTAGGAAATGGATAGTGTGATTATCCAGACTTCTGGGGGACAAATGTAATGGACTTCGTCTATAATAAACTTTTCTGTGCTGACTTCTGTAAACACTACTGGTTGGTTTTTGGTGATTGTGTCTTTACAATTTCCACTAAAATCAAAATGCATCAGTATTAGTAATTTTTGTTTTTCATAGAGGACTAGTAAAAAAGTAAAGCTCCCATTAAATCTTTTTTTCCTCTCGTATTGGATACAGTGGCGGAGTGTTAGAACCTATGTGAGATTTTTAGTGATGTCTGTATTTCTAATTTTCCCTTGCTTCCTGAGGCACTTAGGTCCCATTTACACCGCCAGTGAACTTTACTGCTTCTCTGTCTTTAAGAGGCAGTTGAGTAGCAGTTTTCAGGTGTTAGAGGAAGCTCTGCTTATCTGCCTCCCCCTCCCACCCGCCACATTTGCAATCTTTCGGGGGGGTACCTGGTTTTGACTTGCAGCGGATAACTCAGCCAGAAGTTCGACCCCCCCCTCCTCCCCCCGCAGTGGCAGCACACGATAGCCATCTGAAAATCAACTCAGGTGAAGACACCGCTGGATTCCTGGACAGGTAAGTGTCCTAATATTAAAAGTCAGCAGCTACAATATTTGTAGCTGCTGACTTTTATTTTTTTCTGCAGGAGCCTGGAGCTCCTCATTAAGGAGGCAATATTGCAGCCTCCTGAATGCCTCTTTTTTTTTTTTTTTTATTCCAAGGGGGATTCTACATTGAAATGCTGCGCTGGATGGTGAGTGTTTGGCCTGCATTTGCAGCATGATTACATGCACTTCAGTGGGTACTTTGGGAAGCACCACCTGCCAAGCACAGCATGCCAAGTTAAATTTGGCAGACTGCAAAGCATCTCGCTAGGGCATTGTGAATGGACCTGAGCAGCAATTATGTCATCTTGTAGGTAGAGGGTATGATAAAAACATGCATTAACTACCTGTTTTATATAACACTTAAAGAGGATTTCCAGCCCCCCCCCCCCCACACACACAAAAATTTAAAGTCAGTAGCTACAAGTACTGTAGCTACTGACTTTTAATATTAGGACACTTACCTGTCCCGGAATCCAGCTGATGTTTCCATCGTTTCCATGTTTCGGCTCTCGGGTGCTGCCGCCGCCATTGCCTATAAGGGAAACCGGCAGTGGAGCCTTGCGGCTTCACTGCCGGTTCCTTACTGCGCATGCGTGAAGCCCACTGTGCTTTGTGAATGGCCCAGCGGCGAGGGAAGTAGGAGGGGGGCCGAACTTCCAGGGGACCTTGCCACAACCAGGTCTCCCAGAAGTGGGGATGGATACCTGTCCCTCTGAAAGGTGACAAATGTGGCACCGGATGGGGGAGGAAGCAGATAAGGGGAGCTTCCACTTTTGGGTGGATTTCCACTTTAAATAGTGCAGTGCTACTTTGTGATATCAAATAAATAAAACGTAATCAATGCACATTAGTGACTCTCAATCCTATATACAGTATCTCACAAAAGTGAGTACACCCGTCGCATTTTTGTAAATATTTTATTATATCTTTTCATGTGACAACACTGAAGAAATGACACTTTGCTCCAATGTAGTGAGTGTACAGCTTGTATAACAGTGTAAATTTGCTGTCCCCTCAAAATAACTCAACACACAGCCATTAATGTCTAAACCGCTGGCAACAAACGTGAGTACACCCCTAAGTGAAAATGTCCAAATTGTTATCGCTCTCACTCTTTCATACTGGTCACTGGAAGTTCAACATGGCACCTCATGGCAAAGAACTCTCTGAGAAACTGAAAAAAAGAATTGTTGCTCTACATAAAGATGGCCTAGGCCAGTGGTCATCAACCCTGTCCTCAGGGCCCACTAACAGGCCAGGTTTTATGCATTACCTTGGGGAGATGCAGACTAGAATACTGCAATCACTGAGCAGCATGTGATATCACCTGTGATGTATTTCAGTTATCTTGGTGGGCCCTAAGGACAGAGTTGAGGACCACTGGCTTAGGCTATAAGAAGATTGCCAAGACCCTGAAACTGAGCTGCAGAATAGTGGCCGAGACCATACAGCAGTTTAACAGGACAGGTTCCACTCAGAACAGGCCTCTCCATGGTTGACCAAAGAAGTTGAACGCACATGCTTAGCGCCATATCCAGAGGTTATCTTTGGGAAATAGACATATGAGTGCTGCCAGCATTGCTGCAGAGGTTGAAGGGGTGGAGGGGTCAGCCTGTCAGTGCTCAGACCATTCGCTGCACACTGCATCAAATTGTTCTGCATGGCTGTCGTCCCAGAAGGAAGCCTCTTCTAAAGATGATGCACAAGAGAGCCTGCAAACAGTTTGCTGAAGACAAGCATACTAAGGACACCATTTCCTGTAGTCTGATGAGACCAAGATAAACTTATTTCATTCAAATGGTGTCAAGCATGTGTGGCGGCAACCAGGTGAGGAGTACAAAGACAAGTGTGTCTTGCCTACAGCATTGTGGTTGCAGTGTCATGGTCTGGGGCTGCATGAGTGCTGCCGGAACTGGGGAGCTACAGTTCATTGAGGAAACCATGAATACCAACATGTACTGTGATATACTGAAGCCGAGCATGAGCCCCTCTCTTCGAGAAACCTGGGACGCAGGGCAGTATTCCAAAATGATAACAACATCAAACACACCCCAAATACACCTCCAAGACGACCACTGCCTTGCTAAAGAAGTTGAGGGCTGGCCAAGCATGTCTCCAGACCTAAACCCTATTGAGCATCTGTGGGGTATTCCTCAAATGGAAGGTGGAGGAGCGCAGGGTCTCTTAAATCCACCAGCTCCATGATGTCATCATGGAGGAGTGGAAGAGGACTCCAGTGGCAATCTATGAAGCTCTGGTGAGCACCATGCCCAAGAGGGTTAAGGCAGTGCTGGAAAATAATGGTGGTCACACAAAATATTCACACTTTGGCCCAATTTGGACATTTTCTCTTAGGGGTGTACTCACTTTTGTTGCCAGCGGTTTAGACATAAATGGCTGTGTGTTGGGTTATTTTGAGGGGACAGCAAATTTGCACTGTTATACAAGCTGTACACTCACTACTTTACATTGTAGCAAAATGTCATTTCTTCAGTGTTGTCACATGAAAAGATATAGTAAAATATTTACAAAAATATGAGCGGTGTACTCCCTTTTGTGAGATACTGTATTAGTGCATACTAGTAATCAATAATCCAAAAATTGGGGTACAGTAAATAATCATCATAAAAAGTCCATATAACATAAAGTTCATGTAGTAGGAAGTTCATATAGAAATCCCATACACCATCCAGTGAATGTGCAGTCTCAAATAAAGTATATAAATCTCTTCCCACAAAATGCTCTTCACTTTAGAAACACATCACAGCGCCCTTCACCCCACCTTATGGGTGTCCCGGGACCTTCTCTGCAGAACTTCGCTATGCTAGAGGAGGTCAAATCCACTTTATTAATACAGGAACACTGCTCCACTCGATTTCCCGATCATCAAATTCTTAGGGCCGTAAGATACGTATAGAAAGCAAGAAGAAGACCCAATAGCGTAGATCACTCATCCAGTTTTATTGCAAATTTAAAATAACACTCACATGTCCAAAGAAAATATGAAGCATATCTTGTAACCCTATTGCATATGGCTTCCAAGCTCCGCCCAGCATGTTGACGTCACCGCCTGACTGACGCGTTGTGCCCAATCGGCTTTTTCAAAGACCCAGGCAGGTTAACGGCATCATGCTCTAAATAGACTGCAGTCTGGTTACCATAGCAGTCACATAACACAGCCACCGCCATGATCCGCAAGAATGTAAACAGTCAGAAGAACCAGGAAACCATTGTAAATGGCCCGAGGAGATAATCACATTACAAATATCTAACCATATACAAAAAAATACTGTATATACATAAAAAGCTATCCCCACATTATAGGCATTCTATTAAGTAAACCACCTGTTTTTACTCCCACTTTGCTGCCTATGTGTAGCTTTTCAGTCTTAGCCTTACATTGCTACACAACACTCCTTCTTTTGGAGCTATATGGTAGTTGGCTGTGACCAAACTCCTGACCTCACTATTGATGATGATTATTATTAATTAATAAACTGATTGGCCAATAGTGTAGTAAGAGAGAGTCTAGCAGGGTGATGTGCAGGCACCTCAAGTGCCACATTTTTTTTACTATTTTGTACCCACAGATTCGCTGCATATAAATATTTTTTTTTATGCTCTTTCAATTGTTCCCATGCTAACTGAGTGACATTTTAGATTTACTGTATACCAGACAGCAAACTTGCTGACCAGCTGAAAAAGCATTATAGGCCAGATCTTGTGTTTCCAGTGCTGAACACACTCTTTTTTCACTTAATCTCTATTAACAAAGCTGTCCAAAGACTTGTATTGATGTAGAAAGAGTGCATCATAATACTGTATATGTTCTGGAAGTACAGGATTTATATAGCTTGAATATACTGTATATGAAGTCTCAATACACACTGATAACATTTTAGGCTTGAAACACACTTTGTTTTTTTGCCTTATGTATTTTATACTAGAATAAAAAAAAAATGTTGTAACTAGGGTTATCCCGATACCACTTTTTTCAGACTGAGTACAAGTACCGATACTTTTTTTCAAGTACTCGCCGATACCAATTACTGATACTTTTTTCATTGTCATATGACAGTGGCACTAATATGCAGCACTGATGAGGCGTGGACTGTGTAAGTTTTTTTTTTACAATTTGTTTTGTTACAATAAATTTTGTTTATTAATTTGTATGTGTATATATATATATATATATATATATATATATATATATATATATATATATATATATATATATATAAAACATATATATAATGTGTGGACAGTCCGTGTCAGTGTGGTGTTTTTTTTTTTTTTTTTTTTATTATTTTTTTTTTCACTTTTACTTTATTACTTTAAAATATTTATTACAAATTTTTTTTTTTTTAACCACTTCACATCCGCGCTATGGCCGAATGACGGCCACAGCGCTGACCTGAATTCCCGCGAGGCAGTCATATGACGGCCTCCCCTGTGCAAGCGCGCTGAGACGGTCCCGGCCCCTTACCATGTGATCAGCTGTCAGTCAATGACAGCTGATCACATGATGTAAACAAAAGATCGGTAATCGTTTTTTTTTCTACTCAAGCTGACAGCGTGAGTAGAAAAAAAAGCCGATCACCGGCTCGGATGTGAGGGACATCGGTCCCGAAGTGGAAGAGGCACATCTGCCCCATCAGTGCCACCTAATAGTGCCACCTAACAGTGCCCATAGTGCCACCTAACAGTGCCCACAGTGCCACCTATCAATGCCCACAGGTGCCACCTATCAATGCCCACAAGTGCCACCTATCAATGCCCACCTGTAGTGCCAATCAGTGCCACCTAGCAGTGCTGCCTATCAGTGTAACTGATCAATGCCCATCACTGCCACCCATCAGTGCCCATCACTGCCGCCTATCAGTGCCCATCACTGCCGCCTCATCAGAGTACATCAATGAAGGAGAAAAATGACCTGTTTTAAATTTTTTATAACAAAATATAAAAATATAATTTTTTTTTTTTTTAAATTCAGTTTTTTACATTTTTTAACAAAAAGTAAAAACCGCAGAGGTGACCAAATACCACCAAAAGAAAGCTCTATTTGTGGTGAAAAAAATGATAAAAATTTCATTTGGGTACAGTGTTGTATGACTGCGCAATTGTCATTCAAAGTGCATCAGCGCTGAAAGCTGAAAATTGGTTTGGATAGGAGGGGGGTTTAAGTGCCCAGTAAGCAAGTGGTTAATCCTGCTTGGGGGTAGGGGGGCTTTGGTGAGATGTCAGGGGTTTAAACAGACCCCTGACATCTCCCCTTTGAGACATGGAAAGGGACTGAGGATAGAAATTCCCCAGTCGCTTTGGCAACAGCCTCAGCTGCACTGAAGATGAATGGAGAGGAGACAGAGGCGCCTCTCCATTCATAAATTGAAGCATTGTAAACGCAGTTTACGATGCTCAGTTATGAATGGATAGAGTCAGTAATCAGAAAATCCATCCATCCATTCAGAAAAGGAAGGAGATGGTAAATGACAAATTTACGGTCTCCTTCCTCCGCTCCCCATCCTGAAAGATATAGGACGGGGGGCCGGAGGAGGATGGAGGGGGGGTGGAGGAGCACACAGAGGGGGAGGAGGGGAGAAGAGGAGGATAGGGGGGACTGGAGGAGCTCACAGAGGAGCACAGAGGAGGACAAAGAGGGGAGCCAGAGGAGGATACAGTGGACACTCAGGATCGATCGTTGCAGCAGTTGGGGAAGTTATAATCACAGCTCTCCCTGTGTGGCTTTCAATGAAGCAGCTGAAAGCCGCGGAGAGGAGAGGAGGAAAACCCGCTGTCAGCTGCTTTATTGAAAGCCACACAGGAAGATCGGTGATTATAACTTCCCCTGCCGCCGCACCGATCATCTCTGAGTGTCAAGGTATTGGTCTAGGCATCGGGAGTATTTGTACAAGTACTCCTGCAAATGCTCGGTATCGGCACCGACAACTCTAGTTGTAACACACATTGAAATGCGCTATCAAAATACTTACCCGATCCTCCAATTTCCCAGCAGATAGAGCTCCCCACCCTCCCGCGGGAGACTGTCCCTCGCTATCATTACGTCCAATGCAGGGCTTGATGGTGTCAGGACATTAGACCGCTGAAGCAGGGGGGAGAAGATGCTGCAGCGACTGGTCTAGCAGTGTGGAGGATTGGGTAAGTAGATCCTTTTTTTTTATGTCCCCCAGATCTAAATGAGCATTTAACCCTTGCAGTGCCCCACTGCTAGTGGTAATTTGTTTCCCAGAGCTCGCCTTTAATACACACGGCGACATTCATCAACATGCATTTTGAAGTGTTTCCCACTTATTTGTATTAATGTATGCATTTAAAAAAAACACTTCAAAGTGTGTATATACATTAGCCATTCTTTTAAATTGTGATTAGATCTGTGCAATGCATTGTTATTATTATTATACAGGATTTACTGTATATAGCGCCAGCAGTTTGCATAGCACTTTACCATATGAAGGGAGAAAGTACGATTACGTTACAGTTCAATACAGAAGGAATAGGAGGGCCCTGCTCATGGAGCTTAGAATCAAATGTTCTTTAAAGGGGTGCTGTCTATGCATTAAAATAAATGTTTGTAGCAGCCCCCCTAATGCTTGCCTGAGCCCCATCTCTTTCCAGCGATGTCCACAAGTGTCTCAGCCGACCGACATTCTCCTTCCTGTTTGGCTGAGACACAGCAGCGGCGCCATTGGCTCCCGCTGCTGTCAATCAAAGTCAGCTAGCAAATCAGGAGTGAGTGGGGGCAGGGCTACAGCTCCGTGTCTGAATGGACACAAGGAGCTGTGACTCGACTCGGGTGCCCCCATAGCAAGATACTTGATGTGGGGGCACTCGACAGGAGGGAGGGGCCAGGATCACAGAAGGGGGACCCAAGAAAAGGAAGATCCGGGCTGCTCTGTTCAAATCCTCTGCACAGAAAAAAAACAGTCACTCTAATGCCCCGTACACGCGGTCGGATTTTCCGATTGGAAAATGTGTGATAGGACCTTGTCAGAAATTCCGACCGTGTGTGGGCTCCATCACACATTTTCCATCGGATTTTCTGACCCACAAAGTTTGAGAGCAGGATATAAAATTTTCCGACAACAAAATCCGTTGTCGGAAATTCTGATCGTGTGTACAAAAATCTGACGGACAAAGTGCCACGCATGCTCAGAATAAATAAAGAGATGAAAGCTATTGGCCACTGCCCCGTTTATAGTCCCGACGTACGTGTTTTATGTCACCGCATTCAGAGTGATCGGATTTTCCGACAACTTTGTGTGACCGTGTGTATGCAAGACAAGTTTGAGCCAACATCCGTCGGAAAAATCCTAGGATTTTGTTGTCGGAATGTCCGAACAAAGTCCGACCGTGTGTACAGGGCATTACAGATAGGAAATGTCTAATAGCACTGTTATTAGTTAGATTAATTATTTGGGGTTCTGTGTTTTAAAAATATTTAAACCGCTATTATAACTCTCCCTCAGTGGTAATTTCGTCAACTAAAATGACTAAAACATTTTAGTCGACTAAATAAATACTATTTTAGTCAACTAAAATACGACTAAAACTAAAACAACTGAGATGACTAAAATAAGACTAAAACTAAAATGGCATTATAGTCAAAAGACTAAAATGGGACTAAAATAAAATGCCATTTTAGACAAGAGACTAAAACTAAATTAAAATTTGACTTCAAAATGAACACTGGTCTCTAGTGCATGTTCATATCTCAATAACATAAATAATAGCATATTCGATTTTGGGACTAAAACTAAAATTCCATTTTAGTCCTAAGACCTAAACTAAATCGAAATTTGCTACCAAAATTAACACTGCTCTCCCTCTTGCACCCTTTTAATAAGCTGCTGTATAGGCCTATTTTGGAGATTGAATAAAATCTATTCATGATACCTTTTTAAATGTTAGCAGTTAGCCCTGCCAACAAGCTGCACTAAATTATATAGATTTAAGATTTTATGTGAATCTAAAGACGAAACAATTTGTTTTACAGAATTTGTAACCCAAGTCCTATCTAAAGTGGACATTCATTTTACACTTGACCTATTTTTCTTTGTGATAATGCTACAAAAATTATTATGGGGGAGATTTACTAAAACTGGAGCACTAAGACTCTGGTCCAGCTGTACATGGTAGCCAATCAGGGGAAAAAGTATTTGAACCCCTGCTGATTTTGTACGTTTGTCCACTGACAAAGAAATGATCAGTCTATAATTTTAATGGTAGGTTTATTTTAACAGTGAGAGACAGAATAACAACAGAAAAATCCAGAAAAACGCATTTCAAAAAAGTTATCAAGTGATTTGCATTTTAATGAGTGAAATAAGTATTTGACCCCTTCGCAAAACATGACTTCGTACTTGGTGGAGAAACCCTTGCCGGGAATAAGAGATCAGACATTTCTTGTAGTTGGCCACCAGGTTTCTCAGGAGAGATTTTGTTCCACTCCTCTTTACACATAGATGAGCTGGCGCTTGCATCAAGCTTGGTGTTAGCACGCCAGTCTGTTGGACATCGTGGGGGATGGGAATAATCAAGAGAAGCTTAAAATGACTAATGAAAAGTTAATATAGTCCATGCAATAGCACCTGGAGAGGCAGCCTAGTGAAAACTAAGAAGCATCTTCTGCAACAGCTGGGGATAAAGCACAGGAGCCAATCTGAGTGTAGTAGTAGGGTAAATGTATTACACATATAGATGTAGGTACTCACAAAGGTGAAGTGTCACTAGGCATTGGGCACAAAGTGCAGAGCATCCGCGGAGGGGGTACATCCGGAGGGCTTCTACAGTGAATGCTCAGAGCGGGCCGCGCCTATGGTAGCCAACACTTCCTGTAGTCTGGAACGCACAGGGAGCTGGGGATGACGTCACTTCCGGGACGTGGTGAACCAATAGGTGACGCGTTTACGGAGCATGTGCTCCTTCTTCAGAAGCCCTTCGGATGTACGCCCTGCACTTTGTGCCCAATACCTATTGTCACTTCACCTTTGTGAGCACCTACATCTATATGTGTAATAAATTTACTCTATTACTACACTCAGATTGGCGCCTGTATTTTATCCCCAGCTGTCCGACACCTCTTTGCAGATCCTCTCCAAGTCATTAAGGTTTCAAGGCTGGTGTTTGGTAACTGGGACCTTCAGCTCCTTCCACATATTTTCTATGGGATTACGGTGTGAAAACTGGCTAGGCCACTCCAGGACCATAACTACTTGCCGACCAGCCGCCGCAGTTGTACTGTGGCAGGTTGGCACGGCTGCTCGAATCGCCGTCATTGTGCATCCCCTGCTTTAAGAAGCTATAGATATGATTGTTATAATGATAACAATGTTGATATGATTGTATAATGTTTTGATATATGAACAAATAAAAATAAAGAATTTATATAAAAAAAAGAAGCTAAAGGGGAAGCGTGCACGCAGCCGTCAATGTGCGTGGCCGGGGGCTGCAATGTCCGCCGGCCACCCACGATTGCTCCCCAATGTAAACGGACAGATCCCCATTCTGACAGGGGAGTAGAGAGAGATCTGCTCTTCCTAGTGATCAGGAACAGCGATCTCTCTCCTTCTCTAGTCAGCACACTGCCCCCACAGTTAGAGACACCTCCCTAGGGAACACTTAACCCCTTGATCGGCCCCTAGTGTTAACCCCTTCCCTGCCACTGTCATTTATACAGTAATCAGTGGCTATTTTTAGCTCTGATCGCTGTATAAATGTCAGTGGTCCCAATAAAGTGTCCGATCTGTTACCCTCAATGTTGCAGTCCCGCTAAAAATCACAAATCGCTGCCAATACTAGTAATAAATAAATAAATAATAAAAATGCCATAAATCTATCCCCTATTTTGTAGACACTATAACTTTTGCGCAAACCAATATACGCTTATTGCAATTTTTTTTTTTATCAAAAATATGTAGAATACATATTGGCCTAAACTGATGAAGACATTTTTTTTGAGGGGGTGGGGGGATATTAATTATAGCAAAAAGTAGAAAATATTGTGTTTTTTTTTTCTAAATTGTCGCTCTTTTTATGTTTATAGCGCAAAAATAAAATATCACTAAAACAAAGCTTTATTTGTGGGGAAAAAAGGACTCAAATTTTGTTTGGGTACAACGTCGAACGACCACTCAAATGTCAGTTAAAATGACGCTGTGCCATATCGCAAAAAATGGCCTGGTCATTCAGGGGGAAAATCTTCCGGTCCTTAAGTGGTTAATATCCTTCTTCTTGAGCCACTCCTTTATTGCCTTGGCCTTGTGATTTGGGTCATTGTCATGCTAAAATACCCACCCACAACCAATTTTCAATGCCCTAGCTGAGGGAAGGAGGTTCTCACCCCAAATTTGACTGTACGTGGCCCCGTCCATCTTTTCTTTGATGCAGTGAAGTTGTCCTGTCCACTTAGCAGAAAAACACCCCCAAAGGATAATGTTTCCACCTCCATGTTTGACGGTGGTGTTCATGAGGTCATAGACAGGATTCCTCCTCCTCCTCTAAACACGGTGAGTTGATGCTAAAGAGCTTGATTTTGGTCTCATTTGACCACAACACTTTCACCCAGTTCTCTGAATCATTCAGATGTTCATTAGCAAACTTCAGCAAGCAAACGGGCCTGTACATGTGCTTTCTTAAGCAGGGGGACCTTGCGGGCGCTGCAGGATTTCTGTCCTTCATGGTGTAGTGTAATACCAATTATTTTCTTGGTGACTATGGTCCCGGCTGCCATGAGATCATTGACAAGACTCTTTGTAATTCTGGGCTGATTCTTCACCGTTCTCATGATCATTGAAACTCCACGAGGTGAGTTCTTGCATGGAGCCCCAGATCGAGGGAGATTGACAGTTATTTTGTTTTTCTTCCATTTGTGAATAATCGCACCAACTGTTGTCACCCTCTCACCAAGCTGCTTGGCGATGGTCTTGTAGCCCATTCCAGCCTTGTGTAGGTCTACAATCTTGTCCCTGACATCCTTGGACAGCTCTTTGGTCTTGGCCATGGTGGAGAGATTGGAAACTGATTGATTAATTGCTTCTGTGGACAGGTATCTTTTATACAGGTAACAAGCTGAGATTAGGAGCACTCCCTTTAAGGGAGGGAGTGCTCCTAATCTCAGCTCGTTATCTGTATAGAAGACACCTGGGAGCCAGAAATCTTGCTGATTGATAGGGGATCAAATACTTATTTAACTTTTTTTAATATGCAAATCAATGTTATAATCAATGTTATAACTTTTTTGAAATGCGTTTTTCTGGATATTTTTGTTGTTATTCTGTCTCTCCCTGTTAAAATAAACCTACCATTAAATTTATAGACTGATAATTTCTTAGTCAAATGTACAAAATCAGCAGGGCATCGATAACTTTTTTCCCACTGTAACTTCAGCTTGTTCAATTAAGCTTTGACAATAAAACATGGAAGCTAATTGGTTTCTATTCAGAGTTGCACCAGATTTTGCCCGCTCCAGTTTTAGTAAATCTTCCCCTATGGGTCGATATGGACTATATAAGTATTTACTAAGGTTACATAAATGTATTAAGCATGTGAAAACGTTTCTTTTCTTCCCACAGGTTGTACATTTTCAGGCTACCAGGAAAAACAAGTGCTTGTACGTATATTTTGTTTTTACAGTTACTATATTTTAATACCATAATGTTTATATTGTGAATTTTAATACGATTCATATAATTTGATAGAATTTCTATCATTGTGCTTAAAGTAGAGCTATAGGCAAAAATGTTTTCATTTTGAATAGAGCAAGTGAGGGTTATAACCCCTGTCTATTTTTATTTCACCATCTGTGTCCCACTTCAGAGATTTCCCTTCTCTTTCTTTCCTGTCCTATAGCCAAACAGGAAGTGAGAGGAAATACTTGCAAATTAAGGGGATTTCTTGGGGACCCCCAGGACACCAGAAGTGTCCCCATGGGAAGGTTTCCCCTCAATTACTTTTCTGGGCACAACCCAAAATTTGGGATTTTTTTTCACTTCAATAATAATGGTAAACAGGACAAATAGAGAGGGTGAATCTCCTTAACAGGGGCACTAACAGCAATAAAAACTGACAGGGGTTATACTTTAAGATAGGTTTCTGTAAAGTAATCCTCTGGTCTGATACTATCTATTAACCTAAATCCTCTTTGCCACAAAAAGTATCCAGTATATAATGTCAGGTGGTACCTTTATGCTGAAATTCCTGCGCGAATATGGACTTTCAGAAAGTTGGTCTTTGCAAAGCTTAGGCATATACACTCACCGTCCACTTTATTAGATATACCTTGCTAGTACCGGGTTGGACCCCCTTGTTGCCTTATTTCTTCATAGCATAGATTGAACAAGGTGTTGGAAACATTCCTCATATTTGTGGTCCATATTGACATGATAGCATCATACAGTTGCTGCAGATTTGTCAGCTGCACATCCATGATGTGAATCTCCCGTTCCACTGGTGTTCTATTGGGATGAAATCTGACGACTGTGGAGGCCATTGGAGTACAGTGAACACATGGTGCATTATCCTGCTGGAAGGAGCCATCAGAAGATGGGCACACTGTAGTCATAAAAGGATGGACATGGTCGGCAACAATACTCAGGTAGGCCGTGGCATTTAAACGATGCTTAATTGGTACTAAGGTGCCCAAACTGTGCCAAAAAAATATCCCCCACAACATTACACCACCACCACCAGCCTGAACCATTGATACAAGGCAGAATGAATCCATACTTTAATGATGCTTATGCCAAATTCTGACCCTACCATCTGAATGTCGCAGCTGAAATTGAGACTCATCAGACCAGGCAACGTTTTTTCAATCTTCTATTGTCCAAATTTGGTGAGCCTGTGCGAATTGTGCCTCAGTTTCCTGTTCTTAGCTGACAGGAGTGGCACCCGGTGTGGTCTTCTGCTTTTGTAGCCCATCTGCTTCAAGGTTCGATGTGTTGTGCTTTATGAGATGGTATTCTGCATACCTTGGTTGTAACGAGTGGTTATTTGAGTTACTGTTGCCTTTTTATCATCTTGAACCAGTCTGCCCATTCTCTGATCTCTGACATCAGCACAGCATTTTCGTCTACACAACTGCTGCTAACTGTATATTTTCTCTTTTTCGGACCATTCTCTGTAAACCCTAGAGATGGTTGTGTGTGAAAATCCCATTAGATCAGCAGTTTTTTAAATACTCCGACCAGCCCGTTTGGCACCAACAACCATGCCACGTTCAAAGTCACTTAAATCCCCTTTCTTCCCCAATCTGATGCTCAGTTTAAACTTCAGCAACTTGTCTTCACCACATCTAGATGCTTAAATGCATTGAGTTGCTGCCATGTAATTGGCTGATTAGCAATTTGTGTTACCAAGCAATTGAACAGGTGTACCTAATAAAGTGGCTGGTGAGTGTATATTGTCCCCTTAGGCAGTTTTTGGGGCTGGGGACAGGTTGCCCAGACACCAAGCTTATCATGTATGAGGTAGGAGAAGGGACAACACTCTCACTTGACTTATACCTGGAAAGTTTTGCTTTTTCCAAATGGTTCCTCAGCACTGTCGGGGGGGACGCTGAATCAAAAGAAAAAATATGGTGCCTCATACCTGGTGAGCCCTATTCATCAGGTTTTATCAGAACTCTGGTCCATCTGAGTGGCCAATCCAATGAGGATCTCAATTATATTTAGTAGTGATATGGCCTGAGTTCCTATTCAAATCCATAGTATAATAGCCATTTGAAGCTGGTCAAATATAGGTGAAAAGAAAGTCAGTTGCATCCACAAAAAGTAACCACCCTCCACCCGCCTGCTCGCTTGCTGTCTGCTGGTCGGTCCGGCACCTACCCCATCTAGGTGGCGGACTGTGGACAGCGGCTCCTGTGTCCTCTCCTCCAGCATGGCGGCTTCCGCTGTGCGTCTCCTCTTTCCTTCTATGCGCTAGGCGTCCAATAGGATCGCCTGTCCTTTCAGCCAGTTGGGTGACGGGTCTCACGACCCGCTTCCTGATTGGCCGGGAGGGGGATTAGTGTGAGAATAGCAAATATTCATTCGCTATTCTCGCACAACTGGGTGGGCTCATAGCGCAGTGCTCTGCCTCCTGAGACCACCCTTTTTAGAAGCCTTTTAGAGCCTATAGGCTCTAATCATGTGTTTCAAACCCCCCCATAATTGGAATCCATGGTCCGGTGCCCTGTATGTAGATCAGGGGGCCGGACACATGGATAGGGGGGGCAGTGCCTGTGCGACTCTAATGCATGGGCCGCCCCTGGAATTATATAAGTGACTTAACACAATTAAATGTCTTTTGGCAGATTAAATACTTCACATATAGGTATTTCAGTTGTGTAGTTGATTACCTGGAATAACATTTTAATGCTTTGGCTAATTTTTTTGTGTAGCACCCTAAAGTTTGCTAGTGTTGAAGTACAGGCAAATTTATTTGACTCATAGTGTGAGTCTGGAATCTGGGCCAGGGTTTATTGCAGGTCAGGCTGGATGACTCATACGGGCAAGTCCCTGGTGCCTCTGATTCTGGAAGTTTGGAGAAACTTCTAAAAGTTAGTGGGCGGAGGCCAGGAGGGTTGATCTGCTTACTTAGGCGAACCTAGCCAATCCGTAGGTGTACTGGCCTGGCAGGGTGGTTAGGCCAGCCCTTAAATATGGCCAGCAGGGGAGTCAGGAGGAAGATGGACTGCTGAGGAGACTGTCAGTGGCCTAGAAGGGGTCTCCTACGTCTAGGGGACACCCCAGCTCCAGGCTGGGCTTGGGCTGGCTTAGGGGTTTTAGTGCTATAATTGCATATACAGATCTATATTCATTTTTTGTAGATTCTAATATTTTCTCTGTAATGTGTTTTGGTTATTCTGTATGCAATATACCAGTGATGGCTGCTGATTTTCATAAATGTCCAATATCTATTATAACACTTCTTTAGTTATCTAATTAAAGATAGCACTCAAACTTGTATAGTTTCTAGAGGAGGGTTTCTCAACCAGGGTTCCATGGAATCCTAGAGTTTCTCCAGAGGTTGCTAGGGATTTCTTGAGCAATGAGCAATTTCTGCCTCTCAGATAAGTTCCCACTGACACTATTGATCTTTTTAGCTATCTATAAGGGGGTAATTCTTCCCAATGAACACTAATGTATCATGGGTTGTAGATATAGTAATGTTTTTAGTAGGGGTTCCCCGAGACCAGAAAGTTATTTCAAGGTTTCCTCTGTATTGAAAAGCTTGAAAAATACTTTTCTAGAGAGACCAATGAATAGGTAAAAACTACATTAAGGTTATTATTAGGTTGTTATTATGAACACTTCTCCAATACCTGACCATACCAGCTTTCTCAGAGAACAGAGGTGTATTATAGGAGCGCTGGACCCCTTTGCTGGTTAAAAGACAGGTTTTTCAATTTTTAGGAATTCCTGGAAACTTATTAGAAGAGTGAGAACTCCACTGATAAATAATGGGACAAACATGGCAAACAAAAAAATTACAGAGGTTTTAAACATTCCTTACTCTATGCCTTAAATCAAATAAAGTTTGGGCTTTAGATCTACTTTAATTTAGCGTTGTACGTAAAGAATGTATTTAGAAATATAACAATATATATGTTCCATTTTTCAGGAACCGAGGAAGTTTTAATCTGGCAAATAACATGCATGATGTCAAGCCTCAGTCTGCACAGAAAGGTCGCAGTTACATGAACCGCGTTGGCATCCAACCAATGAAATTATTACACGAGTCCTCTGAAGGTTGCCGAGAAATATGGAAGCCACAGAAGAAAGTGGACTCTTCAGGCACTGCCAGGAAAGTTCACAACAAATCCAAAATTGGGAAAAAGATATGCATGTGTAATAATGTTCATAAACAGTACTAAAGTACCACTTTATTTACATTTTGTACAGAAACAAATATCCTTTCACAATTCATGGGGGTATCTTTTTCCTGAAAGAGTTGTAAATATATCAAGGGAATTGCAATACATATCTTTGTTGCCACTGTCCATTAACTGATGAGTCACCTTAAAACTGGTTTCTCAGTTTTTGATTGGCTGGTTACACATTGAATCACATTGATCTATCCCTGAGTTCTGTATGGTGAGTTCTCCTCTCCTGAGTTCCCAAGTTTACCCACCTGTGACAATCCTAAAGACTGCCATAGATGGTTTAAATTATGGCTAATTCCTGCTGAATTGGTCAAAGGGGTAGCCCTGTTGGCACCACCTGGCTCGACAAAAGTTGATCTTTCAATCGACGAAGTCGGGTGGAAAATTTTCAAACTAACTATGACTGCATCCGATCAGATGCAGTTACTGTTCAGTTATTTGGACAGCCACGGGAGCTGGCTGTCAGAATACCATAGCCAGCAGGGAAGATTCCTCCATTCACACTGTTTAGTGTGGATGGAAGAATCTATCAGATTTCTCTCGTTTGGCCAGTGGGTCGAACAAAAGAAATCTATACATATATGGCCAGCTTTTGACTTTCTACTTACTCTGGATTTTTAATTTATTTTACTTATCAGAGAATACAGCGGGTTGAATGACACTCCTTGATGGAGGACATAGAGTTGGGAACCCTGGTGGGTATATCTCTCCTCTGGAGTTCTCAAGATATATTAGACGATGATTCTATTCATAAGCATTAACCTGTAACTGGAATCTCAGTTTAGGTAGAGCTCACTTTTTAAACTGGAGAAAGAATATTGCTACTGTATGTTTGTACAATTTCTTATTGCTTACACTCTATGATTTGCACATAAATAGTCAGTACTGTACAGTGCTGTAAAAGATAAAATGATATTTTAGATATTTATATATAAACATATATAATGAAAGACTGAGGATTTAATCTTTAATGAAAATGATGTTTATTCTTTAGTAAGCTATCACACTGTCTGGCCTATATTAAAGAGTAATGGTATGCTTTGGGCTGAAGCAACCTATAACATTTCAGCTTACAAATGATTACAGCAGTAAGAAAAAATAAATATGAAATCAAATTGGTTTCTGCAGGTAGCTAGGCTTTTGCAACTTGCTATAGTTAAAAATGGCCTCCAAATATAATTATTATTTACAGGGTGACCGTGATTGCTGACATTACACTATAGGTCAAAGGCCAGCTATGGCTTGTATAACTGCTGCTGACCTTTTATATAGCACTTATACTCACACTGTAATAACAGACCATTGTGAGTAATTATGTAAATCTGCACTTTTAGAGGTTGCCTTTCACTAGTAAGACTAGACGTTTGCAAAGCTGTTTTAGAAATAATTGGTATTGAATGCTGTGTTATACAGGACTCCAAAATATTTTATAATAGTGTAAATTGGCCTGCTACATATTCACCAATATGGGGTATATATGGTCAGGGATTTACTGTGCATGACCCTTTGTGACACCAGTATCTTAGAGAACTTAAGGTGAACCTGTGGCCAGGTTATAGAAGTCCAAATATTTACAAATTTTTAACAAACAAATTTATTTTATAAGCAAGTCTTCTGAATGTGCAGACACTGTGGAGTAATTCATCCTCAAAGTTCACAGCAGAAGAACTAAAGTTGTTCAGATCATTTTTGCAGGCTGCTTAGCTCACTCTGTTATCTCTTCCTAGAGCTCCTGCTTTGTGTTTATAGTATAGATTGAAAGGCTGATATATCACAGCTTTGAGGGGGTAACAGGGGGAGCCGAGCTGGCTTAGAGGCGTGAGGAGTTTCAGTGATTCTGTTATGAACTTTGAAAATAGATTGCTCTACAGTGCCTAAAGCAAAAAAGGTCAGTGTGGACCTGCTTTTTATGTCCGATTCATTTGCTTGCTCTAGAGCCACATGGCTGATTTGTCAAGTGTTGCCAGTCTTGGATGTGCCCATATACTGTCTTGTATGTGCTCAAGTAAATATCAGTTTTGTGTGGACTGTGGTAGGTTGAATCAACCACTGGCTTTTTAGGCTACTAGTAGACAAGCAGAGCTAGAGTATGTAAATCTATAGAAGATGTGGCCATAATTCTTTAGATCCCATACCACCAAGACCTGCTACATTTTTTCCCCCTGCTTATTAAAATGAAAGAATATTAGACGATAATAACATAAAGTGAAAAAACTAAATGATTATCTTTTAAAATGTTACATACTTTGAAGTATCATTAATAGTTTTGAGATGTGTACAGACATTACTCTTTTGACATGTATTTGCAAATATTTATTAAATCCATACATTCGTGATGGGATTCTGGTCTTGGAGATGGTACACTTTATCCAGGGTATTTACACTGGCTGAATATTCAGCTGTATAATTATAATAGAATAAGCTACATTTTTATCCAGCCATCCCAAAGACTTGATTGGTGTAGGGTGGGTCAGGCGTATGCCTTTATTTATATATATATATATATATATATATATATATATATATGTATATATATACAGATTATTGTTTAAATAATTTGTGTAAGATTGAACCATGTTTTATACATATATTTTTGAAACCCCCCAGTGCAATATTAAACTTCACTCTTTGCTCTGGAAACCATTCCAGTTGAGCCAAGCCCCGTACCTGGTGCTATTGTCCTGCCAAAACTAAAAATGTTTGGGTATTTATTAGTAGATTTATAAGAATTTGCAGGAACAAAAAGGGTCTTATTAATAGACTCACTTTCTTCCACTCTAACCCCTACTTTATGAATGGGGACCTTAGGTACAGCTACATATTAAGGACCAAAAGAGGGAGAAGGTTTCAAAATGCATCAGAAGAAGGTTGAACTTTTTTTCACTATGACCTTAATCTTGAAAAACAGGGAGAAAGAAAAACTAATGTACTACCTGAATTTGACAATTACAGTAAATTGTAATATCCTGTATTCCTATGTTTTGAAAGGCTGTGAAGAGCATACTGGAAATAAAGTACTTTGAAGAAGAATATAATATTTTTATATAAATACATTTCAGCATACATAGCGGGTAGTATGAGGCGTGGGCATTTGCAATTAAGTGAAAATAAATTCCGATCACAGAAAATATGTTTTAGAGTGCGTAGAACTAAAAGTTCTTATAAAGGGTTTCCAACGTTTACCAAATATGAACCCTTGTTTCTGACCCTTCTTTGTAGTTACAAGGAGTGGAGCCCAACACAGAGGATTCACTATATTTTAAATTCCTCTGTGGATCACTGAACCAAGCCCAAGCATTTAGATTGATTTCTATTTTCTGATCACCATTATGTCTAAGTGGCCAAGTTCGAACACCAGATGTCACTGGTGAAGAGAGAACACTTTTAGTTTTAGGCTGAAATTCTATGAAAATTGTTTGAGAAAGGATATTTATCTTTTTTTTTTTTTTACAATAGCATTCCTATTTCTCAGTTAGGGTTCATACAATTTTGTTTGCACTTTATTTCTTCCTCACATGTGAATGCAAAAGCAACTTGAATTAGCACAAAGCAGCTCAAACCAACTCCTTCAGCAGATCAAAAGCAAACAGGAAGCAAGTCAAAGCAATTCAAAAGCACCTGAAAGCATATTGATTCCGACTCCATTCTGAGTCTTATACCTCACGTACAGTACTTGCACCACACATAATAGGCAAAATGCTTATTGAGCATGTTTTGTGTGTGATTTTACAGAAAGTCTGCTATAGAACACACTGTATATATAATTGTCTAGCGTTTGGCACTTTTTAGAAAATATGTTTCCATGGCTACGCTACGCTAGAAGAATTCCATTTGTGTGTGTAAATATATATATATTTATATGTATATATATATATATATATATATATATATATATATATATATATATATATACATATATATGTTTTGCACTTTTCACAGTTTATTGTTTATATAATATCTATTACAATATTAAAATGTGTTTTCAGATACTCCACTAGTTTCTGCCAGTCATGACAAAAAACGCATATATAGTAAACATATTTCACAAAGGTAAAAGTTGAATTAGTGATAGTGTCTGCTTGATGAACATCTTATCTCAAGCAACCTTTTACTCCAAAATAATAATTTTCAGGTCTCAAAAAACTCTTACTAAAACCAACTTATTGGGAGTCAGTAGAAAAAATGCTCCTTATATTGATGGTCAGTAGGAAGAATGCACCGCTAAAGGCAGCTAAAAAGGTCACTGGTGTCATCTTGCTGGCTTTGCCAAGTGGCATTGGCACTGGAACTATGCAGGCACCATCAAACAGGTGGTCAGTCAGCCAAATCTCAAGGAACCCCTAGCAATAGCTGAAGGAACCTTAGGGTTCCATAGAACCCTGGTTGAGAATGACTGATCTAGGGACTTTCCATAGGTTATGCAGCATAAGAATACATGTGGGTTTGTTTGTCTCTGTTTTTCTTTTTTACACTTACCTGTATGGGAGATCACTGTAGCCCATATCTTATCTAATTAGTCATGTTGATTTTGTTATAATATATTTTCCATTTAAAGAATATTTATCTGTTCAAAGAGACAAAGCTTTAAAGTAAAAGTCCAGTCAAATACTATCCAAGCTTAAACCTGTTCCATTCTAAGCCCTATACTAACTACCCTGTAAAGGAAAGGTGTCTATATTTACCTATTCTCTGGGTGCTCCAATCCCATCACATGATCGGCTCCCAGCGCCAGCTTCAGTGTAGAGGAGGGACAGCTGACAACAGACACCCCATAGTAAGTCTATGGGTGATGTCACAGCATTGGCATTGTAGCCGTTGGTGCCCATTAATTGGCTGAAATAATCCAATTATACTAAAAATGTTTAACAAAACACCCACAGCAGAGCTAGCAAGGGACCCTGTTCACATTCAATTCATTCATTAAATTTAACATTTTTACAAGAAAATAGGGGTTGACTTATTACCTTAACTTCACCCTATATTAAATGTCTTACTGAGTGGATAGAGAGATTTTAAAGAGACCCTGTCAACATTCCAAAATATTGCTGGTAAAAGCACATACAAATTAAGTATTTTAAATGCTTTCTTGAAGTGTTTTTTTTACTTTTCATGAATTCTTTTTAATTATTTGCAGTGTGCCTTCGAAATTGCTAGAAAATCAGACTACTTCACTTGCACATCATAGCCCTCTCCTCTTCTGGGAGTATCTAATAACTGCCTGTGCTGGTCCAGCACCTCCATGTTTGTTCACTTCCCTATATAACCTTACAATATATGTAGCTGCCCAGGAGGGAGCTTGAGTGAAAGCTGTGAGGCTGCTGACATGCCATCCAAGATAAGATGGCAGTGCCAGCAGCAGTCCCAAGGCATTGGGAAGTCTACACAAGGGAGGCCTTTACAGGTAAATGACATGCTTAAAATACATTAAAGGCATGTATAATCTTATGAGAATATTTTTGTTGAAATTAATGGTCTGATGGCAGAGTCTCTTTAATAGAATTGCTGAAGTATTAACTTATATTGGGGAAAATGCTGCTCTAAGCTCCCTCCAGTTATGACCAATTGACCAAAATCCTGGCGATATGTCACGTGAACGCTGAAGGACCATTTTGGCTGATGCTTCTCTTCAGTGGAGATCACATAAACAGATTCCCAAGCTTTCAGTGACCAGCACTGGATGAACCTTTAGCAGCGTTATTCTCAGAAAAGGAAAGCATTTCTGCCATTCTGTTATTCTTAATCTGTGCTAGTAAGACAGTTGCCATGGCTTTAAGTCAGTATCTGAGTATAGGCCTGCTTTAAAAGTTCATGGCTATTTCGAGGGCTATTGGAAACTGATGGCTGCACTTAAAAAAGCCAGACACTGCTTTTTGGGTAAAGAAGTCTTTGTTGTGGGGAGGCAATGACAAGAGTTAGGGCTGCAGCGTTAATATGGACTTAAAATGCACCTCACTTAGTTTTTTGTGTAGTGCCAAGCAAACACTTTGAACACCTGATTGTATTAAGTTATCCAGATTAATATGAATCTTGTATACTGAGCACCAGGAAGCACTTATTTTAGGCACTTTTAACCACTTCAGCTCCCGCACCTGTACACCCCCTATGGGCAAGAACATTTTTACATTTATGCGATAGGCCTGTTTATTCTACAAAAGCTTTGTCATTACTAAAGATAACAAACTAATACATGTTTTATTGTTTAGGATAAACAAGGCTTTCCTTTAGTGAAATTGACATGTAAAAAAAATATTTTATTTTTTAGGCAATCAATAGCCTAAAAAAATCACTCTTTCCTACTTTTTTTTAACTCAAGTGTGGCTAAAATAATAAAATTAGAAATTAAATTCTTTAATTTGTCCTGTTTAAAATTAAACTAAAATTGTAATTCTGGTTCAAAGTTACTTACAAATGGGATAGTTTTTTTTTTAATTTTGTGCTTTTTTTTAACTCACTGAATTAAAAAAATGTAAATGTTAATGGTTAGAAAAATAGAAAATAAACAAATAAAGCAGGAAAATAATATCTAAGGGGAGAAGAGGAAGTTAATTAGGATTGAGTAAGTTAACTTATGCCGCGTACACACGAGTGGAATTTCCGTCGGAAAAATCTTGGGTGGTTTTTACGGTGGAATTCCGCTCAAGCTTGGCTTGCATACACACGGTCACACAAAAGTTCACTGAACTTTCGACTGTCAAGAACACGGTGACGTACAACACTACAACAAGCCGAGAAAATGAAGTTCAATGCTTCCGAGCATGCATCGAATTGTTTCCTAGCATGCGTAGGAATTTTGCACGTCAGAATTGGTACAGACGATCGGAATTTCAGATCAGAAATTTTTCCGACCGAAAAATTGAGAACATGCTCTCAATCTTTTGCTGGCTGGTTTTCCGCCACCAAAAGTCCGATGGAGCATACACACGTCCACATTTTCGGACCAAAAGCTCTCATCGGACTTTTGCTGGCGGAATTTCTGCTCATGCGTACGGGGCATAAGGGCTCGTTCACGCCATACCTGTATGAAAGCTGATGGGAAAACTGCAGATTTCACTTGCAGAGACTCGAGTTTACATCAGTTTTCATGCGCATTTCAGTCAGTTTTTATGCATGTTGACATCAGTTTTCATGTGCGTCAGTTATGTGCCCTGTTCACGCCAATGTTGATGTCACGTCAGTTTCTTTCCTGTGCAGAAAACTGCATACACGTTGCAGACTCCTGCACAAAAAAAACCTGCACATTGTGGTGTGAACAGGGCACACCCTTCCAGAATGCATGCAGAAAAACTGATGTCTCGGCACCATGGTGTGCCTTAGGGTTAATAGCTTTACATAGGAATGAATTTTTTTAAACATTTTTTTTTTTTACTTGTCAGGTTGCTTTAACTGACATTGACAACTGACATTGTTTGTAGATCAAAGCTCATCTCTTTGATCTGCAGATGAAGGAAACAGAGTAAATATAAAGGTAACAGTGCTACTGTGCATCTTTTCTATCTTATGCCTGAACAGTGTTTTTAAACACTGTGTCAGAGGTCCATTTTATCACGGCAGCTGCTGTAAAGTTGCTGTGTTTACACAGAAACTTTACACAGCAAAATGATATCTGTAAATTGCTGGTAAATGTGAGGGGGGATCAGCAGTGGGAGAGGGCAGGGCGTATCACACATGCCCTTCAGGGGAATTATTTTGGGCACAACCAATGTCCACAATTAGTTAAAGAAAAGATTACCTAAGTCTAATTAGAGCTTAAATTCAAACTCCAGCTATTTTTTTCCCTTTAGCTTTTAAAAGAGCAAGGAAGGATTTGAACCCCTGTTAATGTGTCCCAATTTGGTAGATTTTTCTTCACTCGAACAAAAAAAAAGCTGTAGAAAAGCTTTAGGAAACAAATCAGACCTTCCAAGGGTCTGTTTATACACTCATACCCTGTACACACGGTCGGATTTTTCAACTGAAAATGTGCGATCGGAGCTTGTTGTCAGAAATTCTGACCGTGTGTGGGCTCCATCGGACTTTTTCCATCAGAATTTCTGACACACAAAGTTTGAGAGCAGGCTATAAAATTTTCCGACAACAAAATCCGTTGTCGGAAATTTCAATCGTGTGAAACACAATTCCGACGCACAAAGTGCCACGCATGCTCAGAATCAAGCAGAAGAGCAGCACTGGGTATTGAAATTCATTTTTTTCAGCTCGTCATACGTGTTGTACGTCACCGCGTTCTTGACTTTCAAAACCAACTTTGTGTGACTGTGTGTATGCAAGACAAGTTTGACCCAACATCCGTCGGAAAAAATCAATGGATTTTGCTGTCGGAATGTCCGATCAATGTCCGACCGTGTGTACAGGGCATTACTCTCTCTCTGAGTGCTGCTTGGATAAGATTTAAAATGATAATTCTGCCCCTCTAGAAGACTCTGGTCCAGCCGCATCTTGAGTATGCAGTCCAGTTCTGGGCACCAGTCCTCCAAGAAGCATGTGCTGGAACTGGAGAAAGACAACAAAGCTAATTAAGGGATTGGAGGACCACAGCTATGGGGAAAAACTACAAGCATTGAACTTATTTTCTCTGGAGAAGAGACGCTTGAGAGGGGATATGATATCAATGTACAAATACCGTACTGGCGACCCTAGCATAGGGAAAAAAATATTTTGTGAAAAATAATTTAAAAAGACATGCGGCCATTCAAGAGAAGTGGTTTAACTTTAAACTGCTTAACTGTCAGAGCGGTAAGGATGTGGAATTCTTTTCCACAAACAGTGGTATCAGTGGGGAGCATCAATAGTTTAAAAAAACTATTAGATGGGCACCTCAACGACCACAACATACAGGAGTACAAGATGTACTATTGACATAAACACAAGCACACTCGCCACATCATAGGTTGAACTGAATGAACTAGTGTCTTTTTTCAACCTCACCGACTATGTATATGTGAGCACATTTTTTCTTTATGTCCTTGCACTTGATTCGGTACTCCTTTCAAAAAAAGAGTTTGAAGATTCCACTTCGATGTGAAAATTCCCCTGTTAGGCGAACATGTTCTACTCCTTTAGTAAAGCACCTCCGCAGATTTTCAGAACATTGCAGTGGAGACCGGTCACCAGAATCTGAGTCAGCTATCTCTGCATGCAGCTCAGAATTTCACTGTGGTAACAAAACACTATTCTAGGTATGAATGTGAAACCATATTTAGCAGGGTACTTGTTCCTCTGTGCCCAAACTTCAGCTTTAAACCAGGAGCTATCTTTGATAAAAATCCTTGTAATGTGGGTTATCTTGATAAATTTAAACATTTTTCTGTTTACATATTCTTAACTTTCTTTAAAAAAAAATATTTTTATTAATAAGAATTATTATTAGCAAAAAATATTATATAAGTAAATTAGTCTTAGTGCCCAAAGATTTCTGAAATAATTTATATACAGGACTGGTGGTCAACTGGTCAGAGATTAAATTATTAATGTAAAAAAGTTAAAACATTCGGTAACGAAGTATCCAGTCAGATACTAGCTATACTTAGCCTTGACATAGCATGCTAGAACCTTTATATCTGATACTATGGGTTACATGCTCTGTGCACTTTACTAGAAGGACATTGGCTGCTGACTCGAGGCCTAACTCTAAGGAGACTCTGATGGCATAAATGATTGTGCGGCTCCAGATCAGTAGCTGTGAGCTGCAGCTTGCTGTGTAATAAAAAGACCTTTAATATTTGAAATACAGGGTCCTGGCTCAGTCCCAATATACGTAATATGAATGCTTTTAAAGCGGGGGTCCACCTATCTATCGTTTTTTTTTTTTTGGAGTTCATTCACAAACTTTTCTTCTCATGATTATCTACTCACATGTTCTGTGTAATAAGTCCGCCTGTGTCTGATTTTGTTGTAAAGAATAACTTATAAAATTCACTGAAGGCGGTTTCCATCTTCATTGTGGGCATTTGAAGCCCACAAGCATGTATTTCCTGGATGCAGTGAATGCTGTGCTCCCAGCATTCACCGAGATGTTGTGATGACGCTGTTGCACAATGCATGATGGGAAGCCTGAGACTAGCTGCCAGGGGACTGTGGGAGGTATGGGAGAGGCTAGAAACACGCCTACTCCCATGGGAGGAAAACCAGGAAGTGCTAAGAAGATTAGGAAAAAAAAGGTAATTACAGCGATTTAAATTTTTTTACACAGCATGTCAGCATCTAGGCAAGGAAGAGAATGCATAGAGATAATGTTCAAAATTTGGGTGGAACCCCGCTTTAAGAAATTACTTGCCATCAAGAAGTTACACTTGTAAAACAGGAACAGAGAAACACTTATGTTTTCCTTGTGGTAGCCAATTAAATGTTTCTTGTGAAAAAGAAAAGATAGCATCTGATTGGCTACCACATGCAACTGTTGTTTACTTGTAGCTAGTTAATTTTGATGAACATTGCACATTTTTGTATAATGTAAGAATTGGTGTTGTAATTTCTCTAAGTTTATTTCCTGTTATTAAATAATAAAAGTTTATCTGCTACTTACAGTGTAGCACTACATGTTGCAAATATCATGTTGTAAGGCAGGATACGGAAATAGTTGTGAAATGTATTTACTTGTTTTCCTTATGCTCTGCTTTTGAAGTATAAAGTGTGGTAGCCATATTATGCATCTATAGCAGATTACAGTCTCCTTTATCAGCAGCTGACACTAGACCTTAACGTATAACTGAAGGCCGGGCAATGGATAAGGGGGTACCACCAATTCTGGGTGACTCGGATGTGGGCAGGGAGGGTGATTGGCATGGAGTAGGGGCAATTACTTGAACCAATCCCCTGTATGGCTCTCTGCAGCTATCTTCTGCTGGCTTTCAGTTGCTGCAGAGAGCCAAACAGGGGATTGGTTCCAGTAACTGCCCCCCCTGTCACACCCATCACCATCTCTGTGCACCCTACCAGCCCCTTCCTTTTCTGAATGAACACAATGAGTGATTGGTGGGGGAGGGGGGGCCTGTCAGGTCGGCGGTACAGGGCCCGGTGGTTTCTGACAGCAGCCCTGACCAAAGGCAAACATTTTTTTTTTGGGTAGAGTGAAGGGGGTTTAGAACACTTGTTCTTCCTCTCTAATTGTCCTGTTTACCATTATTACTAAAAGTGAAAATAAAATAAAATCCTAAATTTTGGGTTGTCCCCAGGACAGTAATAGAGGGGAAATCCTCCAATGAGGACACTAGTTCTGGTTACAACCAGGGATTCCAACATTTAGAAGGGATTTCCTCTCACTTCCTGTTTTGGCTTTGGGACAGGAAGTGAGGGGAAATCTATCCAAACAAAAACTTTTCAAGGTTTATAACCCTCCCTTACTCAATCTAAAATGAAAAAAAAAAGTTTTTCCTTTTAGTTCTACTCCATAGTTAGCTTGTTAGAACTATAGATAGACTTCCTAATGCACCTAGCATTTTCTATTGGATGAAACGGGTGCTTTATTAGCATGAAGAGTGAAAAAACTAGTTAGGTCATAAATGCTGTTCACAGTTTACTCTTTCACGTTCCTAATTCCAGTTAAAAGTTTGTTGGAACTGTGCAAGAACTCTTCTTTAATTAAGCCAGTATTAAACCATAAAGCAAACATTTATTGTATTGTAGCTTACCAATTCTTAGTTGTGATGGCTGTATTAGTTTTCTTTTTTATAGTCTTTCTACTTTTTCAAAAGCACAAGCTCTCCAGCAGAATATATCAGTTTACATGGATGAGACAAACCACCTAACTCTGGAAGGGGTGATTTAAAATGATCAGCTTTTTTTTATTCATGCAAAACCTTTATCCCAAAAGGAAAAAAACAACTGTTTGCATTTACAGATTATAAAGTATGAGCTGAAGTTTGACTTCAGTTTGTTAGTAGTTCTAAACCTGCTAATACAGTTAACAATACCCCCCCCCCCCCCAGAATGACAATGTTGCTGTCTACTGTGCCCCCTGTTCTCATTCCTCCAGAGTTGTGTCTCAGTTATACAGGAGGTGTGTTACTGGCCATATGACCAGGGGAAAAGCCAAAGAAAAGAAAACTGATGCAGCCACCACATCTAATGATTGGTAAGCTGCAATATAATATATTTGTGGTTTGGGATTTAATACTGCTTTAAATAACTCCAAGCAAAATAAATGATAGTACTGCATGGAGTAACTAGTTAAATTAGTAACCTTTATTTAAAGTGGATCTAAAGTCATTTCGGTCTGCCAAACTCTCAAATGGCTTTTATGTGAAAATCCCCCCTTTAGCGTTATCAGTCTTTAGATAAGACCTGTAGATTGGTCCATCGGTGTGATGGGTACCCTGGACCAACAGAGAGGCTCAGTAGGTAAGAGGGGGAGACATGGCCTCAAGTTTCTTGTGTATAGTCAGAATCAGCATGAGTGAGGTCAAGCGCTCAAAAAGAGATTGGAATGTACAGTGGGGCAAAAAAGTATTTAGTCAGCCACCAACTGTGCAAGTTCTCCCACTTAAAAAGATGAGAGAGGCCTGTGATTGTCATCATAGGTATACCTCAACTATGAGAGACAAAATGTGGAAACAAATCCAGACAATCACATTGTCTGATTTGGAAAGAATTTATTTGCAAATTATGGTGGAAAAAAAGTATTTGTTCAATATCAAAAGTTCATCTCAATACTTTGTTATATACCCTTGTTGGCAATGACAGAGGTCAAACGTTTTCTGTAAGTCTTCACAAGGTTGTCACACACTGTTGCTGGTATGTTGGCCCATGCCTCCATGCAGATCTCCTCTAGAGCAGGGATGTTTTGGGGCTGTCGCTGGGCAACACAGACATTTAACTCCCTCCAAAGGTTTTCTATGGGGTTGAGATCTGGAGACTGGCTAGGCCACTCCAGGACCTTGAAATGCTTCTTACGAAACCACTCCTTTGTTGCCCGGGCGGTGTGTTTGAGATCATTGTCATGCTGAAAAACCCAGCCACGTTTTATCTTCAATGCCCTTGCTGATGGCAGGAAGTTTGCACTCGAAATCTCACGATACTTGGCCCTGTTCCCTTTGCAGAGAAACAGCCCCAAAGCATGATGTTGCCACCCCCATGCTTTACAGTAGGTATGGTGTTCTTTGGTTGCAACTCAGCATTCTCTCTCCTCCAAAAACTACCAGTTGTATTTCTACCAAACAGTTCTACTTTGGTTTCATCTGACCATATGACATTCTCCCAATCCTCTTCTGGATCATCCAAATGCTCTCTAGCAAACCTCAGATGGGCCCAGACATGTACTGGCTTAAGCAGGGGGACACGTCTGGCACTGCAGGATCTGAGTCCCTGGCGGCGTAGTGTGTTCCTGATGGTAGCCTTTGTTACGTTGGTCCCAGCTCTCTGCAGGTCATTCACTAGTTCCTCCTCTGTGGTTCTGGGATTTTAGCTCACCGTTCTTGTGATCATTTTGACCCCACGGGGTGAAATCTTGCGTGGAACCCCAGATCGAGGGAGATTATCAGTGGTCTTGTATGTCTTCCATTTTCTAATTATTGCTCCCCCAGTTGATTTCTTCACACCAAGCTGCTTGCCTATTGCAGATTCAGTCTTCCCAGCCTGGTGCAGGTCTACAATTTTGTTTCTGGTGTCCTTCGACAGCTCTTTGGTCTTCACCATAGTGGAGATTGGAGTGTGACTGTTTGAGGTTGTGGACAGGTGTCTTTTATACTGATAACAAGTTCAAACAGGTGGTATTAATACAGGTAATAAGTGGAGGACAGAGGAGCCTCTTAAAAAAGAAGATACAGGTCTGTGAGAGTCAGAATTCTTGCTTGTTTGTAGGTGACCAAATACTTATTTTCCACCATAATTTGCAAATAAATTCTTTCAAAAATCAGACAATGTGATTGTCTGGATTTGTTTCCACATTTTGTCCCTCATAGTTGAGGTATACCTATGATGACAATTACAGGCCTCTCTCATCTTTTTAAGTGGGAAAACTTGCACAATTGGTGGCTGACCAAATACCTTTTTCCCCCACTGTATGTGCAGGTACCATTCATGTTTAATAGCAGTTTGCACTTTGACAGAATAATGACAGATGTGCTTTAAAAAGTTTTTTTTTCCATTCTAGGAAAGAATTACATTTTATCCAGCTTTAAGGGAATTGTGTACAGGTACTTATAGCCACCATTTCATAACCTTCCACAAGAAAGTAGAGACCTATGTGAATCCTAAACTCTTGTCTGAAGTCAGGTTTGTCTGCTACTGATCATAGTGTGGGTATGTGTCCCCCAAAATGGTGCAGTAGAAGTATCCAAAAATGTGTCCTCACCAAAAAAGGAGGTTTACACAACAAATGTAGAAGTAAATTTAAGCCTTCTTGTACCTTCTTGGTGTGAACAGCAGATCTGGTGAGCACACATATTTTTTGAGGACTGCGGCTTCACATTGATCTTAGAGGATCCATACCCTCACTCAGTGGTGGCCGCTCATGCAGGGCGCACAGGTGCCGCCTCCCTATCCATGCTCTCTGGCCCCCTAATCTACATGCGGGGCACCGGACACATGGATTTCAATTTTTTTTTTTTTTTTTAAGCACGATTAGATCCTGAGGCTCTAATTGGCTTCAAAAAATGGGTGGACTCTGCGCCCTGAGCCCACCCACTTGTGTGACAATAGCGCATTATTATTCACTATTGTCTTCCTGATTCTCCTCCCGGCCAATCAGGAAGCAGTTCCTTTGACCCGATTGGCGAGGGAGTCTTAGGACATACTTCCTGTTTGCGTGGGAGGAGAATCAACGGCTTTTTATTCCCCCCGACTCCAAAGGTGGGGGGTTTGGTGTTAGTTTGCCGTCCCCCCAGTATATTAAACACTGGCCACCACTGCCCACACTAGCATGCCTAAGCACTCTGTAAAAGTCAAGTACCTCCAACAGCACTGAGGGCACTTGGATACCCTTCAAGGTATACATGGAGACAGAAATATTCTTCACAAGCAAGCTGCAGGATTGAGATTTCTTTGGGTATCTTGCCAAACCTCCAAAGGTGAGTTGAGAGAATCCTTTACCAAATACCATCACTTACCATCACTTTACAACTCTTCTTCAAATGCCATCTCAGAAAAAAATACACTACATTGTTTATGAGAGTCTAAATTTCTATGATCGTCAACTCCATCTAGTGGCCAAAATGCAGTATATTTTCTCATTGAAATATTTCAGAAATTTATACCACATTTTGGCCACTAGATGGAGCTGAAAATCATAGAAATTAATCTATTACATAAATTTTGGCCAAAATATGTACAGTCTGCACAAATATATGTGACATTCCTATATTAAACCTTTTAAAAATGGTCCCCTAAGTCTTTCCCATTTTCCACACTTTCCATCCTCTTTGCAGGGACTTCTGCATTGAATGCTACCATGCATACTGTGCATATTTAGTTCTATGAGTGTCTATGGCAGCAGTTTCATCCCAGCAACCCATTGATTTTAATATGGCTTAGGCTTCACACAGTCCTTAGCTCTCCTGTGGAAGCTGATCTCTGTAACGCCTGAATATGGATAACCTGTTAGAAGAAAAGGTTTCCTGGACAACCTTTTTAAAGTAAACTTGTCACAAACACGTGAAATTCAAACAAAGCATATAATAAAAAATTAATAAGGATAGGTTACCTTTAGATAAAACTGCATATCAAAACAACGAGTAAATCCAGAGATATCCAGAGATCATTTCTCTGTAAAAGTCAAGCTCGGCTCATCCCTACTGCCATGAGCCTTCCTATTAATTCCTAAATAGGATGGTCAATTGAGAGTACTGGGAGGCAGGTAGAGGTGGTGCCAAGCTCAACGTTTATGGAAAAAAGTCAATATTTACATATAATTTACATATATTATATGCATATATTTACATATAATTTAGCCTGCTGATATCTCCAAAGTTATTTAACATAATGAATGACGTGGTTTTAACTAAAGGCTGGCTCTGCTTTCATCATATGCTCTGTTTGAATTTGTGACAGATTTAGTTTAATCTTTGTGACATTGATCTTTGAATCTGAACCGACACTTTATATGGCAATATTACCAGTAGAAAGCAAAATTTTAATTATGTGTTTTATTGGTTTAGAAGCACCAAGTGCAGTTTTTTTTTATTTTATTTTATGTCGTTTTTTTTTTTTTTTAATATTCCCAGTAGCTCTGAGACTCTCATGAGTGTCTGTCTATTGACAAGCATAGGAAGCGGTGTCACAAACACAAATGTGAGTTCCATGTTTTATTTAAGGAAATGTATTCTATGTAATAATAAAATAAAAATCAGTTTTATATGAGGATCCCCTCTAATACTGTATTTTTTTTTTTAACTATTTGTCTTGTCACGCTTGTGATTTATAGCCTAATCAAACAACAGCTCTGTACAGATATTTTTGTAAAGATCGTTGTATACCGTATTTAACAAAACAATGTAAGCTATCTTAATACTGCCCTGAATTTCTTTATCACACTTACTAAATTTTATGACTCATGTAAGTATTAAGTGATTCATTGTTTTTTTTTTTTTTTTCTTGGCACAGAATTTGTTGCATATGTTGTGACTTGTACTGAAATATCAATAATTCTATCATTAAAGACCATACTGATTTCAGTTCAGACACATAATAGTTGTTTTTTCTTCTTTAGGTTTTAAAACATAATACAGATATGTATAACATTACATATAAACATGTGTGCATCCAGATAGTTGCGCAAAGACAACATTATTAAAGTGTTTGTTACCCCAGCAATTCATATTCCTAATATGTGCATGTTCGGAGCATGTGTGCTCCTTCATCAGGCCATCTGATGAAGGAGCCTGATTAGATGGCCTGATGAAAGAGCACACATACTCCGAACATGCCACCTCCATGACCACTGATGTCAGTGTTGGAATCCACCAGCACAGCCGCCGGCTTGCCGTTCAGACAGTAAGGAGGTTAGAATGGAACGCTAGCAGGGGCAGCTATTGAAATATATATACTATATATATATATATATATATATATATATATATGTGTGATAAAAGTCCAGTTAGTACAACCCCTGGCAAAAAATATGGAATCACCAGTCCCTGAGGATGTTCCTTCAGTTGTTTATTGTTGTAGAAAAAAAGCAGATCACAGACATGGCCAAAAACTAAAGGCATTTCAAATGGCAACTTTCCGGCTTTAACAAACACTAAAAGGAATCAAGAAAAATAATTGTGGTGGCCAGTAACAGTTAGATTTATAGAACAAGCACAGGGAATAAATTATGGAATCACTCAATTCTGAGGAAAAAATTATGAAATCACCCTGTAAATTTTCATTACAAACACTAACACCTGCATCAGATTAAATCTGCTTGTTAGTATGTAGGTAAAAAGGAGTGATCACACCTTGGAGAGCTGTTGCAACAAGTGGACTGACATGAAGCATGGCTCCAACACCAGAGATGTCAATTGAAAAAAAGGAGAGGATTATCAAACTCCTTAAAGAGGGTAAATCATCACGCAGTGTTGCACAAGATGTTGGTTGTTCACAGTCGGCTGTGTCTAAAACATGGACCAAATACAAACAACATGGGAAGGTGGTTAAAGGCAAGCATACTGGTAGACCAAGGAAGACATCAAAGCGTCAAGACAGAAAACTTAAAGCAATATGCCTTGAAAACAGAAACAAAACAAATGAGGAACAAATGAGAGGAAACTGGAGTCAACATCTGTGACCGAACTGTAAGAAACCACCTAAAGGAAATGGGATTTACATACAGAAAAGCTAAAAGAAAGCCATCTCTAAAACCTAAACACAAAAAAACAAGGTTACAATGGGCTAAGGAAAGGCAATCGTGGACTGTGGATGATTGGATGAAAGTCATATTCAGTGATGAATCTCGAATCTGCATTGGGCAAGGAGATGATGCTGGAACTTTTGTTTGGTGCCGTTCCAATGAGATTTATGCAGACGACTGTCTGAAGAAAACATGTAAATTTCCACAGTCAAATATGATATGGGGCTGCATGTCAGGTAAAGGCACTGGGGAGATGGCTGTCATTAAACCTTCAATAAATGCACAGGTTTACATTGAAATTTTGGACACTTTTCTTATCCCATCTATTGAAAGGATGTATGGGGATGATGAAATCATTTATCAAGATGATAATGCATCTTGCCATAGAGCAAAAACTGTGAAAAAATTCCTTGAACAAAGACTCATAAGGTCAATGTCATGGCCTGCAAACAGTCCGGATCTCAATCCAATTGAAAATCTGTGGTGGAAGTTAAAGAAAATGGTCCATGACAAGGCTCCAACCTGCAAAGATGATTTGGCAACAGCAATCAGAGAAGGCTGGAGCCAGATTGATGAAGAGTACTGTTTATCACTCATTAAGTCAATGCCTCTGAGACTGCAAGCAGTTATAAAAGCCAGAGGTGGTGCAACAAAGTACTAGTGATGTGTTGGAGTGTTATTTTGTTTATTTGTTTTTCATGATTCCATAATTTTTTACTCAGAGTTGAGTGATTCCATAATTTATTCCCTGTGCTTGTTCTCTAAATCTAACTGTTACTGGCCACCACTATTATTTTTCTTGATTTATTTTAGTGTTTCTTAAAGCCAGAAAGTTGCCATTTTAAATGTCTTTAGTTTTTGGCAATGTCTGTGATCTGCTTTTTTTCTACAACAATAAACAACTGAAGGAACATCCTCAGGGACTGGTGATTCCATAATTTTTTCCAGGGGTTGTATTTGAAGGCTAAGTCCATTTCCTTCTGGATCCAGACGTGTATTAAAGGTTCTGGTTGGTGTTGGTAGCGGCAGCCAGCTCGTGAGAGCAGAAGAGACTCTATAGCAATGGGAAGAAGGAAGAGAGCAGCGCCACTCTATTACGCTTAGAGCGGCGCTGCTCTCTCTTCCTTCTTGCCCTTCAGACATAGACACCCAGCGGGACCTCTTGGAAATTTCACAGCAGGGCTTATATGCCTATACAAGTGTGATTTCTTCTACTCTTGTGAGTTGTTTACTTTTTAAATATTAAAGTGTTTTTAACTACTACACTAATGCCCCAGACGGAAAATGTTCGATGGGAGCTTGTGGTCGGAAATTCCGACCGTGTGTAGGCTCCATCAGACATTTTCCATCGGAATTTCCGTCACACAAAATTTGAGATCTGGATCTCAAATTTTCCGACAACAAAATCCATTGTCGTAAATTCCGATCGTATGTACACAATTCCGACGCACAAAGTTCCATGCATGCTCTGAATCAAGCAGAAGAGCCGCACTGGCTATTGAACTTCATTTTTCTCGGCTCATCGTACATGTTGTATGTCACCGCGTTCTTGATGTTTGGAAATTCCGACAAGATTTGTGTGACTGCGTGTATGCAAGACAAATTGATCCTTCAGCAAAAAATACTTATTACTTATTATTACTAAAATTACTTTTGTGGTCGGAATGTCCGATCGTGTGTACGGGGCATTAGAAGCGCTGTTACCTTCCTCTGCATTGTTCACAGAGTATCTTCTAGTTCGTTCTGGAACTGGCTGCTTTCAAGTGTTGACATCATTAAGATCCAGAGACTCTTATATAGGCTTTTACATTAGTATCTATACATATTTTATGGACTTTTACACGTTTTTAAAGCTTAACCTCATGTCACAGTTGGGACTCTCTCTTCTGTGTGCCAAATGTTTATCCCAGTAATACATAAAGAGGAGCTCCAGTCTGGACAAAAAAAAAAAAAAAGTCAGCAGCTACAAATACTGTAGCTGTTGACTTTTAATATAAGGACATTAACCTGTCCAGGGATCCAGCAATGTCAGTATTCCGATCCAATTCTTCAATCGGCTTGGGGTACGTGCGCCGGCATAAACCGTCAGTGAAGCCTTCAAGCTTCTACTGCACATGCGTGAGTCACTCTGCACTTTCTGAATGGTCCCATAGTCTTCTGGGACCTGTGTGTGTCCCAGAAGGCAGCTGGGGGAAGGGGACTGGAAGTACTCTGAGATCGCAGCGGTGATCCCGCTCCCCCCCAAAAAAAAGTGCCAAATATGGTAGTGGTGGGGGGGAGGATGCGAACAAGCAGAGCTTCACCTTTTAGGTGGAGCTCCACCTAAATAAACTTTGATGATTTTATAAGTGAGGGCAATTTTGGCACATAAAAAGCCCCTTCGCTCTGTTGTGACTGCCTTTATTGACAGTCATTTACTTTTCTGCATAATTTTGGGATGTGGTGCAGGATTATCTGTAAGTGAATCTGTGACACTTATTTGGTTTATACACACAAAATGGCAGGTAAAGTTATGTTGTATATTCTATGTATAGTACATACAAGAGATATTTAATGAGTAACTGACATCTAATTACTTATTAATAGTGCAGCTTGTATATGAGTACAGGTGCTGCCACCTGGTGTAAAGACTTGGGATATTACTAGCATGCATAATATTAATGAATAGTAATAATAATAATAATATCTAAAATAACCCATTTCAGTTTCAACTTTTACCTTTAGTTTATCATCAACTTTAAAATATGCAACAGGGACTTTCAAAAAACGGAACCTCCAGTAAGGCTTCATGTACACTGCTGCTGCTTTTTTGACCTTCGGTAGAGACACCCCTCTCCCCAGCACAGACCCTCAGTACAGACCCCCCTCTCCCTAGCACAGACCCTCGGTAGAGACACCTCACTCCCCAGCACAGACCCTCAGTACAGACACCCCACTCCCCAGTGCAGACCCCTCAGCACAGAAACCTTCCCCAGCACAGACCCTCGGTAGAGACACCTCTCTCCCCAGCAAAGACCCTCGGTACAGACACCCCTCTCCCCACCACAGACCCTCAGTACAGACACCCCTCTCCCCAGCACAGACCCTCTTAGAGACACCTCTCTCCACAGCACAGACCCTCGGTGCAGACACCCCTCTCCCTAGCACAGCCCCTCAGTACAGACACCCCTCTCCCCAGGACAGACCCTCTTAGAGACACCTCTCTCCACAGCACAGACCCTCGGTGCAGACACCCCTCTCCCTAGCACAGCCCCTCAGTACAGACACCCCTCTCCCCAGCACAGACCCTCTTAGAGACACCTCTCTCCACAGCACAGACCCTCGGTACAGACACCCCTCTCCCCAGCACAGACCCTTGGTACAGACACCCCTCTCCTCAGCATAGACACCCCTTTCCCCAGCACAGACTCTCGGTACAGACACCCCAGTACAGATGCCCTCAGTACAGACACCTCTCTCCCCAGCACAGACCCTAAGTACAGACACCCCTCTCCCCAGCACAGACCCTCAGTACAGACACCCCTCTCCCCTGCACAGACCCTCAGTACAGACACCCCTCTCCCCAGCACAGACCCCGGTACAGGCACCCCTCTCCCCAGCACAGACCCCTGCTACAGACAACCCTCTCCCCAGCACAGACCCTCAGTACAGACACCCCTCTCCCCAACACAGACCCTCAGTACAGACACCCCTCTCCCCAGCACAGACCCTCAGTGCAGACATCCCTCTCCCCAACACAGACCCTCAGTACAGACACCCCTCTCCCCAGCACAGGCCCTCCGTACAGACACCCCTCTCCCCAGTACAGACACCCCTCTCCCCAGCACAGACCCCCGGTACAGACACCCCTCTCCCCAGCACAGACCCTCAGTACAGACACCCCTCTCCCCAGCACAGACCCTTAGTACAGATACCCCTCTCCCCAGCACAGACCCTGAGTGCAGATACCCCTCTCCCCAGGACAGACCCTCAGTACAGACACTCCTCTCCCCAGTGCAGACCCCTCAGCACAGAAACCTTCCCCAGCACAGACCCTCAGTACAGACACCCTTCTCCCCAGCACAGACTCTCAATACAGACACCCCTCTCCCCAGCACAGACTCTCAGTAAAGACACCTCTCTCCCCAGCACAGATCTTACGTATAGACACCCCTCTCCGCAGCAGAGACCCTCGGTACAGACACTCCTCTCCCCAGCACAGACTCTTAGTACAGACACCCCTCTCCGGAGCACAGACTCCCGGTACAGACTGAAGTAGAATAGTAAAGTATCGAACCAGGCAGAACTTCAGCAATGCAGGTTTATTAACAGCTGATAACATACAGGTTTATGTTCAAAATATTACAATATACAGGTCTAATTTATACAGTTTCTTACAATGCATGCATATTAGATATAGGTATTCTTATCCTCTAACCAAATTGAAACAATTGTGAATTGTTCTCACCTTGAACCAGAATGGGTCTTTACTGCCAATTCTGATAGGGACCAGTCAATCTGCCGGTGGTCTGGTCCCCTCACAGAGTTCTGGGTTCCAGCTCGACCAAGTTCTTGAGGAAAATTCATCTGAGACCGCATTCTGGAACAAGTTAAGAAGTCTTCTCTGACTCGTACAAGGAGACAAGTTATGGACAGATACTTGCCCATTGGTTCTGACCTCTATGACCCGTGCAATAGGGCAGCATACATAGAATTCAGCCTTATGAGCTCCTATCTGACTTGTCCGAGGGGACAAGTTAGGACAGATACTTGCCCATTGGTTCTGACCTCTATGACCCGTGCAATAGGGCAGCATACATAGAGTTCAGCCTTATGAGCTCCTATCTGACTTGTCTGTCTAACAATTGCAGAGCTTGCATTTATATACCATTTTACAAGTCTTATCTCAACTATCTCTCTTACATATGATTGGTCACTAAGATCTACGTCAAAGTAACCAACCATAAATCTGACACTTGTTCTACAACCAGATAAACTTAATTATTCCCAAAATTCCTATATGTTCATTAAAGTGATTTATAACTGTTTTTGTCCAATTAAAAACACCTGTGTAGAGACAGTCTGGCACCCAGCTGTGTTATCAAATTCTCCTTATCTTGATAAGATTTAACTAAGTTCAAGAATGACAGATTTATGACATTTGGGAAAATGAACTTTCAATAACCCCACCAGATGTGTCTATATGTGTTACTATATAATCCTATATGCAAAAGTACTGTATCAAATATATACATATATACACATACACACATATATATATATATATATATATATATATATATATATATATATATATATATATATATATATATACACACATACACACATACACACACATAGCCAATTACTAATTCAATATTGTCTAATTATTACATACATATATATATATATATATACAAATACATACACACATGTATTTCCTTATTCAATGTATTTTAACAGTTTTAACCACTTCAGCCCCGGAAGGTTTTACCCCCTTCCTGACCAGAGCACTTTTTACAATTCGGCACTGCGTCGCTTTAACTGCTAATTGCGCGGTCATGCAATGCTGTACCCAAACGAAATTTGCGTCCTTTTCTTCCCACAAATAGAGCTTTCTTTTGATGGTATTTGATCACCTCTGCCGTTTTTATTTTTTGCGCTATACACGGAAAAAGACCGAAAATTTTGAAAAAAAATGATATTTTCTACTTTTTGTTCTAAAAAAAATCCAATAAACTCAATTTTAGTCTAACATTTAGGCCAAAATGTATTCGGCCACATGTCTTTGGTAAAAAAAATGTCAATAAGTGTATATTTATTGGTTTGCGCAAAAGTTATAGCGTCTACAAACTAGGGTACATTTTCTGGAATTTACACAGCCTTTAATTTATGACTGCCTATGTCGTTTCTTGAGGTGCTAAAATGGCAGGGCAGTACAAAACCCCCACAAATGACCCCATTTTGGAAAGTAGAGACCCCAAGGAATTTGCTGAGAGGCATGTTGAGCCCATTGAATATTCATTTTTTTTGTCCCAAGTGATTGAATAATGACAAAAAAAAAAAAAATTACAAAAAGTTGTCACTAAATGATATATTGCTCACACAGGCCATGGGCATATGTGGAATTGCACCCCAAAATACATTTAGCTGCTTCTCCTGAGTACGGGGATACCACATGTGTGGGACTTTTTGGGAGCCTAGCCGCGTACGGGGCCCCGAAAACCAATCACTGCCTTCAGGATTTCTAAGGGCGTACATTTTTGATTTTACTCCTCACTACCTATCACAGTTTTGAAGGCCATAAAATGCCCAGATGACATAAAACCCCCCCAAATGACCCCATTTTGGAAAGTAGACACCCCAAGCTATTTGCTTTGAGGCATGTTGAGTCCATGGAATGTTTTATATTTTGACACAAGTTGCGGGAAAGTGACAAATTTTTTTTTTTTTTGCACAAAGTTGTCACTAAATGATATATTGCTCACACAGGCCATGGGCATATGTGGAATTGCACCCCAAAATACATTTAGCTGCTTCTCCTGAGTACGGGGATACCACATGTGTGGGACTTTTTGGGAGCCTAGCCGCGTACAGGACCCCGAAAACCAATCACTGCCTTCAGGATTTCTAAGGGCGTACATTTTTGATTTTACTCCTCACTGCCTATCACAGTTTCGGAGGCCATGGAATGCCCAGGTGGCACAAACCCCCCCCCAAATGACCCCATTTTGGAAAGTAGACACCCCAAGCTATTTGCTGAGAGGCATGGTGAGTATTTTGCAGCTCTCATTTGTTTTTGAAAATAAAGAAAGACGAGAAAAAAAAATTTTTTTTTTCTTTTTTCAATTTTCAAAACTTTGTGACAAAAAGTGAGGTCTGCAAAATACTCACTATACCTCTCATCAAATAGCTTGGGGTGTCTACTTTCCAAAATGGGGTCGTTTGGGTTTTTTTTTGCCACCTGGGCATTCCATGGCCTCCGAAACTGTGATAGGCGGTGAAGAGTGAAATCAAAAATTTACGGCCTTAGAAAGCCTGAAGGCGGTGCTTGGTTTTCGGGGTCCCGTACGCGGCTAGGCTCCCAAAAAGTCTCACACATGTGGTATCCCCGTACTCAGGAGTAGCAACAGAATGTATTTTGGGGTGTAATTTCACATATTCCCATGGCATGTTTGAGCAATATATCATTTAGTGACAACTTTGCGCAAAAAAAAATAAAAAAAATAAAAAATTGTCTCTTTCCCGCAACTTGTGTCACAATATAAATTATTCCATGGACTCGACATGCCTCTCAGCAAATAGCTTGGGGTGTCTACTTTCCAAAATGGGGTCATTTGGGGGGGTTTTGAACTGTCCTGGCATTTTATGCACAACATCTAGAAGCTTATGTCACACATCACCCACTCTTCTAACCACTTGAAGACAAAGCCCTTTCTGACACTTATTGTTTACATAAAAATATAATTTTTTTTTGCAAGAAAATTACTTTGAACCCCCAAACATTATATATTTTTTTTAAAGCAAATGCCCTACAGATTAAAATGGTGGGTGTTTCATTTTTTTTTTTCACACAGTATTTACGCAGCGATTTTTCAAACGCATTTTTTGGGGAAAAAACACACTTTTTTACATTTTAATGCACTAAAACACACTATATTGCCCAAATGTTTGATGAAATAAAAAAGATGATCTTAGGCCGAGTACATGGATACCAAACATGACATGCTTTAAAATTGCGCACAAACGTGCAGTGGCGACAAACTAAATACATTTTTAAAAGCCTTTAAAAGCCTTTACAGGTTACCACTTTAGATTTACAGAGGAGGTCTACTGCTAAACTTACTGCCCTCGATCTGACCTTCGCGGCGATACCTCACATGCATGGTGCAATTGCTGTTTACATTTGACGCCAGACCGACGCTTGCGTTCGCCTTAGCGCGAGAGCAGGGGGGACAGGGGTGCTTTTTTTTTTTTTTTTTTTTTTTTTTCTTCTTTATTATTATTATTTTTTATCTTATTTTTATCTTATTTTTAAACTGTTCCTTTCATTTTTTTTTTTTTTTAAATCATTTTTATTGTTATCTCAGGGAATGTAAATATCCCCTATCATAGCAATAGGTAGTGACAGGTACTCTTTTTTGCAAAAATTGGGGTCTATTAGACCCTAGATTTCTCCTCTGCCCTCAAAGCATCTGACCACACCAAGATCGGTGTGATAAAATGCTTTCCCAATTTCCCAATGGCGCTGTTTACATCCGGCGAAATCTAAGTCATAAAATGCTCGTAGCTCCCGGTTTCTTAGGCCATAGAGATGTTTGGAGCCACTCTGGTCTCTGATCAGCTCTATGGTCAGCTGGCTGAATCACCGGCTGCATTCTCAGGTTCCCTGTTGAGACAGGAGAGCCAGAGAAAAACACGGAAGACGTTGGGGGGGGGGGGCATTCCCTCCCACTGCTTGTAAAAGCAGTCTAGAGGCTGGCTGAAAAGAATGATACCAAGATGATACCTAAACCTGCAGGCATCATTCTGGTATAACCACTCAAAGTCGTGAATGGCGTACCTGAAGACAAAAAAATGGTTAACAATAAAGCACAGTAAACGGTAAGGTATAAAAAATTGCATACCTGAAAAGCAAACATGATAAAACATAATAACAATAAAACATTGCAGAATAGAATACAGTAAAAAAGAGCAGAACAATAGAGAGAGAGAGAGAATAGAGAGAGAAAGAACAATAAAACGACAACTATTTTTTTTTTATTTTATATTTTTGTATGTGTTTTTTTTATTTTATATTTTTGTATGTTTTTTTTTTTTTTTTTTTTTTTTTACACTTTTTTTTGTAACTAACTTTTATAACTGTAACCGGTTCCAGGTTCGGGTCTCTCAAAATGCGATGGCATCTTGGGAGACCCTGTGAAAGTGTGCCTAGTATGTGCAATGCTGTACCCTACGCTAATAGTCAACTAGTGCATGGTAGCGTTCAAAACATTCACCAATGCAAAGACCAGGATTGTCAGGACAGGAGGGACAATATTAGCGGGTGTCACGCCTATATCCACGCTTGCTGCAGACACAAAATCTATTTTGGGGGGGTTCGTTGGGTAGGGGTACTCGGGAGGAAATAAAAATGCCTCTCATGCAGCCGACTGCATTTGGTTGGGGATGTGAATGGGGGAAGTACGGGTGCTGCAGAAGCGGTGTGTTCCCAATTAGGATTGGCGAATGCAGCAGGAAGGGCACTATGGGCACGACGGGCCTGTGTTTGTCTTTTTGGTGGCAGCGGGACACTACTTGTGCTTGCCACCTCACCAGCTTGAACTGCACTTATGGGACTCGCCACGTCACCAAGTGTTACTGCAGTGCTGGTTTGACTATGACCGGGGTGTACTAGGCCACTGGTGCTTGCCAGTTCACCAAAACACTACCAAAAAAACTGTTAGCGATCGCAGGGATCAGGCCTGACTCTGCGAACGCTGCAGTTATGCGTTTAGTGTTTTGTAAGTGTCAGTGATCGATCGATACTGCACTTGGGTGGGCTGGGCTGGGTCGGGCGGAGGGGCAAAACGCAGGTGCTAGCAGGTATCTGGGCTGATCCCGCTAACACTGCGTTTTTGGGAACCCTAAACTGCTGGGGACGCTAGTATAGATCTGATCGGATCAGATATTGATCCGTTCAGATACTATACCACTAAGGGAGGCGTATGCTGCGTGCGTGGGTGTTAGCGGTACTGGCGCTAATCTGACGCTGCCTGGAGCTGGTGCTTGCCAGTTCACCAAAACGCTACCAAAAAAACTGTTAGCGATCGCAGGGATCAGGCCTGACTCTGCGAACGCTGCAGTTATGCGTTTAGTGTTTTGTAAGTGACAGTGATCGATCGATACTGCACTTGGGTGGGCTGGGCCGGGCGGAGGGGCAAAACGCAGGTGCTAGCGGGTATCTGGGCTGATCCCGCTAACACTGCGTTTTCGGGAACCCTAAACTGCTGGGGACGCTAGTATAGATTTGATTGGATCAGATATTGATCCGTACAGATACTATACCACTAAGGGAGGCGTATGCTGCGTGCGTGGGTGTTAGCGGTACTGGCGCTAATCTGACGCTGCCTGGGGCGACGCATATCACCGCCGGGCGATCAGGGGGCTAAACCTTTATTCGGTAATAAACGGCGGGTGCCCTGACACTATAAAAAATAAACAAACTAACCAGCGTCACCCGTAACGGTTATACGGTGATCAGTGGTGAAAGGGTTAACTAGGGGGCAATCAAGGGGTTAAAACATTTATTAGATAGTATATGGGGGTCCCTGACGCTATAAAACGCTGACGGCGAACCTAAATATTTACGTCCCTAACTAGCGTCACCAGCGACACTAATACAGCGATCAGAAAAATGATCGCTTAGCAACACTGGTGACAGGGGGTGATCAAGGGGTTAAAACTTTATTAGGGGGGTTAGGGGGGTATCCTAGACCTAAAGGGGGCCTAACACTCACTGCCCTAACACACTAACTGTCACAAACTGACACTATGCAGTAATCAGAAAAAAAAAAAAAAAAAAAAAAAAAAACCTGCTGGTGTCAGTTTGTGACAGGGGGGGGGGGATCGGGGGGGGATCGGGGGGCGATCGGGGGGGGGATCGGGGTGTAATGTGTGCCTGGCATGTTCTACTGTGTGTGTAGTGTTTGTGTAACTCACAGTTCAGTCTTCTCTCCTCGGCCCGGAATGGAAAATACCGAGCCGAGGAGAGATGACATCATTTCCTCTGCCTCTGTGTACAATACAGAGGCAGGGAAATGATCCCATTGGCTGGGAGCGATCGCGAGGGGGGGGCCACGAATGGATGGCCTCCCCCTCACCACCGATCGCCGGGGGACATTTGCCGACCGCCGCAGGCACCGGGGGGGGGTCCGATCGGACCCCCCACCCGCGGGCAGGCAGGGACGTACAGGTAAGCCCTTTTGCCTGCCCGTGCCGCTCTGTCGACGTACATCGTCGTGCGGCGGTCGGCAAGTGGTTAATGAGGGCTCAAAAGACCTTTGTTTGACCCTGTCAAACTTAATTCATGTTCTGTACATAACTTTCCTGTATTCCACCTAATTATTTTAACCACCTGTTTTCTTATCTGTCTGAGACAATTCTATATTACTTGAATCTATTCTAATGAACTTTCACCCAGTAAACTATAAAGTATAAGAAAGAAGCAGAGAGGTCATCCAAAGTTCAGCATTTAAAAATGAAGACTTTCTAAATCTATGGAAAACACAGTATACATTATTAAAGATTAATAATTGTTGCTTTACTTATTGAATAATAATATTGATAAAACCACTACTATATAATATTAATAATAATAATAATAATAATAATAATAATAATAATAATTATCAATAAAATATATGCAAATCAATATATATAATATGAAATACATTGGCCAATATGAGATTCTACAACAAGACGCCCCTCTTTCCAGCACAGACCCTCAGTACAGACACCCCTCTCTCCAGCACTGACCTTCAGTAAAGACACTCCTTTCTCCAGCACAAATCCCTCAGGACAGAAATCTTCCCCGCCACAGAACCCTCAGTGCATACCAACCTCCCCCACACATCACACCAGCACAGACCCTTCAGAACAGAGACCCCCTTCCCCTCAGTACAGGCTCCTCAGTAGAGACACCCCCCTTTTCCCCAAGGAAAAACCCCTCAATACAGACACCCTCCCCCAATACAGACCCCTCAGTGGATACAGCACCCAAGAACAGACTTCTCTGTACAGACACCCACCCAGTACAGACCCCTCAGTACAGCCATCCCCCAAGTACAGTACAGACCTCTTACTACTAACACACTGCCCCCCCTTTCCAGTACAGACCTCCATCTGCTGCCCAGATACAACAACCGTTCAGAGTGAGGGGAAGTTCTACCCTTGGCCCTGTCTTGCCACTGTCAGGGGAGCACCAGTTGCTGACTTTCTGGGGGTGCTGTGGCCACCGGATATTTGTTTTTGTCTTGTGTGGCACGGTGGTGTTGTGCAGCCCTGTGAACACAGAAAAAATCATCAGCACCCCAGAAAGTTGTCATCCGGTGTGGATTTTACCCCCCTGAGTATGCCACTGGCTACTATGCATGCCCCTTATACTGCCATTCCTAAATTCAGACGTAGATGTGAAAGGCACCAATAAACATAGAATGAATGTTTAAGGCTAAAGTTTAATAAAAAAACACATTTTTTAACGTCAAATCCGGTTAGGACGTAGAATGGGAAGTGCGGAGAGAAGCACAACTGGCCACTTGTTATACACTGCGCAATCTATTTTAATTCATGTGATTGTAAATTATGAGTTCAACAAGTGGGTTTTATCCACACGTATGTGTTGCGCCATGAGTGTATCCCAATTCTCTGAGTGACATCCGAAACGGGGGCAGCAACAGTCGGCCTCTTAAAGGGACCATACATGTGAAATTGGTTTCATTAGCTTGATGATGGATCCACAAAAATTATATACCTAAAGCGTATTTTGACCTATATTCTGTAGGTCATTTCCTAAGGTGAGCGAGCACTGCACACATTGGTGGATGGGTGTTTCATGGGTGACACATTGGAGCACTTTACTATCTTTGTGTTGAATACCATGGACACTTTTACGCACTGGACTGAAAAATGAATTAATGCTTGGATGTGGTTACCGTATATACTCGAGTATAAGTCGAGTTTTTCAGCACATTTTTTTGTGCTGAAAGTGCCCCCCTCGACTTATACTCGAGTCAAGGACTTTTCTGCAGCAAAAAATTTCATTTTCCGAACCAAATTTGGGGCCCCGTATCTCAGGGCCTCTTGGTTCTAGGAACCCCAAATTTGGTGTGCAAACCCAGTGGAAAGATGAAGTTTCTAGCACTAAGTGGCCCTGAGATACGGGGCCCCAAAATCGGTTTGGAAAATGTCATTCTCTGCTACAGAAAAGTTTCTGAACCGATTTTTGGGGCCCTGTATCTTGGGGCCACTTGGTTCTAGAAACCCCAGCTTTGGATATTTTATGGAGCTAGTTCCACTGGGTTTGTACACCAAATTTGGGGTTCTTAGCACTAAGTGGCCCCAAGATACGGGGCCCCAAATTCAGTCAACTGTGTCCATCTGCAGCAATGTCATTTTGGGACCCTTTGGGTTCAGAGACCCCAAATTTTGGCTGCAGCTAGGGGGCACCTAGGAACCCTTAACTACCGAGTTTGAAGTTTGGGGGACCTATGGCTGCAAATGGGCACAGTGAGGCATGCAAATGGGCACAGTGAGGCTGCAAATGGGCATTGTTGACCCTCTTTTCCACTTACAGTAGCTGTGCATTTCTCACCCTCGTCTTATACTCGGGTCAATACGTTTTTCCCATTTTTTTGTGGTAAATTAGGGCCTCGACTTATACTCGGAACGACTTATACTCGAGTATATACGGTATATGTCATATTCAGATAAATTGAATTGATATAAGCACCTAACGTTTTTTATAACACACAATTTCAGCATATGTATGCACTATATTTGTTGATTACTTAAATGTTTCATTAGTGCATGAGGAAGAATTATGCATTATTTATTTTATTTAAGGGAGCATTGCACTATTCTGATATTATTATCTATTTAGATTTGTAGTGCTTGAGTACACGGATTGGGTAGTGCAGTGTTTTCACACCATTTATACAATACCTTTTTATATCAGTCCATTATAATTATTAAGCGTTTTTTTTCTGCCAAAACTTTACTGCTCCTGGACGCACTGGCTGTAGGGTTTTTGTTCTGCCTCTAAACGCCCCTGCCTCCAAACGCCTCTAAACTCCTATGTGTTAACATGCAGGGGCATTTAGAGGCAGGAAAAAAAATGCAAAACACCCCTGGGAGCAGCAGAAAAAAACATCCAGTGTGCAAGAGGTGTAAAAGTATGCCCCCTTAGGAAAAAAGTCAGGTAAATCTTAGGACTGGGTGAACAGAAAAAAAATTTTTGTCAGGTAAAACAGCTCTTATATAATTATCTCAATGGTGTATTTAGCCTTTTGACCTGAATTGAGATTTAAACGATAGACCCTTTTTCTTATCATCTTCTGAAATCAGTGCAGTTGCACTGCCTACTGATCTGCCCCTGTACTACCCTTGGGGTCATGGGCACTGTCAACAGATTATGAAAAATGTACAATCAAATACTTTCTAAAAGTAAAAAAAAAAAAAAAACTTTAAATTGTTTTTTTTTCTTTTGATTACTCTAAAAGGTTTGTAACCCTTTCTAATAATAAAATCAGACAATTTTCCAAGTTGTGATGGACTATAAGAATCAGTGAGTACAGATTACGATGCCTGTTTTTTCCCCTCATGACTCTTCTTGTCGGGTCCTTGAAACTACTTGAGTTTGGTCTTTCGGCTCTGTCCCCCTTCTGCTCGTCATGAACTGTTAGCTGCTGTTTTGCTCTTGCGTCAGTCTAATGCTGATTATATCCGTACATCCTGTATGGAGTGCTTGAAGTACACTGTTTCAGTGATCTGTGAATGAAGAGCACTAAAAAAAACCCCAGAATAATACTAGATTAATCCTTCAGTTGCTAGCCAGTAAACAGAATCCACATATTAGTGTTGCATAACTTTATTAACCCATGAGAACAAAAATGTGAGAGGTACATCTGCTGCCAGATGGTAGTTCTGGTGCAAGCTCCAGAATTACCATGCTCATCAAGAAACAGGTCTAGCCTTTCTTTATTAACAATTTTTTCCATTATTATTGCAGATGTTCCGAATATACCTAAAGGGGTTGTAAATGTTCTGACAATATTGGTTACTCTAAGACAGGGGTCTGCAAACTATGATTCACAGGACACATCTAGTCCTCTACAGGTTTTTATCCAGCCCGCAGCAACTCTGTGTGATAGGAATACCAGGGCATTCACTGCCAGACAGCCAGGACCCTACCCCAGTCTCGAGCGCATATTTTACCCCCCTCTGCTGTGGATGGTTGCTAGGATTGCTGGCGTCCTATCAACAAATGACGTGGTTTCCCAGGACTTCCTCTATCCTGACCTACTCCACCTCCCGGCTTCTGCCCTGCTGCTCTGCCTACTAAAAGAAAAGGGGGGGACTCTGCTGGGCACATGGATGAAAGCTGTGACTCAGATGTGCCCTCCTGGTTGTAAGGGGCGGGGTCTCTGGTGTGCGTTCCTGAATGTGAGGGGGGACTTTGTTGGGCACTCCTGAATGTAAGGGGGGCTCTGCTAGGCACTCATAGATGCAAAGGGAAATTCATTCTTAGATATCTAAGAGATCTATAAATAAATAGATTAAATTGAATACTACTAACAAACCTCTAAACTAATCATACTGTATTATATATATGTCTTTTATATGCTGGTGGAATAAAATTAAATTTTTATACCTACCCTGTGTATGTTAAGCCTCTGTACGGTACCACGAAAGTCCATTATAGCCTCAATTCACCATTTTCTCTATATATTCATACTGTATATCATGAACAAAAAGCTTTTTCAGCTATCTTTTCAAAGCCCCTATGATAATTTAAAAAAATGCAGAGAGGAGGAAAGCCTGATCATCTCACAAGTTATGTTAGCTGCCTCTCCTCCAATCAGGGAGTACTCTGTGCAGACATTAGATGGGAAACCACTAGGGATGAGCTTCGTGTTCGAGTCGAACCCATGTTCGACTCGAACATCGGCTGTTCGGTCGTTCGCCGAATTGCGAACGATATGGGCCATTCGCGCCAAATTCGTGTGGCGCGTCACGGCCCATAATTCACTGCGGCATCGCAGTGCTTTGCTGGCTGATTATTGGCCAAGCATGCACTATGACCCGCATGCTTGGCCAATCACAGCGCCGTCAGTAGAGAGAGCTGTAATTGGCCAAAGCCAGGGTGGCTTTGGCCAATTATGGCTCAGGGGATTTAGTACACACCCCACACTATATAAGGCCGCCTGCACGGCGGCCCTGTGTAGTGTGTGTTCCGGTGTGCTGAGAGATAGAGAGAGAGAGAGACAGTGTCATTTGATTTGAGTTAGATAGATTAGGCAGAACAGTCAGTCAGTTAGCTGCACTTACAGTGTATTGTGTATATATATGCATCCCAGGTGTTGCATATATATATATACACTGTATTCAGTTTAGCTAGATCCGTTCCTGTTATCTTCTATCTAGACTATTTACATTTAGTGCAGTGTGTCCTGCTCACAGTGTTCAGCTAGATCCGTTCCTGCTATTTACATTCAGTGCAGTGCGTCCTGCTCACAGTGTTCAGCTAGATCCGTTCCTGGTATTTACATTTAGTGCAGTGCGTCCTGCTCACAGTGTTCAGCTAGATCCGTTCCTGCTATTTACATTCAGTGCAGTGCGTCCTGCTCACAGTGTTCAGCTAGATCCGTTCCTGGTATTTACATTTAGTGCAGTGCGTCCTGCTCACAGTGTTCAGCTAGATCCGTTCCTGCTATTTACATTCAGTGCAGTGCGTCCTGCTCACAGTGTTCAGCTAGATCCGTTCCTGCTATTTACATTCAGTGCAGTGCGTCCTGCTCACAGTGTTCAGCTAGATCCGTTCCTGGTATTTACATTTAGTGCAGTGCGTCCTGCTCACAGTGTTCAGCTAGATCCGTTCCTGCTATTTACATTCAGTGCAGTGCGTCCTGCTCACAGTGTTCAGCTAGATCCGTTCCTGGTATTTACATTTAGTGCAGTGCGTCCTGCTCACAGTGTTCAGCTAGATCCGTTCCTGCTATTTACATTCAGTGCAGTGCGTCCTGCTCACAGTGTTCAGCTAGATCCGTTCCTGCTATTTACATTCAGTGCAGTGCGTCCTGCTCACAGTGTTCAGCTAGATCCGTTCCTGGTATTTACATTTAGTGCAGTGCGTCCTGCTCACAGTGTTCAGCTAGATCCGTTCCTGCTATTTACATTCAGTGCAGTGCGTCCTGCTCACAGTGTTCAGCTAGATCCTTTCCTGGTATTTACATTTAGTGCAGTGCGTCCTGCTCACAGTGTTCAGCTAGATCCGTTCCTGCTATTTACATTCAGTGCAGTGCGTCCTGCTCACAGTGTTCAGCTAGATCCGTTCCTGCTATTTACATTCAGTGCAGTGCGTCCTGCTCACAGTGTTCAGCTAGATCCGTTCCTGGTATTTACATTTAGTGCAGTGCGTCCTGCTCACAGTGTTCAGCTAGATCCGTTCCTGCTATTTACATTCAGTGCAGTGCGTCCTGCTCACAGTGTTCAGCTAGATCCGTTCCTGGTATTTACATTTAGTGCAGTGCGTCCTGCTCACAGTGTTCAGCTACATCCGTTCCTGCTATTTACATTCAGTGCAGTGCGTCCTGCTCACAGTGTTCAGCTAGATCCGTTCCTGCTATTTACATTCAGTGCAGTGCGTCCTGCTCACAGTGTTCAGCTAGATCCGTTCCTGGTATTTACATTTAGTGCAGTGCGTCCTGCTCACAGTGTTCAGCTAGATCCGTTCCTGCTATTTACATTCAGTGCAGTGCGTCCTGCTCACAGTGTTCAGCTAGATCCGTTCCTGCTATATACATTTAGTGCAGTACGTCCTGCTCACAGTGTTCAGCTAGATCCGTTCCTGTTATCTTCCTACTGACAGGCAGGCTTGTCTGGTTACAGTATATAAAGCTACCTGAAGAAAATTACAGGTGTTCTTTTTGATCCTATTAGTACCACGGTCAGGCAGCTAGACTATTTACATTTAGTACAGTGTGTCCTGCTCACAGTGTTCAGCTAGATCCGTTCCTGTTATCTTCCTACTGACAGGCAGGCTTGTCTGGTTACAGTATATAAAGCTACCTTAAGAAAATTACAGGTGTTCTTTTTGATCCTATTAGTACCACGGTCAGGCAGCTAGACTATTTACATTTAGTACAGTGCGTCCTGCTCACAGTGTTCAGCTAGATCCGTTCCTGTTATCTTCCTACTGACAGGCAGGCTTGTCTGGTTACAGTATATAAAGCTACCTGAAGAAAATTACAGGTGTTCTTTTTGATCCTATTAGTACCACGGTCAGGCAGCTAGACTATTTACATTTAGTACAGTGTGTCCTGCTCACAGTGTTCAGCTAGATCCGTTCCTGTTATCTTCCTACTGACAGGCAGGCTTGTCTGGTTACAGTATATAAAGCTACCTTAAGAAAATTACAGGTGTTCTTTTTGATCCTATTAGTACCACGGTCAGGCAGCTAGACTATTTACATTTAGTACAGTGCGTCCTGCTCACAGTGTTCAGCTAGATCCGTTCCTGCTATTTACATTCAGTGCAGTGCGTCCTGCTCACAGTGTTCAGCTAGATCCGTTCCTGCTATTTACATTCAGTGCAGTGCGTCCTGCTCACAGTGTTCAGCTAGATCCGTTCCTGGTATTTACATTTAGTGCAGTGCGTCCTGCTCACAGTGTTCAGCTAGATCCGTTCCTGTTATCTTCCTACTGACAGGCAGGCTTGTCTGGTTACAGTATATAAAGCTACCTTAAGAAAATTACAGGTGTTCTTTTTGATCCTATTAGTACCACGGTCAGGCAGCTAGACTATTTACATTTAGTACAGTGCGTCCTGCTCACAGTGTTCAGCTAGATCCGTTCCTGCTATTTACATTCAGTGCAGTGCGTCCTGCTCACAGTGTTCAGCTAGATCCGTTCCTGGTATTTACATTTAGTGCAGTGCGTCCTGCTCACAGTGTTCAGCTAGATCCGTTCCTGCTATTTACATTCAGTGCAGTGCGTCCTGCTCACAGTGTTCAGCTAGATCCGTTCCTGCTATTTACATTCAGTGCAGTGCGTCCTGCTCACAGTGTTCAGCTAGATCCGTTCCTGGTATTTACATTTAGTGCAGTGCGTCCTGCTCACAGTGTTCAGCTAGATCCGTTCCTGTTATCTTCCTACTGACAGGCAGGCTTGTCTGGTTACAGTATATAAAGCTACCTTAAGAAAATTACAGGTGTTCTTTTTGATCCTATTAGTACCACGGTCAGGCAGCTAGACTATTTACATTTAGTACAGTGCGTCCTGCTCACAGTGTTCAGCTAGATCCGTTCCTGCTATTTACATTCAGTGCAGTGCGTCCTGCTCACAGTGTTCAGCTAGATCCGTTCCTGGTATTTACATTTAGTGCAGTGCGTCCTGCTCACAGTGTTCAGCTACATCCGTTCCTGCTATTTACATTCAGTGCAGTGCGTCCTGCTCACAGTGTTCAGCTAGATCCGTTCCTGCTATTTACATTCAGTGCAGTGCGTCCTGCTCACAGTGTTCAGCTAGATCCGTTCCTGGTATTTACATTTAGTGCAGTGCGTCCTGCTCACAGTGTTCAGCTAGATCCGTTCCTGCTATTTACATTCAGTGCAGTGCGTCCTGCTCACAGTGTTCAGCTAGATCCGTTCCTGCTATATACATTTAGTGCAGTACGTCCTGCTCACAGTGTTCAGCTAGATCTGTTCCTGTTATCTTCCTACTGACAGGCAGGCTTGTCTGGTTACAGTATATAAAGCTACCTTAAGAAAATTACAGGTGTTCTTTTTGATCCTATTAGTACCACGGTCAGGCAGCTAGACTATTTACATTTAGTACAGTGCGTCCTGCTCACAGTGTTCAGCTAGATCCGTTCCTGTTATCTTCCTACTGACAGGCAGGCTTGTCTGGTTACAGTATATAAAGCTACCTTAAGAAAATTACAGGTGTTCTATTTGATCCTATTAGTACCACGGTCAGGCAGCTAGACTATTTACATTTAGTACAGTGTGTCCTGCTCACAGTGTTCAGCTAGATCCGTTCCTGTTATCTTCCTACTGACAGGCAGGCTTGTCTGGTTACAGTATATAAAGCTACCTTAAGAAAATTACAGGTGTTCTATCCCAGCTTAGTGCAGCTACAGGCCATTAGTATGTCTGGAAGGCCAAGAAGGAGAGGCAGACAGTCACAAGCCAATAAGAGAGGGCAAGCAGGCTCTGTGTCTAGTGCTGGTCGTGGAGACGGTGCATCCTCATCAGTAGGGATGAGCTTCGTGTTCGAGTCGAACCCATGTTCGACTCGAACATCGGCTGTTCGACCGTCCGTCGAATTGCGAACGATATGGGCCGTTCGCGCCAAATTCGTGTGGCGCGTCACGGCCCATAATTCACTGCGGCATCGCAGTGCATTGCTGGCTGATGATTGGCCAAGCATGCACTATGACCCGCATGCTTGGCCAATCACAGCGCCGTCAGTAGAGAGAGCTGTAATTGGCCAAAGCCAGGGTGGCTTTGGCCAATTATGGCTCAGGGGATTTAGTACACACCCCACACTATATAAGGCCGCCTGCACGGCGGCCCTGTGTAGTGTGTGTTCCGGTGTGCTGAGCGATAGAGAGAGAGAGAGACAGTGTCATTTGATTTGAGTTAGATAGATTAGGCAGAACAGTCAGTCAGTTAGCTGCACTTACAGTGTATTGTGTATATATATGCATCCCAGGTGTTGCATATATATATATACACTGTATTCAGTTTAGCTAGATCCGTTCCTGTTATCTTCTATCTAGACTATTTACATTCAGTGCAGTGTGTCCTGCTCACAGTGTTCAGCTAGATCCGTTCCTGCTATTTACATTCAGTACAGTGCTTCCTGCTCACAGTGTTCAGCTAGATCCGTTCCTGCTATTTACATTCAGTGCAGTGCGTGCTGCTCACAGTGTTCAGCTAGATCCGTTCCTGCTATTTACATTCAGTGCAGTGTGTCCTGCTCACAGTGTTCAGCTAGATCCGTTCCTGCTATTTACATTCAGTACAGTGCTTCCTGCTCACAGTGTTCAGCTAGATCCGTTCCTGCTATTTACATTCAGTGCAGTGCGTGCTGCTCACAGTGTTCAGCTAGATCCGTTCCTGCTATTTACATTCAGTGCAGTGCGTCCTGCTCACAGTGTTCAGCTAGATCCGTTCCTGCTATTTACATTCAGTGCAGTGCGTCCTGCTCACAGTGTTCAGCTAGATCCGTTCCTGGTATTTACATTTAGTGCAGTGCGTCCTGCTCACAGTGTTCAGCTAGATCCGTTCCTGCTATTTACATTCAGTGCAGTGCGTGCTGCTCACAGTGTTCAGCTAGATCCGTTCCTGCTATTTACATTCAGTGCAGTGCGTCCTGCTCACAGTGTTCAGCTAGATCCGTTCCTGCTATTTACATTCAGTGCAGTGCGTCCTGCTCACAGTGTTCAGCTAGATCCGTTCCTGCTATTTACATTCAGTGCAGTGCGTCCTGCTCACAGTGTTTAGCTACATCCGTTCCTGCTGTTTACATTCAGTGCAGTGCGTCCTGCTCACAGTGTTCAGCTAGATCCGTTCCTGCTATTTACATTCAGTGCAGTGCGTCCTGCTCACAGTGTTCAGCTAGATCCGTTCCTGCTATTTACATTCAGTGCAGTGCGTCCTGCTCACAGTGTTCAGCTAGATCCTTTCCTGCTATTTACATTCAGTGCAGTGCGTCCTGCTCACAGTGTTCAGCTAGATCCGTTCCTGCTATTTACATTCAGTGCAGTGCGTCCTGCTCACAGTGTTTAGCTACATCCGTTCCTGCTGTTTACATTCAGTGCAGTGCGTCCTGCTCACAGTGTTCAGCTAGATCCGTTCCTGCTATTTACATTCAGTGCAGTGCGTCCTGCTCACAGTGTTTAGCTACATCCGTTCCTGCTGTTTACATTCAGTGCAGTGCGTCCTGCTCACAGTGTTCAGCTAGATCCGTTCCTGCTATATACATTTAGTGCAGTACGTCCTGCTCACAGTGTTCAGCTAGATCCGTTCCTGTTATCTTCCTACTGACAGGCAGGCTTGTCTGGTTACAGTATATAAAGCTACCTGAAGAAAATTACAGGTGTTCTTTTTGATCCTATTAGTACCACGGTCAGGCAGCTAGACTATTTACATTTAGTACAGTGTGTCCTGCTCACAGTGTTCAGCTAGATCCGTTCCTGTTATTTACATTCAGTGCAGTGCGTCCTGCTCACAGTGTTCAGCTAGATCCGTTCCTGCTATTTACATTCAGTGCAGTGCGTCCTGCTCACAGTGTTCAGCTAGATCCGTTCCTGTTATTTACATTCAGTGCAGTGCGTCCTGCTCACAGTGTTCAGCTAGATCCGTTCCTGCTATTTACATTCAGTGCAGTGCGTCCTGCTCACAGTGTTTAGCTACATCCGTTCCTGCTGTTTACATTCAGTGCAGTGCGTCCTGCTCACAGTGTTCAGCTAGATCCGTTCCTGCTATTTACATTCAGTGCAGTGCGTCCTGCTCACAGTGTTCAGCTAGATCCGTTCCTGCTATATACATTTAGTGCAGTACGTCCTGCTCACAGTGTTCAGCTAGATCCGTTCCTGTTATCTTCCTACTGACAGGCAGGCTTGTCTGGTTACAGTATATAAAGCTACCTGAAGAAAATTACAGGTGTTCTTTTTGATCCTATTAGTACCACGGTCAGGCAGCTAGACTATTTACATTTAGTACAGTGTGTCCTGCTCACAGTGTTCAGCTAGATCCGTTCCTGTTATTTACATTCAGTGCAGTGCGTCCTGCTCACAGTGTTCAGCTAGATCCGTTCCTGCTATTTACATTCAGTGCAGTGCGTCCTGCTCACAGTGTTCAGCTAGATCCGTTCCTGTTATTTACATTCAGTGCAGTGCGTCCTGCTCACAGTGTTCAGCTAGATCCGTTCCTGCTATTTACATTCAGTGCAGTGCGTCCTGCTCACAGTGTTTAGCTACATCCGTTCCTGCTGTTTACATTCAGTGCAGTGCGTCCTGCTCACAGTGTTCAGCTAGATCCGTTCCTGCTATTTACATTCAGTGCAGTGCGTCCTGCTCACAGTGTTCAGCTAGATCCGTTCCTGCTATATACATTTAGTGCAGTACGTCCTGCTCACAGTGTTCAGCTAGATCCGTTCCTGTTATCTTCCTACTGACAGGCAGGCTTGTCTGGTTACAGTATATAAAGCTACCTGAAGAAAATTACAGGTGTTCTATCCCAGCTTAGTGCAGCTACAGGCCATTAGTATGTCTGGAAGGCCAAGAAGGAGAGGCAGACAGTCACAAGCCAATAAGAGAGGGCAAGCAGGCTCTGTGTCTAGTGCTGGTCGTGGAGACGGTGCATCCTCATCAGCACGTGGCCATGGGACACGCTTGGCCTTTTTTTCGGCAGCTGGCCGTGTTGAGCCGCAACATGCGGAAGACTTGGTCGAGTGGATGACCAAGCCGTCCTCATCCTCCTCATCCTCTCTCACCCATGCCCAGGGTGCTTTGTCTGGCAAAGCAGCGGCCTCTTCCCTCAGCTCAATGTCATCAGTGACTCCTTCCCTAGCTCCACCATGTCCTCATGAGGATTCCCTCGAACTGTTTGACCACAGTGTTGGGTACATGCTCCAGGAGGATGCCCAGCGTTTGGAAGGCTCTGATGATGATACTGAGCTCAATGAAGGCAGTAACATGAGCACGGACAGAGGGGGTGCCCAAGAAGGACAGCAATCTGGCAGTCATGCTCCCCCTGCTGCAGCATACTGCCAGGTTTGCTCCAGTGATGAGGAGGGAGGGGATGATGAGGTCACTGACTCAACGTGGGTGCCTGATAGGAGAGAGGAGGAGGAGGAGGAGGAGGAGGAGGAGGAGGTGGCACATCACCAACTAGGCAGGATGCCCTCCAGGGGCCAGCCTAAGGGCAGCACATTGACTGCATCACACCCCAAAGCTCCACATGTGCAGGGCGCTGCAGTCTCTGCGCGTTATTCAAAAAGTTCTTTGGTGTGGGCCTTTTTTGAGACGAGTGCATCAGATCGCACCGCTGCTATTTGCAATATATGTCTCAAGCGTATCTCGCGTGGCCAAAACATCTCCCGCTTGGGTACCACATGCTTGACCAGACATATGTTGACCTGCCATGCAGTTCGTTGGCAAGCGTATCTAAAAGACCCACACCAAAGAACAAAGACGATCTCTCCTTGCTCCTCATCAGCTGAGATTTCCAACCCCACTAGACCTTCAGTCCTCTCTGCGACCTGCAGTGAGAGGAATGAAGGTGTAGAATTAGGTGTGTCACAGCCAAGTACTTATGGGCAATCTGCTTTTGGTACACCGACGTCAGATTGTACCAGGCAAATTTCCCTGCCCCAGCTGCTGCACCGCCGAAAGAAGTTTGCTCCCAGCCATCCACATGCCCAGCGGTTGAATGCTAGCTTGGCAAAATTGCTAGCACTTCAACTGCTGCCTTTTCAGTTGGTAGACTCTGCCCCCTTCCGTGAGTTTGTGGAATGTGCGGTTCCTCAGTGGCAGGTACCCAAACGCCACTTTTTCTCACGGAAGGCGATTCCGGCTCTCTACCGGCATGTGGAAGGCAATGTCCATGCCTCGCTGGACAGGGCGGTCAGCGGTAAGGTGCATATTACCGCTGACTCATGGTCCAGCAGGCATGGACAGGGACGTTACTTAAGTTTCACGGCGCATTGGGTGACTCTGCTGGCAGCTGGGAAGGATGCAGGACAAGGTGCAGTAGTGTTGGAGGTTGTTCCGCCACCACGCCTCCAAAATGCTGATTGTGACACACCTCTCTCCTCCACCCCCTCCTCTTCTTCTTCCTCCATGGCCTCTTCCTCGGAACCAGCGGTGCTCCGTAGGCGTTCAAGGGGCTACGCAAGTACGCAGGCCAAAAGATGCCATGCGGTGCTTGAGCTGGTGTGCTTGGGGGACAGGAGCCACACTGGGGCAGAGGTTCTGTCAGCTCTGCAGGGGCAGGTTCAGAGGTGGTTGACGCCACGCCAACTTAAGGCAGGAATGGTGGTTTGCGACAATGGCACCAACCTCCTCTCTGCCCTCCGACAGGGACAACTGACCCATGTGCCCTGTTTGGCTCACGTCCTTAACTTGGTGGTGCAGCGGTTCTTGGGCAGGTACCCGGGCTTACAGGATGTCCTGAGGCAGGCCAGGAAAGTCTGTGTGCATTTCCGCCGGTCATATAATGCCAGTGCTCGGCTGACGGACCTCCAAAAGGAGTTTAACCTGCCCAAGAACCGCCTAATCTGTGACATGCCCACCAGGTGGAACTCGACGTTGGCCATGCTGCAGCGGCTGCACACGCAGCAGAGGGCCATCAATGAGTACCTGTGCGACTATGGCACCAGGACAGGGTCAGGGGACCTTGGTTTTTTTTCCCCACGCCAGTGGGCCATGATCAGGGATGCATGCACTGTCCTGTCACCATTCGAGGAGGCCACGAGGATGGTGAGCACTGACAGTGCATGCATCAGTGACACTGTCCCCCTTGTCCACCTGTTGGAGCACACGCTGCGTGGAATAATGGACAGGGCACTTGAGGCAGAACAGAGGCAGGAAGAGGAGGACTTCCTTAGCTCTCAAGGCCCCCTTTATCCAGACAGTGTTCCTGCGTGCCCGCCGATCACACAGGAAGAGGACGAGGAGGAGGAGGAGGAGGAGGAGGAAGATTGTGTCAGTATGGAGGTGGAGCCTGGCACTCAGCATCAGCAGTCTTTAAGGGATCAGTCCCAAGGAACACATGGACTTGTACGTGGCTGGGAGGAGGTGGCTGCGGACGTTGTTGTCCTTAGTGACCCAGAGGACTCCGGACCGAATGCCTCAGCAAACCTACGCTGCATGGCCTCCCTGATCCTGCAAAGCCTGCGTAAGGATCCTCGTATTCGTGGTATCAAGGAGAAGGACCAATACTGGCTGGCAACCCTCCTTGATCCACGTTACAAGGGTAAGGTTGCGGACCTTATCTTGCCATCGCAGAGGGAGCAGAGGATGAAACATCTTCGGGAGGCCTTGCAGAAAGGTCTGTGCAACGCGTTCCCAGAGACTGGGAGGTTACAAACTCCTGTTTCTGGACAACGTGTTGCTGAGGCTTCGGTCAGTCAAAGAAGGAGCGGTGGAGAAGGTGGCCGTCTGACCGATGCGTTCAGACAATTTTTTGGTCCGCAGCCCCAAGGTATGATCGGTTCCAGCAACCATCGCCAGCGTCTGTTTTACATGGTGCAGGAATACCTAGGGGCAAGATCAGACTTGGACACCTTTCCCACCGAAAATCCTCTGGGTTACTGGGTCTTGAGGATGGATCACTGGCCAGAGCTTGCACAGTATGCAATTGAGCTACTGGCCTGTCCTGCATCCAGCGTTCTTTCGGAACGCACATTCAGTGCTGCTGGAGGCGTGGTAACCGATCACAGGGTGCGTCTGTCCACCGACTCGGTCGATCGGCTGACCTTCATAAAAATGAATCAGTCTTGGATCACCACCAGCTACCAAGCACCTGATGCAGATGTAACCGAATAATTTTTTTTGAAATCTCAGATCCCTTCAAAGACTGCCTATGCTGATGCTGAGTGACTATCCCTGAGTAATTATCCTCTTCCTCCTCAATCATCACGCTGATAGCTTGTAAGAACATTTTTGGTTCTGGGCGCCACCACCAGTGCCTAAGGCACAATTTTTCAGCCCCTGTTTAACAGGGGCGTGTAATTACAATTTTTGATGTAATACTTTGCAGCAGGGCTCGTTCCTGCATTCCAACTAGAGTGTCTGTGAGGGGTTGCAGTGTTGTGGCACCAGCACCAGTGCCTAAGACCCAATTTTTCAGCCCCTGTCTAACAGGGGCGTGTAATTACAATTTTTGATGCAATACTTTGCAGCAGGGCTTGTTCCTGCGTTTCAACTAGAGTGTCTGTGAGGGGTTGCAGTGTTGTGGCACCAGCACCAGTGCCTAAGACCCAATTTTTCTGCCCCTGTCTAACAGGGGCGTGTAATTACAATTTTTGATGCAATACTTTGCAGCAGGGCTCGTTCCTGCGTTCCAACTAGAGTGTCTGTGAGGGGTTGCAGTGTTGTGGCACCAGCACCAGTGCCTAAGGCCTAATTTTTCAGCTCCTGTTCAACAGGGGCATGTAATTACAATTCTTGATCTAATATTTCACAGCAGGGCCCTGTGAGGGCTTACAGTGTTTTGGCCACAGCAACACCTAAGGCCCAAATTTCTGCTGAGTATATAGGGCAGGACCCTACTTTCAAACATCTAACTTACAAACGACTCCTACTTGCAAACGGAAGGAGACAACAGGAAGTGAGATGAAATCTACCCCTAAGGAAGGGAAATTCTCTCCTGTAAGAGTTAATATGGGAAAACAATTTTTCCTTTCCACTGATGCTTTCCAATCCTTGTTCCACAAAAAAACACAAATTTTCAAAAAACATTTTTCATTGGGACAAAAAAGTGAGGTGAAATCTTCTGAAGAGGAGGAAAGACGCAAAACAAATGTCACAGGGGTGATAACCCTTCCCTATGTTTTCCAAAAAGCTTAGAAAAGATTTTTTGGCTGGAGCTAAACACATTAAAAATGTTCAAAATTACAAACAGATTCTACTTAACAACAAACCTACAGTCCCTGTCTTGTTTGCACCGCCTGTATACTGCTGTTCAGAGTATATAGGGACCTTTCCTTATTTTAATTTGGGTGCGGGGTTCCCCTTAATATCCATACAAGACCCAAAGGGCCTGGTAATGGACTGGGGGGTACCCATGCCGTTTGTCTCACTGATTTTCATCCATATTGCCATGACCCGACATGACATTAAACCCGCAAGCAGTTTTAAATGAGATTTTTTCCTTTAAAAATGACATTTGGTGCAGGGACTGTTCTAAACATGGGAAACACGCGTCACTTTACAGGCATACTATAGACACCCCCCAGGTACGATATTTAAAGGAATATTTCACTTTTTTTTTTTTACTTTAAGCATCATTAAAATCACTGCTCCCGAAAAAACGGCCGTTTTTAAAAGTTTTTTTTGCATTGATACATGTCCCCTGGGGTAGGACCCGGGTCCCCAAACCCTTTTTAGGACAATACCATGCAAATTAGCCTTTAAAATGAGCACTTTTGATTTCGAACGTTCGAGTCCCATAGACGTCAATGGGGTTCTAACGTTCGTGCGAACTTGCGGTCCGTTCGCGGGTTCTGGTGCGAACCGAACCGGGGGGTGTTCGGCTCATCCCTACTCATCAGCACGTGGCCATGGGACACGCTTGGCCTTTTTTTCGGCAGCTGGCCGTGTTGAGCCGCAACATGCGGAAGACTTGGTCGAGTGGATGACCAAGCCGTCCTCATCCTCCTCATCCTCTCTCACCCATGCCCAGGGTGCTTTGTCTGGCAAAGCAGCGGCCTCTTCCCTCAGCTCAATGTCATCAGTGACTCCTTCCCTAGCTCCACCATGTCCTCATGAGGATTCCCTCGAACTGTTTGACCACAGTGTTGGGTACATGCTCCAGGAGGATGCCCAGCGTTTGGAAGGCTCTGATGATGATACTGAGCTCAATGAAGGCAGTAACATGAGCACGGACAGAGGGGGTGCCCAAGAAGGACAGCAATCTGGCAGTCATGCTCCCCCTGCTGCAGCATACTGCCAGGTTTGCTCCAGTGATGAGGAGGGAGGGGATGATGAGGTCACTGACTCAACGTGGGTGCCTGATAGGAGAGAGGAGGAGGAGGAGGAGGAGGAGGAGGAGGAGGTGGCACATCACCAACTAGGCAGGATGCCCTCCAGGGGCCAGCCTAAGGGCAGCACATTGACTGCATCACACCCCAAAGCTCCACATGTGCAGGGCGCTGCAGTCTCTGCGCGTTATTCAAAAAGTTCTTTGGTGTGGGCCTTTTTTGAGACGAGTGCATCAGATCGCACCGCTGCTATTTGCAACATATGTCTCAAGCGTATCTCGCGTGGCCAAAACATCTCCCGCTTGGGTACCACATGCTTGACCAGACATATGTTGACCTGCCATGCAGTTCGTTGGCAAGCGTATCTAAAAGACCCACACCAAAGAACAAAGACGATCTCTCCTTGCTCCTCATCAGCTGAGATTTCCAACCCCACTAGACCTTCAGTCCTCTCTGAGACCTGCAGTGAGAGGAATGAAGGTGTAGAATTAGGTGTGTCACAGCCAAGTACTTGTGGGCAATCTGCTTTTGGTACACCGACGTCAGATTGTACCAGGCAAATTTCCCTGCCCCAGCTGCTGCACCGCCGAAAGAAGTTTGCTCCCAGCCATCCACATGCCCAGCGGTTGAATGCTAGCTTGGCAAAATTGCTAGCACTTCAACTGCTGCCTTTTCAGTTGGTAGACTCTGCCCCCTTCCGTGAGTTTGTGGAATGTGCGGTTCCTCAGTGGCAGGTACCCAAACGCCACTTTTTCTCACGGAAGGCGATTCCGGCTCTCTACCGGCATGTGGAAGGCAATGTCCATGCCTCGCTGGACAGGGCGGTCAGCGGTAAGGTGCATATTACCGCTGACTCATGGTCCAGCAGGCATGGACAGGGACGTTACTTAAGTTTCACGGCGCATTGGGTGACTCTGCTGGCAGCTGGGAAGGATGCAGGACAAGGTGCAGTAGTGTTGGAGGTTGTTCCGCCACCACGCCTCCAAAATGCTGATTGTGACACACCTCTCTCCTCCACCCCCTCCTCTTCTTCTTCCTCCATGGCCTCTTCCTCGGAACCAGCAGTGCTCCGTAGGCGTTCAAGGGGCTACGCAAGTACGCAGGCCAAAAGATGCCATGCGGTGCTTGAGCTGGTGTGCTTGGGGGACAGGAGCCACACTGGGGCAGAGGTTCTGTCAGCTCTGCAGGGGCAGGTTCAGAGGTGGTTGACGCCACGCCAACTTAAGGCAGGAATGGTGGTTTGCGACAATGGCACCAACCTCCTCTCTGCCCTCCGACAGGGACAACTGACCCATGTGCCCTGTTTGGCTCACGTCCTTAACTTGGTGGTGCAGCGGTTCTTGGGCAGGTACCCGGGCTTACAGGATGTCCTGAGGCAGGCCAGGAAAGTCTCTGTGCATTTCCGCCGGTCATATAATGCCAGTGCTCGGCTGACGGACCTCCAAAAGGAGTTTAACCTGCCCAAGAACCGCCTAATCTGTGACATGCCCACCAGGTGGAACTCGACGTTGGCCATGCTGCAGCGGCTGCACACGCAGCAGAGGGCCATCAATGAGTACCTGTGCGACTATGGCACCAGGACAGGGTCAGGGGACCTTGGTTTTTTTTCCCCACGCCAGTGGGCCATGATCAGGGATGCATGCACTGTCCTGTCACCATTCGAGGAGGCCACGAGGATGGTGAGCACTGACAGTGCATGCATCAGTGACACTGTCCCCCTTGTCCACCTGTTGGAGCACACGCTGCGTGGAATAATGGACAGGGCACTTGAGGCAGAACAGAGGCAGGAAGAGGAGGACTTCCTTAGCTCTCAAGGCCCCCTTTATCCAGACAGTGTTCCTGCGTGCCCGCCGATCACACAGGAAGAGGACGAGGAGGAGGAGGAGGAGGAGGAGGAAGATTGTGTCAGTATGGAGGTGGAGCCTGGCACTCAGCATCAGCAGTCTTTAAGGGATCAGTCCCAAGGAACACATGGACTTGTACGTGGCTGGGAGGAGGTGGCTGCGGACGTTGTTGTCCTTAGTGACCCAGAGGACTCCGGACCGAATGCCTCAGCAAACCTACGCTGCATGGCCTCCCTGATCCTGCAAAGCCTGCGTAAGGATCCTCGTATTCGTGGTATCAAGGAGAAGGACCAATACTGGCTGGCAACCCTCCTTGATCCACGTTACAAGGGTAAGGTTGCGGACCTTATCTTGCCATCGCAGAGGGAGCAGAGGATGAAACATCTTCGGGAGGCCTTGCAGAAAGGTCTGTGCAACGCGTTCCCAGAGACTGGGAGGTTACAAACTCCTGTTTCTGGACAACGTGTTGCTGAGGCTTCGGTCAGTCAAAGAAGGAGCGGTGGAGAAGGTGGCCGTCTGACCGATGCGTTCAGACAATTTTTTGGTCCGCAGCCCCAAGGTATGATCGGTTCCAGCAACCATCGCCAGCGTCTGTTTTACATGGTGCAGGAATACCTAGGGGCAAGATCAGACTTGGACACCTTTCCCACCGAAAATCCTCTGGGTTACTGGGTCTTGAGGATGGATCACTGGCCAGAGCTTGCACAGTATGCAATTGAGCTACTGGCCTGTCCTGCATCCAGCGTTCTTTCGGAACGCACATTCAGTGCTGCTGGAGGCGTGGTAACCGATCACAGGGTGCGTCTGTCCACCGACTCGGTCGATCGGCTGACCTTCATAAAAATGAATCAGTCTTGGATCACCACCAGCTACCAAGCACCTGATGCAGATGTAACCGAATAATTTTTTTTGAAATCTCAGATCCCTTCAAAGACTGCCTATGCTGATGCTGAGTGACTATCCCTGAGTAATTATCCTCTTCCTCCTCAATCATCACGCTGATAGCTTGTAAGAACATTTTTGGTTCTGGGCGCCACCACCAGTGCCTAAGGCACAATTTTTCAGCCCCTGTTTAACAGGGGCGTGTAATTACAATTTTTGATGTAATACTTTGCAGCAGGGCTCGTTCCTGCATTCCAACTAGAGTGTCTGTGAGGGGTTGCAGTGTTGTGGCACCAGCACCAGTGCCTAAGACCCAATTTTTCAGCCCCTGTCTAACAGGGGCGTGTAATTACAATTTTTGATGCAATACTTTGCAGCAGGGCTTGTTCCTGCGTTTCAACTAGAGTGTCTATGAGGGGTTGCAGTGTTGTGGCACCAGCACCAGTGCCTAAGACCCAATTTTTCTGCCCCTGTCTAACAGGGGCGTGTAATTACAATTTTTGATGCAATACTTTGCAGCAGGGCTCGTTCCTGCGTTCCAACTAGAGTGTCTGTGAGGGGTTGCAGTGTTGTGGCACCAGCACCAGTGCCTAAGGCCCAATTTTTCTGCCCCTGTCTAACAGGGGCGTGTAATTACAATTTTTGATGCAATACTTTGCAGCAGGGCTCGTTCCTGCGTTCCAACTAGAGTGTCTGTGAGGGGTTGCAGTGTTGTGGCACCAGCACCAGTGCCTAAGGCCTAATTTTTCAGCTCCTGTTCAACAGGGGCATGTAATTACAATTCTTGATCTAATATTTCACAGCAGGGCCCTGTGAGGGCTTACAGTGTTTTGGCCACAGCAACACCTAAGGCCCAAATTTCTGCTGAGTATATAGGGCAGGACCCTACTTTCAAACATCTAACTTACAAACGACTCCTACTTGCAAACGGAAGGAGACAACAGGAAGTGAGATGAAATCTACCCCTAAGGAAGGGAAATTCTCTCCTGTAAGAGTTAATATGGGAAAACAATTTCTCCTTTCCACTGATGCTTTCCAATCCTTGTTCCACAAAAAAACCCAAATTTTCAAAAAACATTTTTCATTGGGACAAAAAAGTGAGGTGAAATCTTCTGAAGAGGAGGAAAGACGCAAAACAAATGTCACAGGGGTGATAACCCTTCCCTATGTTTTCCAAAAAGCTTAGAAAAGATTTTTTGGCTGGAGCTAAACACATTAAAAATGTTCAAAATTACAAACAGATTCTACTTAACAACAAACCTACAGTCCCTGTCTTGTTTGCACTGCCTGTATACTGCTGTTCAGAGTATATAGGGACCTTTCCTTATTTTAATTTGGGTGCGGGGTTCCCCTTAATATCCATACAAGACCCAAAGGGCCTGGTAATGGACTGGGGGGTACCCATGCCGTTTGTCTCACTGATTTTCATCCATATTGCCATGACCCGACATGACATTAAACCCGCAAGCAGTTTTAAATGAGATTTTTTCCTTTAAAAATGACATTTGGTGCAGGGACTGTTCTAAACATGGGAAACACGCGTCACTTTACAGGCATACTATAGACACCCCCCAGGTACGATATTTAACCACTTGAGCCCCGGACCATTATGCTGCCTAAGGACCAGAGGTCTTTTTCCAATTTGGCACTGCGTCGCTTTAACTGCTAATTGCGCGGTCATGCAATGCTGTACCCAAACGAAATTTGCGTCCTTTTCTTCCCACAAATGGAGCTTTCTTTTGATGGTATTTGATCACCTCTGCGGTTTTTATTTTTTGCGCTATAAACGGAAAAAGACCGAAAATTTTGAAAAAAAATGATATTTTCTACTTTTTGTTATAAAAAAAATCCAATAAACTAAATTTTAGTCATACATTTAGGCCAAAATGTATTCGGCCACATGTCTTTGGTAAAAAAAATGTCAATAAGCGTATATTTATTGGTTTGCGCAAAAGTTATAGCGTCTACAAACTAGGGTACATTTTCTGGAATTTACACAGCTTTTAGTTTATGACTGCCTATGTCATTTCTTGAGGTGCTAAAATGGCAGGGCAGTACAAAACCCCCCCAAATGACCCCATTTTGGAAAGTAGACACCCCAAGGAAATTGCTGGGAGGCATGTTGAACCCATTGAATATTTATTTTTTTTGTCCCAAGTGATTGAAAAATGACAAAAAAAAAAAAAAAAAAAATATTTACAAAAAGTCGTCACTAAATGATATATTGCTCACACAGGCCATGGGCCTATGTGGAATTGCACCCCAAAATACATTTAGCTGCTTCTCCTGAGTATGGGGATACCACATGTGTGGGACTTTTTGGGAGCCTAGCCGCGTACGGGGCCCCGAAAACCAATCACCGCCTTCAGGATTTCTAAGGGTGTAAATTTTTGCTTTCACTCTTCACTGCCTATCACAGTTTCGGAGGCCATGGAATGCCCAGGTGGCACAAAACCCCCCAAAATGACCCCATTTTGGAAAGTAGACACCCCAAGCTATTTGCTGAGAGGCATATTGAGTCCATGGAATATTTTATATTTTGACACAAGTTGCGGGAAAGTGACACTTTTTTTTTTTTTTTTTTTTTTTTTTCATAAAGTTGTCACTAAATGATATATTGCTCACACAGGCCATGGGCATATGTGGAATTGCACCCCAAAATACATTTAGCTGCTTCTCCTGAGTATGGGGATACCACATGTGTGGGACTTTTTGGGAGCCTAGCCGCGTACTGGACCCCAAAAACCAATCACTGCCTTCAGGATTTCTAAGGGTGAAAATTTTTGATTTCACTCTTTACTGCCTATCACAGTTTCGGAGGCCATGGAATGCCCAGGTGGCACAAAACCCCCCCAAATGACCCCATTTTGGAAAGTAGACACCCCAAGCTATTTGCTGAGAGGCATGGTGAGTATTTTGCAGCTCTCATTTGTTTTTGAAAATGAAGAAAGACAAGAAAAAACATTTTTTTTTTCTTTTTTCAATTTTCAAAACTTTGTGACAAAAAGTGAGGTCTGCAAAATACTCACTATACCTCTCAGCAAATAGCTTGGGGTGTCTACTTTCCAAAATGGGGTCATTTGGGGGGGTTTTGTGCCACCTGGGCATTCCATGGCCTCCGAAACTGTGATAGGCAGTGAAGAGTGAAATCAAAAATTCACGCCCTTAGAAAGCCTGAAGGCGGTGCTTGGTTTTCGGGGTCCCGTACGCGGCTAGGCTCCCAAAAAGTCTCACACATGTGGTATCCCCGTACTCAGGAGAAGCAGCAGAATGTATTTTGGGGTGTAATTTCATATATTTCCATGGCATGTTTGAGCAATATATCATTTAGTGACAACTTTGTGCAAAAAAAAAAAAAAAAAAAAAAATTTGTCTCTTTCCCGCAACTTGTGTCGCAATATAAAATATTCCATGGACTCGACATGCCTCTCAGCAAATAGCTTGGGGTGTCTACTTTCCAAAATGGGGTCATTTGGGGGGGTTTTGAACTGTCCTGGCATTTTATGCACAACATTTAGAAGCTTATGTCACACATCACCCACTCTTCTAACCACTTGAAGACAAAGCCCTTTCTGACACTTATTGTTTACATGAAAAAGTTTTTTTTTTTTGCAAAAAAATTACTTTGAACCCCCAAACATTATATATTTTTTTAAAGCAAATGCCCTACAGATTAAAATGGTGGGTGTTTCATTTTTTTTTTTCACACAGTAATTGCGCAGCGATTTTTCAAACGCATTTTTTGGGGAAAAAACACACTTTTTTTAATTTTAATGCACTAAAACACGCTATATTGCCCAAATGTTTGATGAAATAAAAAAGATGATCTTAGGCCGAGTACATGGATACCAAACATGACATGCTTTAAAATTGCGCACAAACGTGCAGTGGCAACAAAATAAATACATGTTTAAAAGCCTTCAAAAGCCTTTACAGGTTACCACTTTAGATTTACAGAGGAGGTCTACTGGAAAAATTACTGCACTCGATCTGGCCTTCGCGGTGATACCTCACATGCATGGTGCAATTGCTGTTTACGTTTGACGACAGACCGCCGCTTGCGTTCGCCTTAGCGCGAGAGCAGGGGGCGACAGGGGTGTTTTTTTTTTTTTTTTTTTTTTTTCTTTATTATTTTTTTGCTTTTTTAATCTTACTTTTAAACTGTTCCTTTCATATTTTTTTTTTTAATCATTTTTATTGTTATCTCGGGGAATGTAAATATCCCCTATGATAGCAATAGGTAGTGACAGGTACTCTTTTTTGAAAAAATTGTGGTCTATTAGACCCTAGATCTCTCCTCTGCCCTCAAAGCAAATGACCACACCAAGATCGGTGTGATAAAATGCTTCCCCAATTTCCCAATGGCGCTATTTACATCCGGCGAAATCTAAGTCATGAAATACTCGTAGCTTCCGGTTTCTTAGGCCATAGAGATGTTTGGAGCCACTCTGGTCTCTGATCAGCTCTATGGTCAGCTGGCTGAATCACCGGCTGCATTCTCAGGTTCCCTGTTGAGACAGGAGAGCCAGAGAAAAACACGGAAGACGGTGGGGGGGGGGGGGGGGGCATTCCCTCCCACGGCTTGTAAAAGCAGTCTAGAGGCTAATTAGCCGCTAGGATTGCTTTTACATGAAAGCCGACCGCTGGCTGAAAAGAATGATACCAAGATGATACCTAAACCTGCAGGCATCATTCTGATATAACCACTCAAAGTCGTGAATGGCGTACCTGAAGACAAAAAAATGGTTAACAATGGTTAACAATAAAGCACAGTAAAGTGTAAATAATTACACACCTGAAAAACAAACATGATAAAACATAATAACAATAACAATAACAATAACAATCAATAACAATAACAATAACAATCAATAACAATAACAATAACAATAACAATAACAATAAAACATTGAAGAATAGAATACAGTAAAAAAGAGCAGAACAATAGAGAGAGAGAATAGAGAGAGAGAGAACAATAAAACAACAACTATTTTTTTTTATTTCATATTTTTTTTTTTTTTTTACACTTTTTTTTGTAACTAACTTTTATAACGGTAACCGGTTCCAGGTTCGGGTCTCTCAAAATGCGATGGCATCTTGGGAGACCCTGTGAAAGTGTGCCTAGTCTGTGCAATGCTGTACCCTACGCTAATACTCAACTAGTGAATGGTAGCGTTCAAAACATTCACCAATGCAAAGACCAGGATTGTCAGGACAGGAGGGACAATAATAGCGGGTGTCACGCCTATATCCGCGCTTGCTGCAGACACGACATCTTTTTTGGGGGGTTCGCTGGGTAGGGGTACTCGGGAGGACATAAAAATGCCTCTCATGCAGCCGACTGCATTTGGTTGGGGATGTGAATGGGGGAAGTACGGGCGCTGCAGAAGCGGTGGGTTCCCAATTAGGATTGGCGAATGCAGCAGGAAGGGCACTATGGGCACGACGGGCCTGTGTTTGTCTTTTTGGTGGCAGCGGGACACTACTTGTGCTTGCCACCTCACCAGCTTGAACTGCACTTATGGGACTCGCCACGTCACCAAGTGTTACTGCAGTGCTGGTTTGACTACGACCGGGGTGTACTAGGCCGCTGGCGCTTGCCAGTTCACCAAAACACTACCAAAAAACTGTTAGCGATCGCAGGGATCAGGCCTGACTCTGCGAACGCTGCAGTTATGCGTTTAGTGTTTTGTAAGTGACAGTGATCGATCGATACTGCACTTGGGTGGGCTGGGCTGGGCCGGGCGGAGGGGCAAAACGCAGGTGCTAGCAGGTATCTGGGCTGATCCCGCTAACACTGCGTTTTTGGGAACCCTAAACTGCTGGTGACGCTAGTATAGATCTAATCGGATCAGATATTGATGCGATCAGATACTATACCACTAAGGGAGGTGTACAGTGCGTGCGTGGGTGTTAGCGGTACTGGCGCTAATCTGACGCTGCCTGGGGCTGGTGCTTGCCAGTTCACCAAAACGCTACAAAAAAAACTGTTAGCGATCGCAGGGATCAGGCCTGACTCTGCGAACGCTGCAGTTATGCGTTTAGTGTTTTGTAAGTGACAGTGATCGATCGATACTGCACTTGGGTGGGCTGGGCTGGGCCGGGCGGAGGGGCAAAACGCAGGTGCTAGCAGGTATCTGGGCTGATTCCGCTAACACTGCGTTTTTGGGAACCCTAAACTGCTGGGGACGCTAGTATAGATCTGATCGGATCAGATATTGATGCGTTCAGATACTATACCACTAAGGGAGGTGTACGGTGCGTGCGTGGGTGTTCGCGGTACTGGCGCTAACCTGACGCTGCCTGGGGCTGGTGCTTGCCAGTTCACCAAAACGCTACCAAAAAAACTGTTAGCGATCGCAGGGATCAGGCCTGACTCTGCGAACGCTGCAGTTATGCGTTTAGTGCCTTGTAAGTGACAGTGATCGATCGATACTGCACTTGGGTGGGCTGGGCGGAGGCACAAAACGCAGGTGCTAGCAGGTATCTGGGCTGATCCCGCTAACACTGCGTTTTTGGGAACCCTAAACTGCTGGGGACGCTAGTATAGATCTGATCGGATCAGATATTGATCCGTTCAGATACTATACCACTAAGGGAGGCGCATGCTGCGTGTGTGGGTGTTAGCGGTACTGGCGCTAATTTGACGCTGCCTGGGGCGACGCATATCGCCGCCGGGCGATCGGGGGGCTAAACCTTTATTCGGTAATAAACGGCGGGTGCCCTGACACTATAAAAAATAAACAAACTAACCAGCGTCACCCGTATCGGTTATACGGTGATCAGTGGTGAAAGGGTTAACTAGGGGGCAATCAAGGGGTTAAAACATTTATTAGATAGTATATGGGGGTCCCTGACGCTATAAAACGCTGACGGCGAACCTAAATATTTACCTCACTAACTAGCGTCACCAGCGACACTAATACAGCGATCAGAAAAATGATCGCTTAGCGACACTGGTGACAGGGGGTGATCAAGGGGTTAAAACTTTATTAGGGGGGGTTAGGGGGGTACCCTAGACCTACAGGGGGGTAATATACACTGTCCCAACACTGTCACTGTCACAAACTGACACTATGCAGTAATCAGAAAAAAAAAAAAAAAAAAAAAAAAAAAAACTGCTGGTGTCAGTTTGTGACAGGGGGGGGGGGTGATTGGGGGGGGATCGGGGGGCGATCGGGGGGGGGATCGGGGTGATTTGTGTGCCTGGCATGTTCTACTGTGTGTGTAGTGTTTGGTGCACTCACATACTTGTCGTCTCTCCTCGGGCCGGAACGGAAAATACCGACCCGAGGGGAGATGACATCACTTCCTTTGCTGCTGTTTAGCATACAGCAGCAAAGGAGTGTTTTCATTGGCCGGCGGCGATCGCGAGGGGGGGGCCACGAACGGATGGTCTCCCCCTCATCACCGATCGCCGCTGGACAAACGACGACCGCCTCGGGCACCGGGGGGGGGTCCGATCGGACCCCCCACCCGCGGAAGGCAAATCACGTACATGTACGTGATTTTGCCTGTCCGTGCCACTTTGCCGACGTACATCGGCGTGAGGCGGTCGTCAAGTGGTTAAAGGAATATTTCACTTTTTTTTTTTTACTTTAAGCATCATTAAAATCACTGCTCCCGAAAAAACGGCCGTTTTTAAAAGTTTTTTTTGCATTGATACATGTCCCCTGGGGTAGGACCCGGGTCCCCAAACCCTTTTTAGGACAATACCATGCAAATTAGCCTTTAAAATGAGCACTTTTGATTTCGAACGTTCGAGTCCCATAGACGTCAATGGGGTTCTAACGTTCGTGCGAACTTGCGGTCCGTTCGCGGGTTCTGGTGCGAACCGAACCGGGGGGTGTTCGGCTCATCCCTAGAAACCACAAAGACCACTGCAGCCTAGATTTTATGTATAAGTAATAGGGTTGTATTCTATCTCTGCTAGTATGTGGGCTCTTTCTGTCTATAAGGGCTTATTTGCCCTAAAAATGATGATTTGTTTGTAGCATTTGCTCTTCCTTTGCATGCCAAAGATAAGCACCGTATATACTCGAGTATAAGTCGTTCCGAGTATAAGTCGAGGCCCTAATTTACCACAAAAAAAATGGGAAAAACTTATTGACCCGAGTATAAGACGAGGGTGAGAAATGCACAGCTACTGTAAGTGGAAAAGAGGGTCAACAATGCCCATTTGCAGCATCACTGTGCTCATTTGCATGCCTCACTGTGCCCATTTGCAGCCATAGGTCCCCTGAACTTCAAACTCGGTAGTTAAGGGTTCCTAGATGCCCCCTAGCTGCAGCCTAAATTTGGGGTCTCTGGACCCAAATGGTCCCGAAATGACATTGCTGCAGATGGACACAGTTGACCAAATTTGGGGCCCCGTATCTCGGGGCCACTTATTGCTAGGAACCCCAAATTTGGTGTGCAAACCCAGTGTAACTAGCACCATAAAATTTCCAAAGCTGGGGTTTCTAGCACCAAGTGGCCCCGAGATACAGGGCCCCAAAAATCAGTTCAGAAAATGTCAAGCACTTCTCTGCAGCAGAGAATGACATTTTCCGAACGAGGTTTGGGGCCCCGTATCTCAGGGCCACTTGGTGTTAGGAACCCCAGCTTTGGATATGTTATGGTACCAGTTCCACTGGGTTTGTACACCAAATTTGGGGTTCCTAACACCAAGTGGCCCTGAGATATGGGGCCCCAAAGTCGGTTCAGAAAATGTCAAGCACTTTTCTGCAGCAGAGAATGACATTTTCTGAACCGATTTTGGGGCCCTGTATCTCGGGGCCACTTGGTGCTAGGAACTTCAGCTTTGGATATGTTGTGGTAACAGTTCCACTGGGTTTGGGGTTCCTAGCACCAAGTGGCCCTGAGATACGGGGCCCCAAAATCGGTTCGGAAAATTAAATTTTTTGCTGCAGAAAAGTGCTTGACTCGAGTATAAGACGAGGGGGGGCACTTTCAGCACAAAAAAATGTGCCGAAAAATTCGACTTATACTCGAGTATATACGGTAAGTCCAAAACAAGACCAAAATGACAGCTTTGCTTTCAGGAACCAATAGGATCCTTCCTTCTTGTGTTTCCTCCGCAGTTCCTGTGATGCAACGGTGGGGTTGGTACAGATGCAGGTACGGATGTTACAGATGCAGAATGACCCCCAGTGATCTTAAAGCAGAGTAGGCAAGGACAATAAAATATTGGGTACCTGGTTAAGGAATACAAAAACTTGCATACATATAAAGTGCATGTAGAGTCAGAAGCTAAGGCAAACTGCTAGGCCTCTTTCACACAGGTATTACGGCAGTCCATTTTTGACTCATGATTACACAGATCAAAATCATACTGCAATGTATTCCTATGTGGTTGAATATACGAGCATGGTTCAGGTTCATTGGACTAAACGCAATAAGTTTGCATACAGGTCCATTTTTACTAACCTGACCGGATGTTGATGGATACGGGCAAACACATGGCCGCTTCATTCAGCCACCCATAGGGATACATTGGTTTCTTGTTCCTACATCACAGGATGGAGGATATGATGAAACAGACACAGATGTCATATATTTGGCATTTGTTTCCATTCTGATCTAACACAGCAGAGGATCAATCTAGGATTCCTTGACATAGAATGAGACATATCATATAAGATTTAGGAAATCTAAAAAAAAACTGCTATTTGAAATGATAAAAGTTTTTGTTACATTTAGACACATGTCTGTTGACATCTACCACTCCATAGAGGGCAATGGATGGTCCGATTGGGCCTGCCTAAAAAATCTGACAGGTGGACCCAACTGGCCCGCCTGTATGAAGGGGCCTAATTATATGATAAAAGTTTAAAGTTTATTGCTGATACGCTGATTTTGTCACAATAAAATAATAAAGTACAGTTGTACTGTACTGTCTGTGTCCTCCATTAAGGAGATTTACCCTCTCTATTTGTTCTGTTCATTGAGTGAAAGTAAAGAAAATCCAAAATTTCGGGTTTCCTCCAGAAAAGTAATAGAGGAGAAATCTTCCAATGGGACATTAGTTCTGGTGATCTGGGGGTCCCAAATTAATTTGCTGGGATTTCCTCTTACTTCCTGTTTGGCAATGGGACAGGAAGTGAAAGGTGATCTCCGCAATGGGACACAGATGGAGAAAAAAATCTAACAAAGGATTATAACCCTCCCTTGCTCTATCCAAAAAAAATAAAAAAATGCCTATAGTTCTACCTTAAGATCAATTAAAAGGCTAAGTTCACCTTTTCAGGCAGAATTTCACTTTCATAATAAATAGAAGCCTTTTTAATGTCCTTTTTGCCCAAGCCATACTAATGTGCTTATCTCTCACTTACCTAGTCCACGGAAGCTTTGAATTTTCACTTCTCATTTTAAAATAATGCTTTCTGAGCTCTGAGTTCTGTATCATCATGTGACCTTCTAGGTAATTTCATATCCCATCACACACTGCCTTTCTGCATCACAGAATAGGGCTTGTTTACTTCTGTAGACCACACCTTCCTCATTACTATACCACTTCTTTTTATTAACACCACTTTTCACCTTCTTCCTTTAAGGTGGCCATACACCATACAATCTGTTTGTACAATCTCCTTTAGATCTACCATCAACTATGTAGTGCAAGGTGAAAATATAACAATAATGTGAAATGGCATTCAAAAAATATTCTTAGACAATAGTGTGAAATGACGTAATTGAATAAGTGCACACAAAGTCCATAGAAAAAATATTTCAGTGATTCAAAATATTGTGTAGAAAAATTGCAAAAAGTTGACAGTTAATCCGATGAGTTGAATCGCTGACACCACACCAATGTGCTCACAGAACTCTCTCCTCATGGGCATAGATAAAATGCCTTTGTAAATCTACTTGGCTTGGCCTCGATTCCAGAATCCAGGATCAACAGTAATATGTTCCCAATTAAAAGGTTCCACCCCTCGTGACCAATGTTACGATCCACAGTTCCAACAACGTGTAGAGAGCAGGATTTAGCCGAACTGATAGCGCCTGTTGAGAGGAGTAGAATGTGGCCTGCCATTCTTGTACCCAAGCAGGAAGATATCCAGAGAAGTTGCAAGTCCTATGCTTTCCCTTCTCATCAGGAACCTTTCCCAGCTGCTAGTGCTATCCCTACCAGGTGGGGTACCTGTCCCTACTCTACCAACTTACAAAATGCATTGTTGGTAGACTCTACCAAATGGCAATCCAGCTCAGGGAGGATAGAGGGAGCATAGAGGGATCGCACTTTTTTTTGGTGTATTTTTCCTGCGTCACACATAGGACAGCCCATTGATTTTAATAGGTTGCCCTAGTTACGACAAATGCAGAAAAGCAGTGTTCCAGTTTGCACATTTTTTACAGCGCATTTGTCATGCATATTTGCACTCAACAAAATGCGTGTTTGCTTCCACATTTGAGATGCTGTTAACAGTTAAAAAATTTTAGGTGTAAAAAGGTGGGCATAAACTATACAATCATATTGTACAATCTCTGTACAATCTCCTTTAGATGTAGCAAAAACTATATAATCCATCTAATCACTCTGTATCTTATCAGGCAGACCCTTGCCTTACATAGTTGATGGTAGATCTATTGGAGATAGTACAATCAGATTGTATAGTGTATGGTGAGCTTTACAGACTTTGAGGGACACACTTTTCCTGTTTAATGCTACAGCTCTGCTGCACATAGGCTGTTATGTGATTGCTCATCTCCTGCACACTCTGCCAAATGAATGATTTATGCAAGGTGGAGGTAACATACAAAATGATTGATCAGTAGAGGAGTGAGAAAAGTGCTCACTGACATTGTCTACATTGGAGAAGCGTGTAAATACAGAGGTGGATGGGAGCAATCTCCTGGAAAGGGAGGACAGGTGCAGGGTATGTATTAAAGAGGTCAGCTACTGAACTCCTTCTTTAGTTCACCAACAGTTCTCCTGTCCCAAAAACCAAATGCCAGGACAGGTAGCTGGAAGTAATGGAGAAGTTTTCTACAGTATAGGAGACACTGGGGGCTGAGGTAAATCCTATCCTAGAACATAAAGCTTTTTCTTTTCTGCAACAGAGGTACAATAATAGTATATTGGTACATAGGGAAGCTGTAATTTAGAAAATAAAATTGAACTTAGCCTTTAAGATCAATTTGTATACTGAGATGGCTTAGAAGTAAAGTGCTCAATTTACATATAACCTGATGCTCACAAATTGTTTCCACACTATTCGTTTTTACCCTGATATACTCTAATGTTCTCTGATTTGATAAGTGTGCCTTCGCGCTATCTAAAATGTCTATCACAAAAATAAACAATAGATTGCGGCAAAATCTAAAAGGTTCACAGTGACACCAATAAAAACTAAACAATAAAGGTGATTTCGTGCAGTGATCCAATCAGCTAGGGGTATCTCCTCTAAATGTGATAAAGTGAAAAGTGATAACAGGTCTACCAAAATCACATAAAGTGCATTCAATATAAAGTGGTCATAAATCCATATAAGCATATAAATACAAAAGAAGGGCTGGTAGATAATGACAGCAATACTGATAAAAATAATAATAATAATCATATATAATAATCAATGTGCAATATAAATAAATAGTCCATGAGAGGAGGGGATGGATAGGAATGCCAGGTCCTCCTGGGGAATATGGTAAAACTAAAAAGTCACAGGAGATGGGGTGAATGTAATTCCAATAGCTGGCTTCTCAGTAATATAATATAGTGGTATTGCCGATAGAAACTTCATACAGTTAATTAAATGTGGTCTCCCAGAACTCTCACCTCAGGACTGGTTAATTAATGCATCTGTGAGTTCAGGTTTGCTGATATTGCCACTGTTGTATGTAGTCAGTAGATGGATTGTAGATATCTCCTTATAAGCCCTCTGCTGGAATACCTGTGAAACTCCGGTGTCAGCAACACCGTGATAGGGGTTAGAAAGGAGAAAAGGAAGGGGCTCCACTAGTGTAGTATATAAGAAAGTGCAAAGATGTTTATTAAGTATAAAAGATGGACTCTTACATGGTAACAATTAGTTAAAAGCGAAATGGAAAAGACAACGAACATACGGCGCTCTCAGCGCCCTCTCACTTCTCCTCCTGTGTATGTCTCGCTCCGGCCAATCCCTACGCGTTACGACACCGTCACGTGTCTTCATCTGGTTTTGTTCTCTGATTAACTATGTCTGTAAATCCTCCTTTATATTACATATAAGTTACCTTATGCATATTGTTTTTTTTTTATCTCTCCCTCTATGTAATGGAGGCCATATGGGCCACGTTCTGTATGTGATTTTAAGCTTTGGGCACAGATTTTACTATCTTTACATTGCAATTGTTGTATACAGCACGGCTCGGTTATCTTGTGTGTGTATAATTGTTTTTTGAGCCTATAGACTGTGCCAAGACACTCGCAGCTTTTAAGTTAAGTAGCCCGCAATTCTGTCACCAAATGTTAGTCGTTCCAAAATGATATCCTATGATAATAATAATAGTTTATACTTTATAAGAAGAATATTACAATAAAAACACTAAAAATGGTATCAGTTCAACAAAGGGTTCATTTCTCTGTCCTCATCTTCTACCTTTTCCAAGGTTTCTCCATAACAACAAAACATGCAAAATATTTAACCAGATTTCCTCTCTTGTAGGTAATTAGAAATGAGATCTGGAAATACAGATGTCACTTACTTCATCACCTGGTGGTAAAATTTGGTATTGCAACTCGACGATAACAGTATTTATAGCAGGGGTCTCAAACTGGTGACCCCCCCCCCTGCTGTTGTGAAACTACAAATCCCATCATGCCTGTGAGAGTCATGGTTGTAACTGTCAGCCTTGCAATGCCTCATGGAACTTGTAGTTTTGCAACATCTGAAGGGCCGCTAGTTTGAGACCCCTGGTTTAAAGAATAACTAAACCCAAGAACCAAAGTTTTATATACTACAGTTTACCAGTCCTTAGTTGTGGTCCAAACTACTGATTTCCTCACCTCCTTGTAATTGAGACAAAGGCAGACATAATTTGAGTGTGGAGTGTGCCAACCATAGCTCCCTCCATAGATATTGTGGAGGGAGTGTAGCCACCCAGGGACAGGAAGTGTGTTATTTGGAGGATTACCAAATTAAGGAGAAAACATGCTGCCACCTCATCTAAGTACTGGAAAGATGCGCTTAAACTCAAGAACAATTGTTTATTTAATAATGGCCATCAGTCTGCCAAGCATATCATCACTTAGAAAGGGATCCAATTCTTGTTCTTCAGGGGAACTGTTGAAGATGGTTTAACACCTCTTAAAGTAGTAGAGAGATATCATTTCAAAGGTAACGTCTGATTCACTCTGCACTTTTTTATGTTTGATTTGAATAAACTTATTTGCAAATACAACTTGACAGCAGTAAAGGTCAATAGAAATATGAACTATTGCATTACTAATCACATTATAATATTTCTAAGGTTACAGCAGCTGTGAGCCATGTAATCCACGTGACTGATTTAAAAATAATTTATTAGCTTTAAGTATGCTGAAAAGTGTTACAAACACCGAAGAGATAATACAGCTCTGATTATGGGTTATAGGTTAGATCAATGTTCATTTTTTTTTGATTGAATGTGTATCTGTAGTAAAATAAAGCAGGCAGCAATTAGTAACTAGTGAATTTTTGCCAGTGTGGGTCATAACATAAAAGCGTTAACAATCAGGAAAAGGAATTACTTTAGTAATTATAAAAAAATAGAATGAGGTTAGATAAGGTGAGATTACACTTAACCAGTTCGCTCCCGCGCTATAGCAAAAAGACGGCTACAGCGCGGCGCTCGAATGCCAGGAGGGCGTCCCTGGACATCCTCCTGTTTACTTCCCCTCTCCACGCCGCCGCAGGCACGCATCAGGGAAATTCTGTGTTGGCCGTGTCCCTTGGACACAGCCAATCACAGATCGTGCTAAATGACCAATCACAGCGGCCATTTAGCACTCAATCGGAGTATCCAATGAGAGATGATCTCAAATGTAAACATATGAGATCATCTCTCATTGCCGGCTCTCCCTCCTCACACAGAGACCGCGTGTGAGGAGGGAGAGCTTCCGTGTTGCAGATCTGTGAGTGCCAGCCGTTTTGTGAACATCAATTACAGTGAAACCACACAAATCAGCCCAAATAGTGCCCATACAGTGCCACATCAGTGCCACAGTGCTCATCACTGTTAGTGTCACAGCGCCATCTGTCATCAGTGCCATCTATCAGTGTCATCTGTCAGTGCCATCTGTCAGTGCCATTTACCACATCAGTGCCACCTGTCAGTGTCACCTGCCACATCAGTGCCACTTAACCAGTTTGCGCCCGCGCTATAGCCAAAAGACGGCTACAGCGCTGTGCTCAATTGCCGGGGGGGGGGAGGCGTCCCTGGACATCCTCCTGTTTACTTCCCCTCTCCGCGCCGGCCGCAGGCGCGCATCGGTGAAATTCTGTGTTGGCCGTGTCCCATGGCACAGCCAATCACAGATCGTGCTAAATGACCAATCACAGCAGCCATTTAGCACTCAATCAGACTATCCAATGAGAGATGATCATCAGTGCCACATCAATGCCATGTGTCATGAGTGCCACATTAGTGCCACATGTCATCAGTGCCACGTGTCATCAGTGCCATCTGCCAGTGTCACACGTCATCAGTGCCACGTATCAGTGCCATCTGTCACCAGTGCCATCTGCCAGGGTCACGTGTCATCAGTGCCACATATCAGTGCCATCTGTTAGTGCCATCTGCAGTCAGTGCCACCTGTAATCAGTGCCACCTGTCAGTGTCACCTGCCACATCAGTGCCACCTGTCAGTGTCACCTGCCACATCAGTGCCACGTTTTATCAGAGCTACATCAGTGCCATCTGTCACCAGTGCCACATCAGTGTCATGTGTCAACAGTGTCACATATCAGTGCCATTTGTCACCACCAAGAATGTCTAAAAGATTATTTTCAGCTGAGGAGGGGTACAATATTTGGATTCCTCCTCATATTCAGATTCTGAGTCTGATGTGGACTACGAGTCTGTCCTAAGCAGTGGAACAATGACAGCCTCAGGGAAGGATGAGAGTCTGCCCGCCAGACGACGGCGTTCTGGTGAGGAGGCAGTGCCATCCACCAGCACCGCATTGCCATCAACCCACACCGTAGTGCCATCCACCAGCACCGCAGTACCTCGGCACAGGCCACGTACCAGTGGCGTGTCACCTCAGTCCCAAAGGGTTAGGTCCCATGCCAGCCTTCCCTATTCTCTTCAGAACCCCTTGTGGCTTCTTCCTAATTCAGGAGAAGCTTTCATTCCAACTTTCACTGCCCAGCCAGGAGTCCAGGTGGACACAGAAAATTTTTCCCCAATGGATTTTTTCCATTTAATTTTTACTGAGGACATGCTAGCATCAATTGTGGCCCAGTGCAACCTGTATGCACAACAATTCATAGCATGTAACCCAACGTCCTATTATGTCCGTCCCTACGAGTGGAGAGCCCTAACAGTGGAGGAGTTTAACATTTTTTTGGGCCTCACATTCTGTATGGGACTAACCAAAAAAATATATTACGTTCATATTGGTCAACCTCCCCATCCACCACATGCCCATCTTTTCCTCAGTAATGCCCAGAACCAGATATCTCATGATTATGAGATTCCTACACTACAATGATAATACCCAGTGCCCCCCCCCCCCCCCCGAAATTACCCAAAATTTTGACAAGCTTTATAAAATTCGGCCACTGCTAAATTATTTTTCTGAAATCTTTCCCCTGTTGTTTACCCCAGACCACTACATATGCATGGATGATTCCCTTGTCAAATTTTCTGGCAGGCAAAGTTTCTGGCATAAAACAATTTATTCCCACCAAAAGGGCCCGCTATGGGGTGAAGCTTTATAAATTGTGCGACTGAGCCACAGGGTATACATATGCCTTCATGGTATACGAATAGAAGGACACCCAGCTACATCCCCCTAATTGCCCAGACTACATCGTATCAAGCGGGAAAGTCGTTTGGGAACTCATAAACCCACTCCTGGAGAAAGGCTACCATTTGTATCTGGAAAACTTTTATACTAGTTTGCCCCTGTTCCCCAACCTTCACAGAAAGAACACTCCAGCATGTGGCACCGTAAGGACGAACCGGAAGGGCTTTCTTTAAAGCCTTGTGAACAAGAAGCTAAGAAGATGTGAGACGGCGAGTTTACAGAATGAGGAAATTCTGGCTGTGAAGTGAAGGGACAGAAGGGATGTCTACGTGCTTTCATCGATCCACAACAATACATTCATTGAGATCACCAAGAGGAATGGCCCAATCCAAAACCAACCAATATAATATATTCATGGGGGGTGTCGACTTCAACGACCATATGCTTGAACCCTTCCTTGCCACAAGATGAACATACCAGTGGTATAAAAAAGTTTCAATTTTTTGTTTAATTTGGCCATATACAGCTACGTTATCTATCACAAATCCACTGAAAAGCCCCAAATCCTTCCTTGGCTACCAGGAGGAAATCACCACTGCTCTTGTATTGCTGAACAGCCCACCAGAAACCATTCGATCCAATGTGATTAGCAGACTCTCCGAATGCCACTTTCCCAAAAAAATCCCTCCCAGACCAACAGGCCAAAAACGTCAGAAAAAATGCACCAGAGGAGGAGTTAGAAGAGACACCACTTCTGCCTCTGCATAGTTTCTGTTTCCGTCGTTACCACACTTCACTAAATTATTAGTGAAGTATGGTAAACATAACCCTGACTTCCTGCCATTTACCTTCACACCCCTTATGCCTCTACTCGCTCTGTAACTGACCCTGGCTTGTTATTCGACCATGCTTCTGCTTACTGATTCTGTTCTTACCTCTGCCTGATCTGGAACTGACCCTGGCTTGTTATTCGACCATGCTTCTACCTACCGATTCTGTACATACCTCTTCCTGATCTGGAACTGACCCTGGACTGTTTGACCATGCTTTTTGCCTGCCTCTTGGACTGATCGTGTACCCTGCCACTGGACTAGTGGAATTCAAAACACAGGGACCACACATATGTGAGGGGCTCCAGAATTGTTTTTCTGGATGAAGAAAATATTTTTTTTTGTTTTCTCATTCCTAGATTAGGGTCTGGAGACTCGGAGGCTTCAAAGAGATTTGGGTGGGAGAAGCCTCTACCCATGTTACCATTCTGTCCTGAAGGAGGCCCTACTTCTGCCTACTGCCTGTAGGACCTATACCATCATGCCTCTGCCTGTCGCATGAACTGACCACACCACATGGACCATGTTCCTGCCTACTACTAGGACCAATATTTTGGCACTGCTGACAATCTCTGCCTGCACTGACCCGGGACTGTATATGGACAGTATCCCTGCCTGCTGCCTGTACTGACTATGGACAGTATTCCTGCCTGTTGCCTGGACAATTGCGTTCACTTTTGCTGACCAAGTCCCTGCCTACTGCCTGGACCAGTGCTATCCTTGTGTGGACAACTGTGCTACTAAAACCACAGGTAATCTTTTGTTTACCCTTTGCTCAGTAGAATGTATTTTGGGGTGTAATTCTTGGTATGTGCATGCTATGTGTCCCTAGAACACCTGACGGTGTTGCTTGTATGTGGCCAGGCTGTGTAAAAGTTTCACACATGTGGTATCGCCATACTCAGGAGGAGTAGCAGAATGTATTTTGGCGTGTAATTTTTGCTATGTACATGCTATGTGTTGGAAATATCTTATAAATGGACAACTTTGTGTAAAAAAAAAGCGTTTTCATTTTTTTTCCACATTTTTCAAAAACTTCTGGAAAAAAATGATCCGTTCAAAAGACTCGATATGCCTCATAGATTATACGTTGGGGTGTTAGCTTTCCAAAATGCGGTCATTATGTGGGCGTTTCCATTGTCCCGGTGCTCCAGGGCCTTCAAAAGTGTAATAGGTGGTTGAGAAATGAGATATGAACCGTTCAAAAGACTGATTATGCCTCATAGATTATACGTTGGGGTGTTAAACTTTCCAAAATTGGGTCATTTTGTGGGCGTTTCCATTGTCCTGGTGCTCCAGGGCCTTCAAAAGTGTAATAACTGGTTGAGAAATGAGATTAATTTATGCTCCTAAAACCCTTGAAGGTGCTATTTAAATGTTGGGCCTCTGCATGTGGCCAGGCTGTGTAGAAGTCTCACACATGTGGTATCGCCATACTCAGGAGGAGTAGCAGAATGTATTTTGGGGTGTCATTTTTGCTATGTATATTGGGGCAAAAAAGTATTTAGTCAGCCACCAATTGTGCAAGTTCTCCCACTTAAAAAGATGAGAGAGGCCTGCAATTGTCATCATAGGTATACCTCAACTATAAGAGACAAAATGTGGAAACAAATCCAGACAATCACATTGTCTGATTTTTGTAAGAATTTATTTGCAAATTATGGTGGAAAATAAGTATTTGGTCAATATCAAAAGTTCATCTCAATACTTTGTTATATATCCTTTGTTGGCAATGACAGAGGTCAAACGTTTTCTGTAAGTCTTCACAAGGTTGTCACACACTGTTGCTGGTATGTTGGCCCATTCCTCCATGCAGATCTCCTCTAGAACAGTAATGTTTTGGGGCTGTCGCTGGGCAACACGGACTTTCAACTCCCTGCAAAGGTTTTCTATGGGGTTGAGATCTGGAGACTGGCTAGGCCATTCCAGGACCTTGAAATGCTTCTTACCAAGCCACTCCTTCATTGGCGGTGTGTTTGGGATCATTGTCATGCTGAAAGACCCAGCCACATTTCATCTTCAATGACCTTGCTGATGGGAGGAGGTTTGCACTCAAAATCTCACGATACATGGCCCAATTCATTCTTTCATGTACACGGATCAGTCGTCCTGTTCCCTTTTGCAGAGAAACAGTCCCAAAGCATGATGTTGCCACCCCCATGTTTTACAGTAGGTATGGAGTTCTTTGGTTGCAAAACAGCATTCTCTCTCCTCCAAACACGACGAGTTGTGTTTCTACCAAACAGTTCTACTTTGGTTTCATCTGACCATATGACATACTCCCAATCCTCTTCTGGATCATCCAAATGCTCTCTAGCAAACCTCTGACGGGCCTGGACATGTACTGGCTTAAGCAGGGAGACACGTCTGGCACTGTTAGCTTTCCAAAGTTGGTTCATATTTTGGACGTTTCCATTGTCCTTGTGCTCCAGGGCCTTCAAAAGTGCAATAGGTAGTCAACAAGTTAGATGTGTCATTTATGCTCCTATAACACCTGATAGTGCTCCCTGCATGTTGGGCCTCTCTATGTGGCTAGGCTGTGAAAAAGTCCCACACATGTGGTATTGCCATACTTAGGAGGAGTAGCATAATGTATTTTGGGGCGTCATTTGTGGTATACAGATGTCATGTGAGAGAAATAACCTATTACAATGACAATTTTGTGGGGAAAAAAAAAATCTTCATTTTGCAAAGAATTGTGGGAAAAAAATGACAACATCAAAAACCTCACCATGCATCTTACCAAATACCTTGGAATGTCTACTTTCAAAAAAGGGGTCATTTGGGGGGTATTTGTACTTTCCTGGCTTGTTCGGGTCACAAGAACCAAGGTCACCAGAGGCCACCAGTACACCAGGTGTGATCAATTTTTTATGATTTGCACCACAGCTTGTAGACTCTAACTTTCACGCAGACCAAATAACATCCACTAATTTGGGTTATTTTTACCAAAGATATGTAGCAGTATAAATCGTGGCCAAAATTTATGAAGAAAAATTAATAATTTGCAAAATTTTATCACAGAAACTAAGAAAAATAGTTTTTTTTTCAAAATTGTCGGTCTTTTTTCATTTATAGCGCAAAAAATAAAAAACCCAGAGGTGATCAAATACCACCAAAAGAAAGCTCTATTTGTATGAAAAAAAGGACAAAAAATTATTTGGGTACAGTATTACACCACTGAGTAATTGTCATTCAAAGTGTGAGAGCACCGAAAGCTGAAAATTGGTCTGGTCAGGAGGGGGGTTTAAGTGCCAAGTTGTCAAGTGGTTAAATTGGTCAAAAGCAGCACAATTTCTTCTAAGTTACAATGGCTGGATAAAAGATGGCCCAATACGTGCATCCTATGACCCACTGTGAGACCCAATAATGCCGGCATGGACAGGGGCTTGTTGACCACTGCTGGATCAGGAAAGATAGTTGTCAGGCACCAACTACTACTATTCCGTTTGGAATGTGCCCCTTCTGTGCCCCCTTGTCCTTCCTCCAAGTATACAATCCATCTGGAAAGTTACAGAGCTTGACCTTTTTTATAAGTGGCCCTGTGGTGACAAGGTGATCTCCAGTAGTAGTAGGCAACTCCTTAGCCATGTTATTCTTAGTAATTGACCTCTAATGCCGCGTACACACGGGCGGACTTTTCGACGGACTAGGTCCGGTGGACTTTCCGACGGACTTTTCGACGGACTTTCCGACTGACTTTCGAATGAACGGACTTGCCTACACACGATAAACCAAAGTCCGACGGATTTGTACGTGATGACGTACGGCCGGACTAAAATAAGGAAGTTCATAGCCAGTAGCCAATAGCTGCCCTAGCGTCGGTTTTTGCCCGTCGGACTAGCATACAGACGAGCAGACTTTTTGACCGGACTCGAGTCCGTCGGAAAGATTTGAAACACGTTTTATTTCTAGGACCGTCGGACATTTGGGAAATAAAAGTCAGCTGGAGCCCACACACGGTTGAATTGTCCAACGGAGTCTGGTCCGCGGGACCTAGTCCGTCGAAAAGTCCGCTCGTGTGTACGCGGCATAAGTCTCTCACTAGAAAAATTGCCCCTGGCATACAGTCAAATAAGAAACAACTTTCCTATAAAAAAAACTTCAAAGGGAATGTAATCTCAATACAAAAAATTGTACTCAAGCTAAACTAGATATAAATGTTATTATTGGTAGGTGAATATTTCTGCACAAAGTTAACTTTTGAAAACATCCATTGGACGGGCTGATTACCAAAAAGCTTCTAATAAATAGATATGTGCGGTTCGTTTCGTACAAATCCAAAATTCGTACAAATTTCTGAAAATTCGTTCATTTGGAAGCATCCGAAATACGAATTTATATGCTTCTGAATTGTATACGAAATTTTGTTGACAAATTTAGGATCCAAATTCCGTTACAACGGAAACGTGACTGGTGTTTTGTTGACCAATCAGAGGTTTTCTTCTGCTGCTGAGTGAGGGTTGGGAAAATTACCTTTTTTAATATGGGAGTGGGAGACTGGTACTGGTAGTCAATGGGAGATTCAGAATTGGACAAAATAAGAATGTTTGATAATATAGTTTTACTATTATCATAATAATTACGTTTATTCGTTATGATGAAGTTAAAAACCCAGGAAGTCATCACAGCACAGGGATGGTGGGAGCCCCTCATAATGAGCACAGCAGGGGTACAGCCCCAGGAAGTCAGAACAGCACAGGGATGGTGGGAGCCCCTCATAATGAGCACAACAGGGGTACAGCCCTAGGAGGAAGTCAGCACAGGGATGGTGGGACCCCTCATAATGAGCACAACAGGGGTACAGCCCCAGGAGGAAGTCAGCACAGGGATGGTGGGAGCCCCTCATAATGAGCACAGCAGTGGTACAAACCCAGGAAGTCAGAACAGCACAGGGATGGTGGGAGCCCCCTCATAATGAGCACAGCAGTGGTACAAACCCAGGAAGTCAGAACAGCACAGGGATGGTGGGAGCCCCTCATAATGAGCACATTAGGGGTACAGCCCCAGGTGGAAGTCAGCACAGCACAGGGATGGTGGGAGCCCCTCATAATGAGCACATTAGGGGTACAGCCCTAGGAGGAAGTCAGCAGAGCACAGGGATGGTGGGAGCCTCTCATAATGAGCACATCAGGGGTACAGCCCCAGGAGGAAGTCAGCAGAGCACAGGGATGGTGCGAGCCTCTCATAATGAGCACATCAGGGGTACAGCCCTAGGAGGAAGTCAGCACGGCACAGGGATGGTGGGAGCCTCTCATAATGAACATAATGAGTCCGACAACTGCCATATTAAGAAAGGTATTTTTTGCTTTTTAAATTCATCATAACGAACGTTCGTAATTGTTACGAAAAGTTAACGAACCTAATGAAAATTCATTTTTCGTACAATTCCAAATTGAATTTCAGGCACAAATTACGAAATAGAAATTAACAGCCAATACGAAACGGAAGGAAACGCACATTTCTACTAATAAACTATCCATATTTTTTTGACAGGGATTGAACATATTGGTCTGAGCTGACCACAAAATAATCCTTAACTATTGATCATCAATTTAAAGACATTGGGGTTGACCAAGGGTATATGCTAATACTAGATGAAGACGGAGAATTGCCATACAGCCCTGCTTCCTGTCTTTATGGAACACAGACAATATTCGTGTAAAAACAATTATCTAGGGTATGTACTACTTCCTTTAGATAAATCAGACAAAAAAAGGCAATGATCTTGTCATGTTTATAGGAATTTTAGATGTTACAGCAAATGACAATATAACTGAATTCGTTACAAAATAACAAACGAATGATTATCTCTAGGAAACAAACTGGATTCTAGATTCTCTCTAGACCTCACAATTTATTAACACTAGATGGCAATGTATTACCATGGATAGCGTTAGGGAGTGTAGTCTGTTATGAATCATTTTAAAATACATTCTAAAGTACAACTAACATAGGCAACCATAGTAAGGCTTCTCTCATTATTATTATCAATTATTTTAAGATACACTAAGAAATTCCAACATTGCATTACAAAAGGAAAATAGATTATTCACTTTGAAAGGAAAGTTTCCCCAGAGCTAAGTGAATGAAGTGAAGATGAAGTGAAACTCTGCTGACTTCCAGCATGCAATCTTGTTTAAGCAAAAATGCTATTTTTAAAACAATTTCCTTGCACATGGTTGAGTATTGTTTGCAAAATGAAATTTCACCACATTCACTAAACTCTGGGGTACATCCCCTTGTAAAGTACAACTTCCTGGGCAATGCAAAACAAACAGGCCATCGAGTCTGCCATTGCACAGATTATATTAAAAACTAACAATACATTTGATTAAGCTCCTAGTTCCTGTTGTAGAATATACATATATATACATTATATATATATATATATATATATATATATATATATATATATATATATATATATATATATATATATATATTTAAATATTTAAAGCTTTATTAAAGTGATTTTAAAGCCTCAAGTTTTTTTACTCTAATGTTCCCTGCAGTAAGGTAAAAAACCTTCAGTGTTCAGACCCCCCCGCTGCCGCACCCCCCCCCCCCCCCCCATATACTTCCCTGTAGCCCGATTTTGATCCAGCGCTGTCCACAAAAGCAGCAGCTCTCGCCCCTCTCTCCTCACAGGGCAGATTGATAGCAGTGGGATCCATTGGCTCATGCTGCTGTCAATCAAATCCTATGATGAGGGAGCAGGGGGCAGGCCAAAGCCCTGCTGTCTATGTCTATGAATTCAGACAGTGGGGCTCAGGAGTGAGTCCACATGAGTATCCCCTAACAAGCAGCTTGCTGAGGGGGTACTCGGAAGGCACCAAAAGAGGAAGATCTGGGCTGCTCTGTGTAAAACCATTGCACAGAGCAGGTAAGTATAACATTTTTGTTATTAATAAAATAAATATAATGACTTCAGCTCCGGAAGATTTACCCCCCCCCCTTCATGACCAGGCCCTTTTTTGCGATACGGCACTGTGTTACTTTAACTGACAATTGCACGGTCGTACGACGCTGTACCCAAAAAACATTTTTGTCCTTTTTTTCCCCACAAATAGAGCTTTCTTTTGGTGGTATTTGATCACCTCTGCAGTTTTTATTTTTTGGTGCTATAAACAAAAAAAGAGTGACAATTTTGAAAAAAAAAAAAAAAACAATATTTTTTACATTCTGCTATAAAACATAACCAATAAAAAATGTAAAAAAAATCCAATTTCTTCATAAATTTAGGCCAATATGTATTCTACTACATATTTTTGGTAAAAAAAACCAAAACAATAAGCGTATATTGACTGGTTTGCGTAAAAGTTTTAGCGTTTACAAACTATGGGATATTTATTTTTTTATTGTTTACTAGTGATGGTGGCGATCAGCGACTTCGGCGTTGCGGCGGACAAATCGGACACCGAACTGACACTTGTTTCACATTTTTTTGGGGACCAGTGACACTAATACAGTGATCAGTGCTAAAAAATATGAACTGTCACTGTACTAATGACACTGGCTGAGAAGGGGGGATCACAGGGTTAACTGTTTGCAAAGGTTGTGCTTACTCACTGTGGGGGGGTGGGGGGCTTTGACCAGGGGAAAACAAAGATCTGTTTTCCTGCTTTGCAGAAACACAGGATCAATGCCTTTCCTTCTGACAGAAAAACAATCTGCCTTGTTTACATAGGCAGATTGTCGTTCTGCCTCTGTACTGTGTAATTGGTGGGTGCCGGTGGACATCAAGTCCGTGGTATCCGGCGCTGGGCTCTCGCTGTGTGTGATTACAGCGGGAGCGGGTCGCCGGTGGCACACGGGCGTGACCCAGTCCCAGAAGGGTCAGATCACATACGAGGTACGTGATCTGGCGCAGAGCAGCCGCCCTGCCGCGGTATATCTAAGGTAGGCAGACGTGAAGCAGTTAAAATCACTTTAAACTTCAAAACAAAAATGCATTATATTTCAGCTTACCAATTCTTAGATTTGGCTGCTGCATTAGTTTTAATCTTTTAATTTCTATTTTTCTCTATTTTCATCTGTTGATTTGGCAGCAAGTCTGTTTCTCAACTTCCTTTAAGTGGCAGACTATTTAACACTGGCAGGGGTGCTTACAATGGTCAGCTTTTATTCCCTTATGTAAAACCTTATACCAAAAGGAAAAAAAATGCTTGCTCTAACTGTTAAAAATTGTTAGCTGTCATTTGACTTTAATTTGTTAGTCAAGCTCCTCTAAATGTGCAAGTCTTATACAACTCTTCACCACAGACTGACAATGCTGCTGTCTAAAGGTGTCTCCATTGTCCTCCATTACTCCTTCAGTGCAGACACCTTAAAGTGGTTGTTAACCCTTACACACCACTTTTACCTACAGGAAAGCCTATAATAAGGCTTACTTGTAGGTACTGGAAGTATCTCCTAAACCTGCACGGTTTAGGAGATATTTACCATATATGCTTGCGCTGACGTCATCGGTGCATGCGCACTAAAGAAAGGACATGATCGTACTGTTTTTATAGGGCTCATGCCGTGACCGTTGGCTCCTGCGCGGGAGTGGCGTCACGTGACTCCGGTCAGTCACAGAGCCAGAGTCCATGGCCCCGGAAGGAAGAGGGGTGAAGATGGACACGGCCACCAGCGGGGACATCGCAGGCTTCGTTTGCAGCTAAGTGGCACATAATGGGCTAGTATACGATGCATACTAGCCTATTATGCTTTTACTTTGCAGGGGAAAAAAGAGGAAGTAAAACCCATCAGGGTTTACTTCCTCTTTAAGACAGAAAGTGTGTTAGTGTCAGGATCACCAGTTGGAAATACCCCAGAAAAGGGGCGTTTTGGGACTTTGAATGAGGCACATAGCACATATGGCCATGTGTCTCCATCCCTGTAAATATTTAAAGGAATCCGCTTTAAAGGAAAAAATAAGTTGGTACTTTGAATGAGGCGACTAGATGGGCAAATGAAAATAAATATGTACACACAAATGGTCTCATAGAAACAGATTGAATTAAAATTTCATCAACAGTTTATATATATTGATACATACATATGGTAAAATAAGTACAATAATGGCTGAAACACGGCACACTGTGGCAAAAGATTGTTGCATTAGGACCTGGTTCTAGATAGAATAAAAAAATATAAAGTAGATACATAATTAGCCAAAATTTCTGTTTCAATCGTTTTTATTGAAATTTTTTAAAAAGCAATATGAACATTGTGCAGAGCAGCAAACAATCCTTGCATGCTCTGTATAGACAATAAGAGATGGTACAGTAGGGGAAAACAAAGTTACAGAATATCTCGGCAATTGAGTGAGGTCTTCTCTAAACTCACAGGTGAGCGTTTAGTCACCAACATAAAAGAGCTGGAAATAATGTTTCCTGCTATAACATACAGTGCTGTATTCTGGCCTAGGCCAACAAGGCCCAGGCCTAGGGCGGCACTTTGCGGGGGTACAGCCCCCACACAAAAAAGGCCCCCCCTTCTCCTCCGGGGTCAGTCCATTCACTGCTGGAGGTTGCTGGCTGCAGAGCGTGTGCTCACAGTTCTCCCCTCCCCCTCCTCTGCACAGACAGGAGAGCAGAGAGAACTGGTCAGCTTCCTGTGTTGTGACTCCGGGTGCATGTGGAGGGTTGGTCGGATTGTGGCTTCAGCTGGCAGACCCAGCTACATTCTGCATGTCCTGGAGGGAGTGAGAGTAAGATGCAGAGCCTCCTCACTGTCTCTCCTTACAAACCTCACACCTCTGCTTCCACTTTGTTTTTCCTGTTATCTGAAATAGGGAGGACTGTCTGATAATTAACCCTCTGTGTCCTTGGTGCTGAGGGAGGACTGTGCTTTTCTTCTATGCATCAATGGACACATGCTGCATACATATATTGTTAACTCTTTACATCTCAATATCTGCAGGCTGGTGCTTCTGGAATCAATGGCATTTAACACTTTTACACTGAGGCACTTTACAGGCGCTATAGCGCTAAAAATAGCGCCTGTAAAGAGCCTCCCCTGTCACTCCAATGTGAAAGCCCGAGTACTTTCACACTGGAGGTGGCAGGACGCTCAAAAAAGTCCTGCAAGCAGCTTCTTTGAGGCACTTTAGGAGTGGTGTACACACCGCTCCTAAAGTGCCCCTGCCCATTGAAATCAACAGGCAGCGGCACTTTGCGGGCGCTTTTAACCCTTTTTTGACCACTAGCCGAAAATCACTGCAAAAACTACGGTGAAAAATAGCGGTGATTTACCACAGATGCCCCCATGCCCCAGTGTGAAAGTCCCCTTAGTGTTTGTTTGTATACAGTCAGGTCCATAAATATTGGGACATCGACACAATTCTAATCTTTTTGGCTCTATACACCACCACAATGGATTTGAAATGAAACGAACAAGATATGCTTTAACTGCAGACTTTCAGCTTTAATTTTAGGGTATTTACATCCAAATCAGGTTAACGGTGTAGGAATTACAACATTTGAATATGTTCCTCCCACTTTTTAAGGGACCAAAAGTAATGGGACAATTGGCTGCTCAGCTGTTCCATGGCCAGGTGTGTGTTATTCCCTTATTATCCCATTTACAAGGAGCAGATAAAAGGTCTAGAGTTCATTTCAAGTGTGCTAATTGCATTTGGAATCTGTCAACTCTCAATATGAGATCCAAAGAGCTGTCACTATCAGTGAAGCAAGCCATCATTCGGCTGAAAAAACAAAACAAACCCATCAGAGAGATAGCAAAAACATTATGTGTGGCCAAATCAACTGTTTGGAACATCCTTAAAAAGAAAGAACGCACCGGTGAGCTCAGCAATACCAAAAGACCCGGAAGACCACAGAAAACAACTGTGGTGGATGACCGAATAATTCTTTCCCTGGTGAAGAAAACACCCTTCACAACAGTTGGCCAGATCAAGAACACTCTCCAGGAGGTAGTTGTATGTGTGTCAAAGTCAACAATCAAGAGAAGACTTCATCGGAGTGAATACAGAGGGTTCACCACAAGATGTAAACCATTGGTGAGCCTCAAAAACAGGAAGGCCAGATTAGAGTTTGCCAAACAACGTCTAAAAAAGCCTTCACAGTTCTGGAACAACATCCTATGGACAGATGAGACAAAGATCAACTTGTACCAGAGTGATGGTAAGAGAAAAGTATGGAGAAGGAAAGGAACTGCTCATGATCCAAAGCATACCACCTCATCAGTGAAGCATGGTGGTGGTAGTGTCATGGCATGGGCATGTATGGCTGCCAATGGAACTGGTTCTTTTGTATTTATTGATGATGTGGCTACTGACAAAAGCAGCAGGATGAATTCTGAAGTGTTTCGGGCAATATTATCTGCTCATATTCAGCAAAATGTGGGGACCCCCACAGCTGCATTGGAGTATGCCTTCTTCCCTCAGTGGATATATGCGTTTCTGACCTCCTATAATAAGAGGTCCACCTGATCCGGTAAGCGCATCTGTTTGTCTGTGGTGGAGAATATTGTCCCCGACTTACCACTGGAGAATTTATTTCCTTTTCCATCACGAGGGAACTTGCCATTCTTCATTTTGGACACCTGAGTCCCTATATTTTCAAATGAACTTTTTTCCTCATATTATTGCGCTGCAATAAAATTGTTTTATTGATTGTTTATAGGCTTTGTGATTACCTATAGTGTTCAACTTGCATTCATTTCACTTATTTGTTTGCGCTGATTGCTTCCTGTTTATACAATTCAGGCTGTAATTCACTGCAAATGATTTGCAACCAAGTATTAAAAAGTGAAAGTTTGATGGATGATTGTTAATCTGTCCCAGGTCCCTTAAAAAGTGTGAGGCACATATACAAACTGTTGTAATTCCTACACCATTCAACTGATTTGGATGTCAATACCCTCAAATTAAAGCTGAAAGTCTGCAGTTAAAGCACATCTTGTTTGCTTCATTTCAAATCCATTGTGGTGGTGTATAGAGCCAAAAAGATTAGAATAGTGTCGATGTCCCAATATTTATGGACCTGACTGTATATGTGGTAACCTTTCATAGCTACCTGTATGGCTAATGCTGCCTTCTGACATATGAAGAAAAGTGTCATTTCTGATCATAGATCAGTCTCGATTTTATTACCCATCCTGCTGACTACATTAAGCCCAGGTTCACACTAATGTGGGTTAGAAATCATGTGGGTTCAGCTGAACTTGCCCAATTTCAAACTGGCAATGCAGATGCAGTCCGACTTCGGGGGGGGCGATTTGACAGACATCTGTGCGGGTTCACACACATATGTCTATACAAATCACACCCAAAGTCACCAAAAGTAGTACAAGAAGTACATTTGGGAATCATTGCAGTGCCGCAAAGTCGATACCATTGCTGCCAAATCTGCCCGATGCGAACAGGTGCTTAAAGAGGAACTGCAGTCTGCTCACATAATTTGGTATGATTAGAATGCAATGGGAGACCCTTATTGGGTACTGATGAAAAGCAAGGAAAAGGGGCGCCACTGAGTATGTATCAAAATAAATTTATTATTAAAAACAATAACCACTCACATGTAGGACTGAAGTGTAGATTTCAGATACATCTCATGCACGAGAAGGAGCGGAGGACTACAGGTGGCAACAAGTCCAGATGCACTGACATCACCTCTCATGAGCTGAACATGAGCTGCAATAAGCCAATGTTGTAGTCCAATAGCACACCAAGTACAGGAAAGCAGAGGAGCCCTCAAGGGTGGTGTGGGTTCCAGAGGAAGGAAGGTGAGGGCGTCCAAGCTGGTTCTCACATGTGTAGCGGTGTATCCCAGGATCCCATCCGTGGTGGAAATAAAGCACGGCCGTGTGATCGGAGCCAGAACGAGGCTTGGATCGCAAAACACAGTGGCGCCGAGCTGTGACGTCACTCCTGTGCGACGCATTTCCGAGTTAGCTCGCTACCGATGGAGGAGATAGTGGCACTCCTTTATCAAGCATATGCTTGATAAAGGAGTGCCTGATGAGGCTGCACTGATGGGCACTGGTGAGGCTGCATTAATGGGCACTGGTGAGGTTGCACTGATGGGCACTGATGAGACTGCATTGATGGGCACTGATGAGGCTGCATTGATGGGCACTAATGAGGCTATGCTGATGAGGCTGCATTGATGGGCACTGATGCGGCTGTGCTGATGGGCACTGGTGAGACTGCATTGATGGGCACTGGTGAGGCTGTATTGATGGACACTGATGAGGCTGCATTGATGGGAATTGATGAGGCTGCTTTGATGTGCACTGATGAGGCTGCCTTGATGGGCACTGATGAAGCTGCACTTGGTACCCACTTTTAATATACATAGATGAAGCGGTGGGGCTCTAAGAGGAGAAGGTGGAGCCTAAATAGGAAGGGTGTGGTTTACAGATGACAGGGCGGGTCTTAAACAGGAAGGGACGTGACATTGACAGGAAGGGGTGGGTCATATTTAAATTAGGGGGTGCACAAATTTAGTCAGGCCTAGGGCAGCACAAAACCTAAATACACCACTGATAACATGGATATAGAAACAACTAGAGGAAACAATGGAAGAAATAAGAAAGGGAGAAGAGAAGAAGAAAAGAAAAGGGGTCAGTCGGAGGACTCTACATCAGCTTGTTGAGACGACTAGATTCATGCATCCGATTGTTTATCTCGTAGGACACTCACAATCTTTTCATTCAACACGATCCATGTAAGTTTTCATTTAACTACAACTGCAATACCTATGACAGGGCTTTTCCACACTGTTGCTATAGAGATTTTGGCAGCTAAAAACATAAAGTAAATTAAGGTCTGTGTGTGTCATAGAACATTATCAACAGGTTTATTTAGTAGGGCAATACTTGCATCCTTAGTGATGTTAACCATCATAATTGAAAAAAATAAGTGAGTGTACCCTCATCCAAAAGCGGCGGACCTTGGGGCTCACCACTACACATGTAACGGAGAGCCTATCTAGCCACAGCCCCTTAAACAGGTAGCCGAGGTGCCTGGGTACATTTTGGACAGGCGTTCCGGCACTAAATACCATATGACGTGGACCTTGTAACCTGCCTCAATCGAGGCCACATTAAGGATGCTTTTATGGATTTGCTCACTCCATTTACGCCAGTCCTCCACCTCAGGGACTATGGACAGATCCCCCTCCCATGCTACCTGGTAAGATAACCTAGAAGAGGAGTCAACAAACAGTTTATATAGCATAGAGACGCCCCCTCGCAGAACAGCATCCTGCATGCATCTGTTTTCGAACATGGTTCGAACTACTAATTCCGAGCTTTCCCTCTGCATTGACTTGAGAAAGTTGTAAATTTGTTGCAAATGGAAGCTCTCCTCTGGGGGCATGTCCAGACTTCCCATAAAATAGGAGGGGTCGTATGCCCCTATGATATAAATAATTTACATATACGATACAATTCCTTGTTCAGCCACCAGTCAAACCTTGCATGCCTGGAGGAAACAAGGGGTTGCCAACTAAAGTAGCTACCGGGACATGTACTGAGCGCAAAGGCCATCTCCTAGAGCTCGTGTCCCACACATGTAATGAATGGGAGAGCGTAGGGCACAGTATAGCTTTCCAATGTTTTGGTGGAATCCAAAGGACAAGGTCTATCGCGAGTGGAGAACACGCCTGAGCCTCTATAGAAACCCAGTCTGGTCGATAATATAAGCCTTGAAGTTAGCATAATTGGGCGAGCTGTGCCGCTACATATGTTTCCTGAAATCAGGCATGCCTAGTCCACCTCGAAACCTTAGGAGCATATATTGTGGCCCGAGCTATCCTGGAACCTTTGGTTCCCCAAATCTAGTGGAAAATTTTTGATTGAAACTTTCGCGTGGCATGAATAGGGACCTGGATAGGCAAAGTGCGAAAAAATACAGTAGCCTAGGTAGGACTGTCATCTTCACTAACGGGATCCTACCCCGTCCATGACAGATTCGCATCAGATCATGCCTGCACATCTTCTAATAACTTAGCGGAGAAAGTCGGATAATTCGCTTTATAAAGGAAAGAGATGGTGGGGGTCAGTCGGATCCCTAAATAGGGAAGGGATGTCTGCTGCCACTGAAAAAGATAGTGAGCCTGAATGCCCTGCAAAGTCGAGTTTGATAAGTTGATATTCAGCGCCTCCTATTTGTCTTGGTTGCCATGGACCCTGAAATTTTTTCGAAACAATTTAGAAGGGACGTGAGATTTGGCAGAGTAGTGTGAGGGGAGGTGATGAACAGCAAAGGGTCATCTGCAAATAAAGCATACTTATGGCTCCCTCCACTCTCTATTCCTAAAATGTCTCGGTTTTGACTTATCGCTATTGCAAGGGTTTCGATAGCTATGACTAACAATATGGGAGATAAGGGGCATCCCTACCGAGTACCCAATGAGATTTGTATCAGACCCCATCTATGGCCACGCATAACTATCAGGGTTGTGGGTGAGCTATATAATGATAATACCCGGAAAAGAAAGGGCCATGATAGGGAGTCAAAGGCTTTGCGGATTTCAAGTGACAGCAGCATCCCTGTCTTATTCGCCCCCCCCAACCATCCCCAGAGGAGTGCAGTATGGATATAAGGTTGATTGCTCTTGCTACAATGGCCAGTTATAGGTGTTCAGTGTGCTCCTGTACCTTTAAAGCGCAGTTCTGCTTAAAAAAAAATAAAAGTCAGCAGCTACAAATACTGCAGCTGCTGACCTTTAGTAATCAGACACTTACCTGTCCAGGGATCCAGCAATGCGGGGGAATGAAGCCCCGCTCATCTCCCCCTCCTCCCTGCGGTGCCGGCATTGTAACTGTGGGTACCCGTGCACCCACTGCGCATGCGTGAGCCGTGACTGTCACGTGTCCCAGATGACTGCCGAGAGGGAGGGGGGAGAGGTGATCTCCCTTCCGGTGCCGCGGTACGCCGGGAGGAAGTGGGAGCTGGGACCCTCTAAAAAGAGGGTACCGGCTTCCCACCAAAAAAATGACATGCCAAATGTGGCATGTCAGGGGGTCACCTCCCTTAAAGCGGAAATTCCATTTTTGGGTGGAACTCTGCTTTAAAAAGGGGTGGGCTCCCTTCAGTCCATCTGCCCTCCATCTATCCATCAGAATGCATGTGCTTCCATTGTGGAGTGACTCATAAGCTAGTGAAAGTACTACATATACCAGGGTGCCTTGGCGGGGCCTGTAGCTTATGCATGTATTTGCAAATGTGTGCAGACTAAACCCCTGTTTTTAACCTCTTGCTTACTGGGCACTTAAACCTCCCTCCTGCTCAGACCAATTTTCAGCTTTCAGCGCTGTCACACTTTGAATGACAATTGCGCGATCATGCTACACTGTACTCAAATGAAATTTTTATCATTTTTTTCACAGAAATGGAGCTTTATTTTGGTGGTATTTATTTATTTTGGGTTTTTATTTTTTGCTAAACAAACAAAAAAAGACAGAAATTTTTGAAAAAAAAAAATGTTTTATAGTTTGTTATAAAATTTTGCAAACGGGTAATTTTTCTCCTTCATTGATATTCGCTGATGAGGCTGCACTGATGGGCTGCACTGATGGGCACAGATGGACTGCACTGATGGGCACAGATGGGCTGCACTGATGGGCACAGATAAGGCGACACTGATAGGTACAGATAAGGTGACTCTGATAGGCACAGATAAGACGACACTGATGGCCACTGATGGGCACTGATAAGACAGCACTGATGGGCCCTGTTGGGTGGCACCGATGGGCACTGATAGGCAGCACTGTGGGCACTGATAGGTGGCACTGATAGGTGACACTGATGGGTGGCACTGTGGGCACTGGAAGGTGGCGCTGGTGGGCACTGGTAGTTGACGCTGGTAACACCTCCATGATCAGGACCAATGTCCCTCTCGCAGACGCCGGTAATCGCCTTTTTTTTTCTCCTCATGCTATCAGCGTGAGGAGGAAAAATAGCTGATTACAGGCTCTTTTTACATCACATGATCAGCTGTCATTGGCTGACAGCTGATCACGTGGTAAGGAGTCGGGATCTCATAGACTCACTGATCACAGAGCGTGCTGCGCTTGCTCTGCAGGGGACGCGCCGACCACTCAAGCACGAGAGGACGCCCAGGGATGCCCTCCCGGCAAATTGTAGCCGTCTTTCGGCTATAGAGCGGACGGCAAGTGGTTAAAGCATAATGTTACACAGGTTATTTGGTTGTCTGTGGGTTGGTCAGTAAGTGAGCTTGGAGTTTTCCTTGGATTTTTCCTTGGCTTTTTTCTCTAAAATATGTCGCTTTCCAATACTACTTGCTGCAATGGCCAGTTATAAGTGGGGCAGTGGCTTCCTCTTTTGTCCATTGCTCTATGAACCTGGTCCACTGCCTGCCTATGTGACAAAAAGCCCACCTGATCCGAATGTATATAGCCAGCTAGAAATGTTGATAGCCAGTTTGCCAGAATTTTGGTGAAAAATTTCAGGTCAATGCTAATTTAGGATATGGGGAGATAGATAGCTACGTCACTGTGGTCTTTGTGGGGTTTAGGAATGAGGGTAATAAATGCTCTATTAGAGTCTGCATCTATTGGACCTCCCTGTTAAATGGCTTTGAAAAATTGCGTTAAGGTGGCGGCCAGTAAAGAGGCACATTTTTTATAGTACACGGTGTAAACCCGTCAGGGCCCGGTGCTTTCCCCAAAGGGGCCTGTTTAATGGCCGCCAGCACCTGCTCGATAGTGATTTCCTTGTGCAAAAGGTCTCTATGATCGTCAGATAAAGTTGGAATGAGGAGCTGGTCAACAAAATCATCAGACTTCAAATGGCCAGTAACGCTCTGAGCATTATATAGGTTCTTGTAGTATGTCTGAAATTCCTGCAATACCCATTTAGGGTTTTGGGTGTAGGTGTCATCAGGTTTCCTAAGTTTGGGAACGTGAGGAGGGGGGCGTTTAGCGGCCAGCCTTGTCGCTAGAAGTTTGCCTAGTTTGTCTGTTTGATAGTAGAACCTGGCCTGTATCCATCACAATTGCTTTTCTGCCTTTGTAGTAAGGCAGACATTTAATTCCAAATGAGCAGCTTCGATCTGACTAGGTAGGTCCAACTGGGGGTTATGTTTGTGTTTTTTTAGAGTGGTTGTAAACTCTCAAAAAAATAAACAACCTGCAAGACAAAGACATAATGAGCTAGTATGCATAGCATAGTTAGGTTGTCCTCTTTTTGTTTAAGCCAAGCAGTCTGAATCAAAATGCTCCTGATCGTGGCCTTGTGGGCGGCCCAAGTGCACGACTGAGAGGTATGTGCTGGATCATTCAGGGACAAGTATTCCTTCAGAGCAATTTTGATTTAGAGGCATGTAGCTGGATTGCTGAGGTAAGATTAATTCAGTTGCCAGGTACAGGAAGCCACAGAACTTCGGAGAGAAAAAAGGAGGGCCACTACTGGGGAATGGTCTGACCAAGGGCTCTCTAGGATCCTTGAAGATATGCAGAGAGGCAAAGACGTGGCAGATGTGATGACATGGTCTATCCGCGAGTACGTCAGATGGACGTGGGAGTCATTTAGCTAAAATTTCAAATGCCAATATTTCAGACACAGGATTGTGGTAAGAAACTTGCATCCTAGATCTCGGCGCGTTTCGTGGACTGTGTTCCACTTCCATGAAACGCGTCAAGATCCAAGATGCAAGTTCCTAACCACAATCATGTGTCTGAATTATTTATATATGACAATTTGGCTAATTATGTATCTACTTTATAATGTTTTAATCTATCTAGAACCAGGTCCTAACCCAACAATCTTGTACCATGGTTCAATCATTAATGCACTTATTTTACCATATGAATGTATCAATATATATAAACTGTTGATAACATTTTTATTCAATCTGTTTCTGTGAGACCATTTGCTTGTACATATTTATGATATGTTCATTTTCCCATTCAAAGTCCCAACCCCTTTTTTCCAGTTTGAAATAAAGAAGAAAAACAGGCTAAAAGGGAAACAAATGCAGCCACCAAATACTACTTTAAAACTGCAGCATTAATTAAAGTAATACCCAGTGATCCTGCCATGATGGCTGTTGTTCAGTCACTTCCTGTCCCTATCTCCCATTTGTGTTGCTTAGTTGTCACATGGGCTTTCCAAATTCCTTCCTACAAATTAACTTCTCAACACACATATGCAGGCTTATTATTTCTGTAAAATTAGTTAATGAGTCCAGTGAACTGGATGCATTTAGGATAGAGGAGATCACCTAGTGTGGGTTCATTGTCTCCTCACTGCTCTGCATACTGAAGCTACAATTGTGCTTCCTGGTATGATTGTCAGGTCCTTTCATAGTCATGGCAGGTGACAGCCTAGCAGGGGGACAGCTATGATATAGGTTTTATGTCAATCGTGAAAAAGTTGATGGACCACAATACCTCAAGAAAAAATAGTCATGTAATATTTGTTATGTTAAAAGCTAGTAATAATCTTCCCATCTACTAGTTAACACCTAGCACTTGCCAAGACTTTCCCCTCTATTCCTCTTCAGTCTAACACCTGTCATGTGGACCAATGTCCAACATTGGGACACCAGCAGACATTTTAACCCTTCTCCGACAGCAATAGCAAGTTTCTTAGGCTTCCCAAAACTTATAAAAGATTTGAATCAATTTGGACTCTAAAGTATATCCAAAGGCAAAATCTTTTTTTTTTTCTTTTAGTTTTTGATAGGGTGGAGAGGGATTAGAACACCGGTCAGGTATTTGTTGCTGTGTGTCCCCATTAGGAAGATTCACCCACTTTGTCCTGTTTATAACCAGGTGTGAAAGTGAAAGAGAATCCCAAAGAGGGGAAATCTTCAAACAATAATTCTGGTGACAACCAGGGCTATTCTCCCCTTTGGAGTTATTTTCTCTAACTTGACATAGATGGCAAAAAAAAAAAACTCCCAGGGGTTCTAACCCTACCTTACTTTATCCAAAAATGAAAAAAAAATAAAGTTTTGCCCTTAGTTCTACTTTAACTTACTGCCCGGCCTATAGCAGAATGACGGCCGGGCAGTGGTTCAGTTATCCTGACTGGACGTCATATGACGTCCAGCAGGATAACTGCTGCATCACGGCGATCGGTGGTGCGGTGTGTGAGTCTGACACACTGCTACACCGTTCTCGGTAAAGAGCCTCTAACGGAGACTCTTTACCACGTGATCAGCTGTGTCCAATCTGTTGATCGGCTTTTCCTCACTCGCGTCTGACAGACGCGCATAGAGGACAGCCGATCGGCAGCTCTCCTGACAGGGGGGGTCTGTGCTGATTGTTTATCAGTGCAGCCCCCCCATGGATGCCCACCCAGGACCACAAGGGATGCCGCCAGACCACCAGGGATGCCCACAAAGGTTCCCAAAAAGGTATGCCACCCTGGACACCCAGGCAGATGGCAATCAGTGCCCAGGCAGATGGCAATCAGTGCCCATCAACAATGCCTGCTAGTGCCATCAGTGATGCCTATCAATGCCATCTATCAGTGCTGCGTATCAGTGCCCATCAGTGCCGCGAATCAGTGCCCAGCAGTGCTGCGTATCAGTGCCCAGCAGTGCTGCGTATCAGTACCACCCATAAGTACTGTAACATTGGATGTTGTTTAGCTCAGTATAGAGCCTAACAGTGAGTGTAGTCCATGTCAGATATGCCGTTTAAGGGCTTGTAGGCCCATTTTTATTAAAGAAATAAAATGTCCATCCAGAATTCCAACGCAGGGGTTTCAACTTCACAGCAGTAATTTAGTAATAAAAGAAAAATACCAAGCCACCTCGCTCTCGAGCAGCACTGCTGCTCAGTCTTATGCTTCAGCCCTCTTGGAGTACCTGTACAAACCCTGTACGTCAGCACTCTTTTCCAGCTTCCTTGCTGTTCCAGCCCACCGGCTTGGACCCTCTGTCTGCTCTGACAGACTAAATTGTGCAGACATGCACACTTCTCCCTTACTCGCCTGGACTCCTCGGGGGGGTGGAGCCCAGAACCATGGTCAGGTGTCTACAAATAGCCCAGCACACACCTGACCAGTCAGTATGCTGGTGGACCTCAAAACCTGGACCCAGGACAGGGGATTTCATCCCACCCAGATTGCTACAAAATCCCTGGGCTCCAGGTCCCAAAGTGGACTTTAGTAAAAAATGAGGAAACTGAAAAGCCAGTTTCCTCCAAAGTAAGCAAATAAACTGGAGCCCCTCAACCTGCCTGGTTGAGAGTCCTGCGTCCATACACTGGTGGGGTACCACACTACCACAGTATCCATCAGTGTCAGCTATCAGTGCCGACCAGTGCCACCCATGCGTGCCCATCAGTGCCGCCTATCAATGCCCATCAGTGCTGAATATCAGTTCCACCCATCAATGCCACCTATCAGTGCCCATCAGTGCCATCTATCAGTGCCCATCAGTGCCACCTCATTGGTGCCGCCTTATCAGTGCCCATGAGTGGAGGAGAAAACGGAACTTATTTACAAAATTTTTCAACAGAAACAAAAGAAAAATGTTTTTTTTTTCAACATTTTCAGTCTATTTTTATTTGTTTAGCAAAAAATAAAAACTGGAGAGGTGATCAAATACCACCAAAAAAAGCTCTATTTGTGGGAACAAAATGATAAAAATTTTGTTTGGGTACAGTGTTACATGTCTGAGTAATTGTCATTTAACCACTTTCCTACCCAGCCATAGTAATATGACGTCCACAGATGGGATCTCCCATCCTGGGTGGACGTCATATGACGGCCTCGGGTTCCCGGCCGCCTAGGGGGCGCGCGCGCCTGCCACGTTGCTCGGGACCCGGTGCGTGTGCCCGGAGGCCGCGATGTCCGCCGGGCACCCGCGATTGCCCGTTAACCAGCTCTCCTCTGAGCTGACAGGACGTGTGGCTCTCCTCTGAGCTGACAGGATGTGCGGGTGCCCGGCAGACATCGCGGCCGCCGGGCACCCGCGATTGCCCGTTATCCTGTCAGCTCAGAGGAGAGCGATCTGTGTTCCCAGAACGGAGGAACACTGATCGGTCTCCTCCCCTTGTGCGTCCCCTCCCCCTACAGTTAGAAGCATTCCCTAGGAAACACATTTAACCCCCCCGCCCCCTAGTGGTTAACCCCTTTACTGCCTGTCACATTTACACAGTAATCAATGCAATTTTATAGCATTGATCGCTGTAAAATGTGAATGGTCCCAAAAATGTGTCAAAAGTGTCCGATGTGTCCGCCATAATGTCGCAGTCACGAAAAAAAAAATTGCGATCGCCGCTATTACTAGTAAAAAAAAATAAATAAATATTTTTTTTTTTTTAAATGCCATACATCTATCCCGTATTTTATAGACGCTATAACTTTTGCGCAAACCAATCAATATACGCTTATTGCAATTTTTTTTTTACCAAAAATATGTAGAAGAATACGTATCGGCTGAAACTGAGGAAAAAATTTGTTTTTTTTTTTAAAAATTGGGATATTTATTATAGCAAAAAGTAAAAAATATTGTGTTTTTTTCAAAATTGTCGCTCTTCTTTTGTTTATAGCGCAAAAAATAAAAACTGCAGAGGTGATCAAATACCACCAAAAGAAAGCTCTATTTGTGGGGGAAAAAAGGACGTCAATTTTGTTTGGGTACAATGTTGCACGACTGCACAATTGTCGTTTAAATTGCGACAGCGCTGAAAGCTGAAAATTGGCTTGGGCAGGAAGGGGGTAAGTGCTATTGAAGTGGTCAACCACTTTCTGTCCCTTCACTGTTTACAAACGGCAGTGGGTTGAAGTGGTTATGCTAAGATCATGACTGCAGCTACTAGAAAAAGGTTGCCATCCAGCTAGATCATGTATGGTGCCAACATCCCTAGATTGATAGGTGAAAAAAATACCCCCAAATAAGGTTGTGGGACTTTAACGGCAACAACGTAATGTAAAAACAATTTTATTCCATAGAAAAATGTATATATGTATACAAAACATTAGCATAGTTAATAAACACAATACAGTGAACACAATAAAAAGCTGAAACACAGCTGTACTGATGTGCATTGGATAAGGATGCTTGTAATGTCTTCCACGAAGGCCTACATGGAAGACGTTACAAGCATCCTTATCCAATGCACATCAGTACAGCTGTGTTTCAGCTTTTTATTGTGTTCACTGTATTATGTTTATTAACTATGCTAATGTTTTGTATACATATATGAATTTTTCTATGGAATAAAATTGTTTTTACATTACGTTGTTGCCGTTAAAGTCCCACAACCTTATTTGGGGGTATTTTTTTCACCCATGACTGCAGCTACAGTCATGGTCCTGGTATTGTTTTTTTCATCCAGTTATTCTGCACACTATGAAAGTAAACCTAGCGGATATACAGTTGTGAGGTATCACCGCGAATGTCAGAGCGGGAGCAAAAATTCTAGTGCCATACCTCCTCTGAAATGCTAAACTGGCAACCTGTAAAGGCTTTTAAAGCTTCATGGAGATTTTTAGCGCCATTCCACTGGAGTACGCAATTTTAAATCGTAACATGTTAGGTATCTATTAACACAACATCATTTTTTATTTTTTAACCAAAAATTGGATAATATATTATGATTATGTTCACTAAAACTCATTAAAGTGTATTATTTCCAGAAAATTTGCATTTGGTAAACCGCTGTGCAAATATCGTACAATATAAAAAATTGCAAAAACAACTGTTTTATTCTCCAGGGTCTCTGTTATAAAATAGATATATAATGTTTGGGGGTTCTAAGTAATTTTCTAGCAAAAATGCAAATTTTTAAGTGTATGAGAGAAATGTGCGAATTGTAGTGAGATCGAAAACAGCGCCAAAGAAACGGGGGGATGTCACTTATGATTGACTGCTGCTAGCCTAACTTTGATAAGTCAAATAAAGTGCTAGATATAAAATGGATAGTGTTGGTCTATATCTATCTATTAGACTATGAGCTAACAAATTATCCAAAGTGCTAGTGATAAACAAACAAATTATTTCATCACATATAATACAAAAAACACATATGTCAAAAAAAGATGCATATACATGATGTCACATGACGAAACGTGTAGGGCAGGTCAAGATCGCTGTCATCACGCACTTTGGTTTCATACTCGCGACCCAGAACACTGGCCAGAGTCGATAGGATCACGAACAAGCGCTGTCACCCAAGTGTCGGAAATGACACTTTGAAAATATGAGTTTTCTGGAATGTTTTTTAAAATAAAGCCTGATTTTTAGACTTACACTATGGAAGCCTCCTTTCTTCTATCCTCCTTTCACACATGATCGCATTATGCATGTGAGTTTGTTGTGAGGAATCGTGTCTCAAGCACAAGATGTGGAGCTTGATTGATGATTGAGGAGATCAGCATTTTGCATATTAGCTGGTTTATAATTTGACCAGCCATTGTCTCTGGTGAGTGATTTTAGTGTGATTGGTGGTGGATGCATAACCGGGTTTGATATACACAGTGGCAGAAGAAATATACCTTTGAGAAGTTTACACAGCAGGGGATTGAACTGTTCCTGAGACTATTTTTCATTATTATATCATTTACATTTTTCATAATAGGTATTTTATTGGTGGATATTGCAATTTTTTGCACATTATATCATTTGCACGATTTTGCATGTTGGTACTTTTTGGATACATACTGTACACATATTGTATGCACGTTAGTACTTTTTATATGCATCTTTTTTTTTTACATATGTGTTTTTTGTTTTAATGTGATGAAATAATTGAATTGTTTAGCACTAGCACTTTGGATAATTTGTTAGCTTATAGTCTAATACATAGATGTAAACCAGCGATATCCAACTGGTTAAAGAAAACAAGAGCCCCAAAAATAACTTTTATTTTTCTGTCTATCTGTTTTAGCTAACTGTAGCATTGTTTCATTTGTTCTTGTATAAGCTACATAAAGTTCTGCTATTACCATATATTTGAACAAATTAATCTGTTGCTATTTGATGTTACCTTAAAAAAATGATTATGTTGCATTAACCAATTTGTGAGAATTTTGTAATTTATATATAGTGACCCTTTAAGCTTCACCTTATTTGGCTTTTGGAGATTGTACCAGGAAAGGAACATGAACTGATAACTCCGGGAAAATGCTGATTATAATTCATTTAAGCTGTGAAAAAATACAAAACCAGCACATTCCCCAAAAAGTATTCAGTGGTTAATGATCATTCCGACAACAAATAGATGGCGAGAAGTTTCTGACCTTCTGAACTGTTGAATCATCAGTTGTGGATATGTATACATGTTAAAATACACGTTAGCATCCATTTTTCCCACAGATGGTAAACAAGCTTCCTTGAGGAACTTCAACGGGAGTGAAAGCTACATTTTTTGCACATAGCTGATCAGTGAGCAGTGGCATTTCTGCAGGGGTGCAGGTGGTGCGGCTGTACCCGGGTGACACCTGCCACAGGGGTGACACCAGAGCCACCAATAGGGGGGTACCACTGGGCCTCTTGTATGGGGCTCAGAAAGCAGGGGGATTGGTGTGGCGGGATGGGAGGACAATTACAAAATGATGCACTGTGTCTGTGTCTCTCCCTCCATCAGCAGAAAGCTGGTTTCTCCCCCACTCCCTCCTGCTGGCTCTTAGCTGCTGGAGGGAGAGATACAGTGCATCGTTCTGTAATTGACCTCCCATCTCGCTGTACCGATCCCCCTCCCTGTATTGCCCACATCTGATTCTCCCCTGTGTGCTCGGGCATCAGGTGACAACAACCCTAGTGATGCTACTGTCAGTGAGTTTATTAAAGAAAGACAAATACAACCAAAGGAGGATCAATACCACAAGACCTGTGTTAGGCCTGGTTTACACCTATGCATTTGTTAGTGTGTTTTCGGTTATGCAGAAACACACTACGGTCCATTTATCATGGTTTCCTATGGGTCACGTTCACATGTGTGTATTTTTATGGAAAGAGCCAGGGAGCAACAGGTTGCGTTTTTGGTTCAATAGACATCAGTGGATCAAAATGCAAAATGCACCCGGAATATGCATGAACTTCAACCTGCATAGGTGTGAACCAGGCCTTATAGTAACACATATATATTATTATACACATATAACACATATAGTGCATGATATATATATATATATATATATATTGTATAGATATTTTTTATTAGTCCTGTCCAAGTTGTCAATACTTGTTCTCTTTTGTTTGAAAGGCCATCCAACCATGTGGGGGCAGACTGATTGTACCAAGTTGATTGATCAATCGACCAACTTGGGTACAACCAACCTGCCAAATTCACTTGCGATTATTCACTTGCAGGTGCTATAGTCGCTAGCAATAATCCCTGTCTTCTCCCCGGTGGGGACGGGTTTCCCTGCCTGCCCCCACCGGGAGCAGACAATAGATCAGCAGGAGGGATTCCCCTGTCAGCACTGTCTGTGTTGATGGGGGAATCATGCAAATTTCTTTCCTGAAACCTCGTAAATGAACCTTTAGAATTTGACCGAGTGATAGAATACAATGCCAATTTCTGTATAATCTTTATTTAAAAGTGCTTACTTAATTGTGTGTGTGAAAGCAGCGCTCCTATCTTCAAGCTTAAAAGACTTTACAACAAACCCCTAAATGAGTATAACACTATACCTATATACTACACACGCCTCTTATAAATTGAGATTAATTCCTAAATCCCAAATGTCCATCCAATCATATAACCTATAAGCAAATATCTAAGATAATAATGTGCACAATATTTGGAAAATATTAAAATAGATTTTCGGTCTACTTGCTAAAGTGGCTCCGCCCTCTGGGGCACCACCATTGTGATGTGTGCGCAAACGAGTCTACAAGTTCTGCCCAGCCTTTTGGAAAGTCTGATGGTAAGAGAAGAAGGGAGGAGGAGGCAGAGGAAGACGACTTCATAGTTGGGTGAAGGTCTTGTTTAAGGCTGGAATTACACTGTTCCATGTGCATGCACCACATTGGGTAAAGCACATATGTAGGTGTGAAAGGTTTCCCTTTCCATATCATGCTAAACTGCAACACATAGATGTAAACCAGCCACATAGGAAGCAATCCAATGTCTACTTAAATTGCATTGTAATTTAGTACAATGCAAACTATTTAGTTTTGCTACTTAAAAAAAGAAAAATGTGAATAGACCCTCAAACATAAAGTGCAATAAAAGTTTATCAAAAGTGTATTAAAGTTCTTGTGAATATAAAGTGTTCACAGTAAATGTTCATAACCAAAATATTCCACAGATGTGCACCAAAAAAAGCCAACTGATGCAACAAGAGCAACCATCCTTCCATTTATTTTATTGTACCACCTCTAACACCCCTGTGAAAAGACATTTACTGGATCATATTGATCCCTCTTCATATATAAGATCAAAGTTTCTTTGTGATATATTGGCCCTCCTTGTTCAACAATCAATGAATGTTCAATTAAAGTGACACCCTGTTTAAATTAAATTATATATATATAAAAGAGTGCAGCGTGGGATAATAAACCAATGGTTTACCAAGTGAACATAATATATAAATTTACACTAAAGTGAAATGTGTAGCATAATCAAAAATATCCAGTGAAAAGAAACAGGTGAAAAAATCAGGTAAAAAAATAAGGTAAAAAAGAATCCATACATAAATTTATGTGTTATAAAATGCATAATGTGACAAACAAAGTTCATAAGTGAAGGTATCCCAATGGAAAAATGTAAATACAGGAACCAGGGTCTATGTTCTCCACTTGTGCTGCCCATTACCTTACAATAAACAATGGAGGCTTACCAGAAAGCCTGCGACTGCCCTTCTCAAGGGGGTCAAAACAGGCTTTATTAGAAACAACAGGAACACTGTTAAGGATTCTCAAGTAACCAGCTGGCATCAGACGGGAGTAACTTCCATAGCTTACTTCCAGGAAATAAGTGCTGCGCACCAATGGATGACCGAAGGGGCAAGAGCGCACCAATGGGCGACCGATGAGACAGGAACTGCACACCAATGGATAGCCACTCTCTGCCCACTACACAAAGCTCTGTGCTCCAGCCAGCCAGGGGGAAGAAGTGAAGGTCGCAGGCTTTCTGGCAAGCCTCCATTGTTTATTGTAAGGTGACGGGCAGCACAAGTGGAGAACATAGACCCTGGTTCCTGTATTGAAATTTTTCCATTGGGATACTTTCACTTATGAACTTCGTTTGTCACATTATGCGTTTTATTAATTCACATAATTTTTCTAACACATACATTTATGTATGGATTCTTTTTTACCTGATTTTTTCACCTGTTTTTTTTCACTGGATATTTTTGATTATGATACACATTTCACTTTAGTGTAAATTTATACATTATGTTCACTTGGTAAACCATTGGTTTATTATCCCGCGCTGCACTCTTTGTGCCCCATATCAGGGTTATAGTGCTTAGCAGCAGGATATCCTTCACGGTTTCAATTTTCAGCAATTTATATAATTTTTATTTATTACACAACTAGCACAATTTCTTTCCTTATATTTTGTTTAAATTGCCCCTTCTATTTCTGTATGATGGCACTGTAATTATTTTAATTTAAAAAAAAATCTAAGTACTTTTTTCCTAATTGATATACAGCTGTCACATGACCCAGATCTTCCCCAGCCTGTCTACAGGGAAACATAAGCAGGAGGAGCTGCTGCCAGTCACATGTTCAATATAAAACAAAAACAGCCTTTGGGATACAGAGTAAAAATAAATAAATAATATCAATAAACTGTTTTAAATTGTCATACAAATAAATGTTTGAAATAAAATCTTTATTATTGTTGGCAATAACATGTTGTGGGCAGATTTCTGCAAGTCGCTGGCTGTGTCATGCCCCTCCGGCCTATGTTTTAGAATAACAGGGAGGTGAAGCCTCCATCAATCAAGATGTAATACCCCACCCATATTGTGTTTAGTGGGCTGTTAATTACCACTGTGTATGCATCAACATGTATGACTCTATAGTCATATGGGCAGCTCAGATGTGATAGGAAGGAAATGCTCAGCATAGAAACTCACTAAAAACCGAGTATGTGCAGAATGTGCCAAAAGTGCGATGGAAAAATCCCCAGCTGCATTTGGGATTTAAGGGATATAGAGAACAGCAGGATCAACCATTTTTTTTTTGCAGAATACAGAAAACAATTCCCATAGTGACTGAGTATGAACAGCATTTAATACAGCATTTATTGATAGTTTTTTTATGATGTGAGTTTAGTGACACTTTATTGCACCAACTCCAGAAAAATGTTAACATTGACTGGTGAAGAAAAAACAAAAGGAGAGTCCCGTAGTCCTCAAACTTTGGAATTTGGAACTATGTAACTGATAATAGAAAATAGTGCAGCACAGGCAGAGTGCACAGGAAGTTAGCAGCTCACAAGATTTCTGCCAGGATTAACAGGTATTTATCAAGCAGGTATATATATAAAAAAAACACTTGATAAAGAAGGGAACAAATAAAAAAGTTCTTTGTTAGGGTTAACATACACTTTGTTTTAAGTAAAGTTATGAAAGTTTTTTTAAATTCATTGTAAAACTAAAAAACAACAGTGAATCTATCAGTAATTAGGTTGAACATTGTATTCTATACTATAAAAAAAAGAAAATCTGATCCCATACTTGTTTAGAACTCACAGATTGACACGCAATTTAGCTTACTGAGAAGTTGCGTAAAACCAGATTTAGCAATGCCATTAGGATATTTTGTTAATGTAAACTCTAGTTCAGTAAAAATAATTATTTAAACTGTGCAGTGGATGCAGGATACAACATTTGCAGGACATTGTCTAGTCAAGTATTTGCTTAATGATTATACTTCAAGGAGATTAATTGACTATTTTTATTTAACAAGAAAACTTTCCTTATACTTCCTTTTATGTAAAAACCAAGCCACTTGACTTGTATGAAACCTTTAAATTACAGTGTATTTTTACTCTTGAACATCATACATTGCTTGCTCTGTTGTTTGTTGTCATCGTAAAAGCAGGCAAAGTGTTCTTTGTTTATTACGGATGGACGTTTTACCATTAATACATCTAATGACTAAGGAAGCTTCCATGCAGTAAACATCAGATCATAATAATGGCAATATGCATAGCACTAAGTGGTGATCATTTTAAAATTGGCCAGGATTACTATTTATAGATTATTCAAGCTTCTGCTAACACTTTTGACTAGCTCACCCAAAAATATCTGTTATGATAAACAAAATTATCATATTTTGCTTATAATTTGAGTCTGCTGCAAACTGAAAACGCAAGCTTGAAAGGATATCCATGGGTTCAGTTAACTTCTAACTCCACTTTTTTTGAAAAAAAAAACATTCCCCTCTGAGTGATCTCTGTACATTACAAGGATTTTAACAAACTGTGTTGCAGATTCCTATCTTTTTTTGTTCTGAAGAAATCTCTGAATGTCTGTGTCCCTGTGGGAAAGTGTATCTAATGGGAGTGGTTTCATAATTATCAATCAGCTGCTGCACCTGCAGGGCACTCAATTACGAAAGCTGCTGGGCCTGCATCCCTTTAGATGTGATTTCCTATTGGGAGTAGCTTTAATCTTTATCTATCTAAATTAAATTTTTGTTGCAGGGGATGCCTGAAATCTGACTTATATCTTAGTGCAGACTTCGGGGAAAATCAGTGAGCCAATCACACAAGCACGAAATTATGTTTCTGGGGGCCGTTCTGTACACATTCTGTGTACAGAACACCTCCAGGTAGCCATATATTGCATTGTATTTGAAAGAACTTACAGAGCTGCAGATTGAAAAGGAAAGGTAATTTTTAATAACATTCAATTACAATATGACTTGTGTCACAATTGTATATTATTTTTTCTTTGTCTGCTATTTTTTCCCCATGAAAGTGGAGTTACCCTTACTTGTATATATATATATTTTTTTTAAATCAGCACAAGAGATCATACTTACATTGAATGAGAAGTGTCACTTGGCTGTTGGCTGCTCTGTTCTATAAAATCCTCTGCCCCCCAGATACCCCAGCAGCTATGATCTTTCAGTGCTTCAGGGGTTAATAAAAGCCTCTGGACCTGTCACAAGCATTTGTCAAACATGCTGACTATGCCCACCCTTTCCGCACTTCTACTCCATTCATAAAAGCCCTACTATCACTTCCTGCGATGAAAAGTGCTCTATGAATGGAGCACAGGAGGAAGAATAAAAAGTCCGCCTCCTCCATTCATAGAATACTTTTCATTGTGGGAAGCAATAGTATGGCTTTTATGAATGAAGCAGAGAAGCGGAAAGGGCTGCCTGGTCTGCACTTGAGTGCCTGTGACAGATCCAGTGGATTGTATTAAACCCCGCAGCACCAGAAGATCATAACTTCAAGGGTATCTGGGGGTCAAGGGACTTCGGCTTTTAATGAGCTGAGTAACCACCAAAACAATGGACCCTTCTTATTCAATGTAGAAAAATAAAAATATAAGTAAATAAAAGTATACTCACATTTTGTATTATCATGTCATAAACAGTTGGCAGTTTATTTTTACTTAATTTTTGGTAAAAAAAAAAATGTTTGGATGAGTTGTGATGGTATAGTGGTTGTTTGAGTCATAATCAATTTTTTTTTTTTCTTGTTGGGTCATTGTTATAGTTTAGAAGATTCCTCCACTTGTGTACATATCACATTATATCACATTGTCTGGGACCTTGAGGTTTTTTTGTGGTAGTGTCTTGGGCTATGGTGGCTTCGTGCATAACTATTACAGGGCAATTTTATGGTCCAGTTTATTGAGGCCCCAACTAGGAATGATGCTCTGTTGGACCTGGTAGTCTCAAACTATGCAGAGCTTATTACTTATGTTCATATAAAAGAACATCTTGGTAGCAGCGACCATAACATGATTTCATTTGATGTTAGCTGTAAGCAAAAAAACACATACGGGAAAGATAAAAACACTTAACTTCAAGAGAGCAAATTTTCCAAGGATGAGGGCTGCTTTCCAGGACTTGGACTGGGAGGGAATATTGGCACAGAGCAGAATTGGGAATTCTTCAAAGTGACTGTTTGTGAACTCACTGCAAAGTATATTCCCATGGGCAATAAGTTTAAAAGGCTAAAAATAAAACCTATGTAGCTCACAGACAAAGTTAACCACTTGCCGACCGCCTCACGCCTATATACGTGAGCAGGTCGGCACGGGCAGGCAAAATCACGTACCTAGTACGTGATGCCTTCCCGCGGGCGGGGGGTCCGATCGGACCCCCCCCCGGTGCCCTGAGTGGTCGGCTCTCGTTCGCGGGCGATTAGGGGTCAGGGGGAGGCCATCCATTGATGGCCACCCCCTCCCGATCGCTCCCACGAATCGAATGCTTCCTCTCCCTCTGTAATGTAAACAGAGGGAGAGGAAGTGATGTCATCTCTCCCGGAGCCGGTCTTTTTGATCCGACGCCGAGGAGAGAAGACATCCAAGTAAGTGCACCAACACCACACGTTCAGTAGAACACGCCAGGCACACTTTTCACCCCCCTGTCACCCCCCGATCACCCCCCGATCACCCCCCTGTACCCACTGTCACTCTGACACCAATAGCAGTTTTTTTTTTTTTTTGCATTGGTGTCAGTTTGTCAGTTATAAGTGTTAGGGCTGTTAGGGTAGCCCCCTTTAGGTCTAGGGTACCCCCCCTTAGGTCCAGGGTACCCCCTAACCCCCCCTAATAAAAGTTAACCCCTTGATTACCCCCCGTCACCAGTGTTGCTAAGCGATCGTTTTTCTGATCGCTGTATTAGTGACACAGGTGACGCTAGTTTAGGGAGGTAAGTATATAGGTTCGCTGTCAGTGTTTTATAGCGACAGGGACCCCCATATACTACCTGCTAAAGGTTTTAACCCCCTGATTGCCCCCTAGTTAACCCTTTCACCAGCGATCACCGTATAAGTGTTACGGGTGACGCTGGTTAGATAGTTTGTTTTTTGTAGTTTATTATAGTTTATTACAGTTTATTACAGTTTATTATAGTTTTAGGGCACCCGCCGTTTATTACCCTATAAAGGTTTAACCCCCTAATTGCCCGGCGGTGATAGAAGTTACGTTTTTAGGATCAAATAAGGTCTGCGTCGCCCCAGGCAGCGTCAGGTTAGCGCCAGTACCGCTAAAACCCACGCACGCAGCATACACCTCCCTTAGTGCTATAGTATCTGAACGGATCGATATCTGATCCGATCAGATCTATACTCCCCAGAAGTTTAGGGTTCCCTGAAACGCAGTGTTAGCGGGATCAGCCCAGATACCTGCTAGCACCTGCGTTTTGCTCCTCGGCCCAGCCCAGCCCAGCCCACCCAAGTGCAGTATCGATCGATTACTGACACTTACAAAACACTAAGCACACATAACTGCAGCGGTCGCAGAGTCAGGCCTGATCCCTGCGATCGCTAACAGTTTTTTGGTAGCGTTTTGAATCAGTCGCTGACAGTCGGGAGCTTTTTTGCCTGTGAGTCTCACTAGTGTACCCCTAAATTTAGAGGCCAAAATGGCAAATCGAAGGTACACTAGTGAAGAGGCCTACAGGATTCTGAGCATGACAGATAGTGAAGAGGAAGTCACTCATCTGTCAAGTTCAGGCTCAGAATACGATCCTGTAGAGGACAGCGGCTCCATGACAGATAGCTCTGACGACGGAGTTGTGGTCCCTGCTAAGGTCAGGCGTACCAGACCCCGAACTTATGCTGTCCTTGAAGTGCATGAACCGCAGGGCTCTCGTAGGGAGCAGAGAGGTACTAGTGCCGCTACTCCTTCTGGTGAACTGGCAAGCACCAGCGGCCTAGTACACCCTGGTCGTACATCCAGCACTGCAGTATCACGTGGTGACGTGGCGAGTCCCATAAGTGCAGTTCAAGCTGGCGAGGTGGCAAGCACTAGTAGTGTCCCGCTGCCACCAAGAAGACGAACACAGGCCCGTCGTGCCCATAGTGCCCTTCCTGCTGCATTGGCCAATCCGAATTGGGTACCCACCACTTCTGCAGCACCCGTACTTCCCCCTTTCACTGGCCAACCCGGAATTCAGGTGGAAACAGTTGACTTTATGCCACTGGATTTTTATTCGCTGTTTTTCACCGAAGATCTCTTTAGATCTATTGTGGACCAAAGCAATTTATACGCTGGTCAATACATCGCCACTATGCCCCAGTCCACCCTTGCCAGAGATTGGAGACCAATTACGGTCTCCGAATTTAAGATCTTTCTGGGCCTTTCCCTCCTCATGGGGTTGAATAAAAAGTGTGAGTTGCGGTCATATTGGTCCACTGACCCAATTTACCATTCACCCTTGTTCTCTGCTTCCATGGCCAGGGCACGATACGAGCAGATTTTGCGGTTCATGCACTTCAACGACAATGAACTCTGTCGTCCTCGTGGAGACCCTGAATACGATCGGCTCTACAAAATTCGGCCCCTCGTAAACCACTTCAACCAACGTTTTGCAGACTTGTTTACCCCCCATCAAGTTGTCTGCGTTGATGAGTCCCTGGTTAAATTTTCTGGCCGCTTGTCATTCAAACAGTACCTTCCCAGCAAGCGTGCCAGATACGGGGTCAAGATGTATAAGCTCTGTGACAGGGCCACAGGCTATACATGTAGATTTATGGTTTACGAGGGCAAAGATAGTCACGTAGAGCCGACAAACTGCCCTGACTACATAGGAAGCGCTGGCAAGATAGTGTGGGACTTGGTGTCACCCTTATTCGGAAAGGGGTACCACTTGTACGTGGACAATTATTATACGAGCGTGCCACTTTTTAGCCACCTTTTTGATCATCAGATTGGAGCATGTGGCACCGTGCGACCTAATCGCCGGGGCTTTCCCCAGCGGCTTGTAGATTCCCGTCTTAGGCTGGGGGAGAGAGCCTGCTTGAAGTATAATAATTTGCTCGCTATGAAGTGGAGGGATAAGAAGAATGTTTTCGTTCTCACCTCCCTTCATGCAGACACGATGGTCCAAATTCCTACGGCGACTGGTGTTGTGGAGAAACCCCTCTGTGTCCACGAATATAACCTTAATATGGGAGGGGTGGACCTCAACGACCAGTTGTTGGCGCCGTACCTAATTGCCCGTAAGGCCAGACGCTGGTACAAAAAAGTGTCTGTTTATTTATTTCAATTGGCTTTGCTGAATGCTTATGTGCTATACAGAGCTTCAGGACGGACTGGATCCTTCCTTAAATTCCAGGAAGAGATCGTCAGAGCCCTTCTGTATCCAGACGGTGCTCCACCTCACCATCCCCAACCAAATGCAGTAAGCCGGCTGCATGAGAGGCATTTTCTTTATGCCCTCCCGAGTACCCCTACCCAACAAACCCCCCAAAAAAGATGTCGTGTCTGCAGCAAGCGCGGATTTAGGCGTGACACCCGGTATTGTTGTCCCCTCTGTCCTGGCAATCCTGGTCTTTGCATTGGTGAATGTTTTGAACGCTACCACACACTAGTGGAGTATTAGCGTAGGGTACAGCACTGCACAGACTAGGCACACTTCCACAGGGTCTCCCAAGATGCTGTCGCATTTTGAGAGACCCAAACCTGGTACCAGTTAAAAAAGTTAAAGTTACAAAAAAAAGTGTAAAAAAAACAAAAAAAAGTAAAAAAAAGAAAAAAACACAAAAAAAATATAAAATAAAAAAACCAAAAATAGTTGTTGTTTTATTGTTCTCTCTCTATTCTCTCTCTATTGTTCTGCATTCTATACTGCAATGTTTTATTGTAATGTTTTTATCATGTTTGCTTTATAGGTATGCAATTTTTTTATACTTTGTTTTTTTTATTGTTAACCACCTTTGTGTTTTCAGGTACGCCATTCAGCTGCAGAGCGGATTTATTTATCTTGACAGCAACAGCGTTTGCTCCCACGATACATAAAGCCGCGACTCCAGCGCTGTCGGAGGTGATTTCACCACCACAGTTACATACTTCAGCATATATGCCGAAGCGTGGGGGCAGCAGTGGGTGGAGGAGCGATTTGCTCCTGCCTTTTGCGGGAGGATGCCCCCATGCTTCGGCATATATATATTTTTAGGTAGGCACAGGTTGCGTTAAATGTTTTATTTTTTACTATGTTTTTTTTGTATTTTGCTTTGCAGGTATGGTAAGTAATACTGTTATACTGTAATGTTACTTTGTTTTTTTGTTAACCATCATTTGCTTAGCAGGTACGCCATTCAGCTGCAGAGCGGATTTATTTATCTTGACAGCAACAGCGTTTGCTCCCACGATACATAAAGCCGCGACTCCAGCGCTGTCGGAGGTGATTTCACCACCACAGTTACATACTTCAGCATATATGCCGAAGCGTGGGGGCAGCAGTGGGTGGAGGAGCGATTTGCTCCTGCCTTTTGCGGGAGGATGCCCCCATGCTTCGGCATATATATATTTTTAGGTAGGCACAGGTTGCGTTAAATGTTTTATTTTTTACTATGTTTTTTTTGTATTTTGCTTTGCAGGTATGGTAAGTAATACTGTTATACTGTAATGTTACTTTGTTTTTTTGTTAACCATCATTTGCTTAGCAGGTACGCCATTCAGCTGCAGAGCGGATTTATTTATCTTGACAGCAACAGCGTTTGCTCCCACGATACATAAAGCCGCGACTCCAGCGCTGTCGGAGGTGATTTCACCACCACAGTTACATACTTCAGCACATATGCCGAAGCGTGGGGGCAGTAGTGGGTGGAGGAGCGATTTGCTCCTGCCTTTTGCGGGAGGATGCCCCCATGCTTCGGCATATATAAATGGTGCATGTATGCCCATCATTAGAAGTGGGTGGATGAAGGGAGGTATTCTAATGGTGGGCATACCCACCGATCAATATCTTTTTTTCGTTCAGCCCACAGGCTGCATGAAAAAAAAGTTTACAATGTATGCCCAACAAGGACCAGCAACGTACAGGTATGTTGCTGGACTTTGAGTGGTTATACCAGAATGATGCCTGCAGGTTTAGGTATCATCTTGGTATCATTCTTTTCAGCCAGTGGTCGGCTTTCTTGTAAAAGCAATCCTAGCGGCTAATTAGCCTCTAGACTGCTTTTACAAGCAGTGGGAGGGAATGCCCCCCCCCCACACCGTCGTCCATGTTTTTCTCTGGCTCTCCTGTCCCAACAGGGAACTTGAGAATGCAGCCGGTGATTCAGCCAGCTGACCATAGAGCTGATCAGAGACCAGAATGGCTCCAAACATCTCTATGGCCTAAGAAACTGGAAGCTACAAGCATTTCATGACTTAGATTTCGCCGGATGTAAACAGCGCCATTGGGAAATTGGGAAAGCATTTTATCACACCGATCTTGGTGTGGTCAGATGCTTTGAGGGCAGAGGAGAGATCTAGGGTCTAATAGACCCCAATTTTTTCTAAAAAGAGTACCTGTCACTACCTATTGCTATCATGGGGGATATTTACATTCCCTGAGATAACAATAAAAATGATTAAAAAAAAAATAAAAATGAAAGGAACAGTTTAAAAATAAGATAAAAAAGCAAAAAAAATAATTAAAAAAAAAAAAAAAAAAAAAAGCACCCCTGCCCCCCCCCTGCTCTCGCACAAAGGCGAACGCAAGCGTCGGTCTGGCGTCAAATGTAAACAGCAATTGCACCATGCATGTGAGGTATCACCGCGAAGGTCAGATCGAGGGCAGTAATTTTAGCAGTAGACCTCCTCTGTAAATCTAAAGTGGTAACCTGTAAAGGCTTTTAAAGGCTTTTAAAAATGTATTTAGTTTGTCGCCACTGCACGTTTGTGCGCAATTTTAAAGCATGTCATGTTTGGTATCCATGTACTCGGCCTAAGATCATCTTTTTTATTTCATCAAACATTTTGACAAAATAGTGTGTTTTAGTGTATTAAAATTTAAAAAAATGTGTTTTTTCCCCAAAAAATGCGTTTGAAAAATCGCTGCGCAAATACTGTGTGAAAAAAAAAAATTAAACACCCACCATTTTAATCTGTAGGGCATTTGCTTTAAAAAAATATATAATGTTTGGGGGTTCAAAGTAATTTTTTTGCAAAAAAAAATAATTTTTTCATGTAAACAATAAGTGTCAGAAAGGGCTTTGTCTTCAAGTGGTTAGAAGAGTGGTCGATGTGTGACATAAGCTTCTAAATGTTGTGCATAAAATGCCAGGACAGTTCAAAACCCCCCCAAATGACCCCATTTTGGAAAGTAGACACCCCAAGCTATTTGCTGAGAGGCATGTCGAGTCCATTGAATATTTTATATTGTGACACAAGTTGCGGGAAAAAGACAAATTTTTTTTTTTTTTTTTTTTTTTTTTGCACAAAGTTGTTACTAAATGATATATTGCTCAAACATGCCATGGGAATATGTGAAATTACACCCCAAAATACATTCTGTTGCTTCTCCTGAGTACGGGGATACCACATGTGTGAGACTTTTTGGGAGCCTAGCCGCGTACGGGACCCCAAAAACCAAGCCCCGCCTTCAGGCTTTCTAAGGGCGTAAATTTTTGATTTCACTCTTCACTGCCTATCACAGTTTCGGAGGCCATGGAATGCCCAGATGGCACAACCCCCCCCCAAATGACCCCATTTTGGAAAATAGACACCCAAAGCTATTTGCTGAGAGGTATAGTGAGTATTTTGCAGACCTCACTTTTTTTCACAAAGTTTTGAAAATTGAAAAAAGAAAAAAAAATACGTTTTTCTTGCCTTTCTTCATTTTCAAAAACAAATGAGAGCTGCAAAATACTCACCATGCCTCTCAGCAAATAGCTTGGGGTGTCTACTTTCCAAAATGGGGTCATTTGGGGGGGGTTTGTGCCATCTTGGCATTTTATGGCCTTCAAAAGTGTGATAGGTAGTGAGGAGTAAAATCAAAAATGTATGCCCTTAGAAATCCTGAAGGCGGTGCTTGGTTTTTGGGGCCCCGTACGCGGCTAGGCTCCCAAAAAGTCCCACACATGTGGTATCCCCGTACTCAGGAGAAGCAGCAGAATATATTTTGGGGTGTAATTCCACATATGCCCATGGCATGTTTGAACAATATATCATTTAGTGACAACTTTGTGCAAAAAAAAAAAAAAAAAAAAAAAAAATTGTCACTTTCCCGCAACTTGTGTCAAAATATAAAATATTCCATGGACTCAACATGCCTCTCAGCAAATAGCTTGGGGTGTCTACTTTCCAAAATGGGGTCAATTGGGGGGGGTTTGTGCCATCTGGGCATTTTATGGCCTTCAAAAATGTGATAGGTAGTGGGGAGTGAAATTACAACTTTACACCCTTAGAAATCCTGAAGGCGGTGCTGGGTTTTCGGGGCCCCGTACGCAGCTAGGCTCCCAAAAAGTCCCACACATGTGGTATCCACGTACTCAGGAGAATCAGCAGAATGTATTTTGGGGTGCAATTCCACATATGCCCATGGCCTGTGTGAGCAATATATCATTTAGTGACAACTTTGTGCAAAAAAAAAAAAAATTCTCACATTCCCGCAACTTGTGTCAAAAAATAAAATATTCCATGGACTCAACATGCCTCTCAGCAAATAGCTTGGGGTGTCTACTTTCCAAAATGGGGTCATTTGGGGGGGTTTTGTGCCATCTTGGCATTTTATGGCCTTCAAAACTGTGATAGGTAGTGAGAAGTGAAATCAAAAATTTATGCCCTTAGAAATCCTGAAGGCGGTGCTTGGTTTTCGGGGCCCCGTACGCGGCTAGGCTCCCAAAAAGTCCCACACATGTGGTATCCCCGTACTCAGGAGAAGCAGCAGAATATATTTTGGGGTGCAATTCCACATATGCCCATGGCATGTTTGAGGAATATATCATTTAGTGACAACTTTGTGCAAAAAAATAAAAAATAAAAAAAAATTGTCACTTTCCAGCAACTTGTGTCAAAATATAAAATATTCCATGGACTCAACATGCCTCTCAGCAAATAGCTTGGGGTGTCTACTTTCCAAAATGGGGTCATTTGGGGGGGTTTTGTGCCATCTTGGCATTTTATGGCCTTCAAAACTCTGATAGGTAGTGAGGAGTGAAATGAAAAATTTATGCCCTTAGAAATCCTAAAGGCGGTGATTGGTTTTCGGGGCCCCGTACGCGGCTAGGCTCCCAAAAAGTCCCACACATGTGGTATCCCCATACTCAGGAGAAGCAGCTAAATGTATTTTGGGGTACAATTCCACATATGCCCATGGCCTGTGTGAGCAATATATCATTTAGTGACAACTTTGTGCAAAAAAAAAAAAAAATTGTCACATTCCCACAACTTGTGTCAAAAAATAAAATATTCCATGGACTCAACATACCTCTCAGCAAATAGCTTGGGGTGTCTACTTTCCAAAATGGGGTCATTTGGGGGTGTTTTGTGCCATCTTGGCATTTTATGGCCTTCAAAACTGTGATAGGTAGTGAGGAGTGTAATCAAAAATCTATGCCCTTAGAAATCCTGAAGGCGGTGCTTGGTTTTCGGGGCCCCATACGCGGCTAGGCTCCCAAAAAGTCCCACACATGTAGTATCCCCGTACTCAGGAGAAGCAGCTGAATGTATTTTGGGGTGCAATTCCACATATGCCCATGGCCTGTGTGAGCAATATATCATTTAGTGACAACTTTTTGTAAATTTTTTTTTTTTTTTTTTTTTTTTGTCATTATTCAATCACCTGGGACAAAAAAAATAAATATTCAGTGGGTTCAACATGCCTCTCAGCAATTTCCTTGGGGTGTCTACTTTCCAAAATGGGGTCATTTGGGGGGGTTTTGTACTGCCCTGCCATTTTAGCACCTCAAGAAATGACATAGGCAGTCATAAACTAAAAGCTGTGTAAATTCCAGAAAATGTACCCTAGTTTGTAGGCGCTATAACTTTTGCGCAAACCAATAAATATACGCTTATTGACTTTTTTTTTACCAAAGACATGTGGCCGAATACATTTTGGCCTAAATGTATGACTAAAATTGAGTTTATTGGATTTTTTTTATAACAAAAAGTAGAAAATATCATTTTTTTTCAAAATTTTCGGTCTTTTTCCGTTTATAGCGCAAAAAATAAAAATGGCAGAGGTGATCAAATACCATCAAAAGAAAGCTCTATTTGTGGGAAGAAAAGGACGCAAATTTCGTTTGGGTACACCATTGCATGACCGCGCAATTAGCAGTTAAAGCGACGCAGTGCCAAATTGTAAAAAGTGCTCTGGTCAGGAAGGGGGTAAATCCTTCCGGGGCTGAAGTGGTTAAAAAAGCTATAAACAATAAGAAAACAGCTTTTAAAAAATATAAAAATGAAGGAACGCTAGTATTGTTTAAATATTGCAAAGAATATAACAGAATATGTAAAAAGGAAGATTGCAAAGGATAGTAGGACAAACCCCCAAAAATTCTTCAAATATATTATTAGTAAAAAGGTCAGGTCTGAGCATGTAGGCCCTTTACAAAATAATCTAGAGTGGGTGACAAAGGAACAAAGAGAAGGCAAATTTATTAAATACTTTCTTCAGCCCTGTGTATACAAAGGAGCTTAGGGGAGCTCATGTCCATAATGGGGGTGGTAGTGACACAGCCCCAAGTGATCCACAATGGCTCAAAAGGAATATGGTCTAGAAATATTTAGACAGAATAAAGGTGGATAAAGCACCTGGACCAGATGGCATCCACCCACGGATCCTAAAAGAATTGAGCTCTGTATTTACAATGCCATTGTATCTAATTTTTAGGGACGCATTAATGACGGGAATAGTACCACTGGATTGGCGTAGGGCCAATGTGGTGCCTATATTTAAAAAGGGAACAAAGTCTTTACCAAGTGACTATAGTCCTGTTAGTTTAACTTCTATAGTCAGGAAGATACTGGAGAGTTCAATAAAAGACCACATAGTTACATAGTAGGTGAGGTTGAAAAAAGACGCAAGTCCATCAAGTCCAACCTATGTGTGTGATTATGTGTCAGTATTACATTACATATCCCTGTATGTTGCGGTCATTCAGGTGATTATCTAATAGTTTCTTGAAGCTATCAATGCTCCCCGCTGAGACCACCGCCTGTGGAAGGGAATTCCACATCCTTGCCGCTCTTACAGTAAAGAACCCTCTACATAGTTTAAGGTTAAACCTCTTTTCTTCTAATTGTAATGAGTGGCCACGAGTCTTATTAAACTCTCTTCTGCAAAAAAGTTTTATCCCTATTGTGGGGTCACCAGTACAGTATTTGTAAATTGAAATCATATCCCCTCTCAAGCGTCTCTTCTCCAGAGAGAATAAGTTCAGTGCTCGCAACCTTTCCTCATAACTAAGATCCTCCAGACCCTTTATTAGCTTTGTTGCCCTTCTTTGTACATAGACGAGTTCTTGCTGGAAAAAATATTTTAAGCAATAGACAGCATGGATTCATGAAAGACGGAAGTTATCGAACAAACCTGATTTCTTAAAAGACAGAATTCAGAGAGTAGTGGTTCACGATTCTTACTCTGAATGGTCTAGGGTTATCAGTGGTGTACCCCAAGGTTCAGTGCTGGGACCCTTACTTTTTAATACCTTTATAAATGCTATTGGGTCTGGGATTAAAAGTAACATTTCTGTCTTTTCAGATGACACTAAGCTATGCAATGGAATAAAGTCCTTACAGGATGTCTCCAATTTACAAGCCGACCTCAATGCACTGTCTAATTGGGCGACTATGTTGCAGATGAGATTTAATGTTGATAAATGTAAAGTTATGCACGTGGGGGCTATGAATATGCATGCATCATACATACTAGGGGGAGTACAACTGGGGGAACCAATGGTGGAGAAGGATCTGGGGGTTTTGGTAGATCATAAGCTCAATAATAGCATGCAATGCCAAGCTGTGGGTTCCAAACCGAGCAAAGTCCTTTCTTATATTAAGAGAGGTATGGACTCCAGAGAGAGAGATATCATTTTGCCCCTGTACAATCATTAGTAAGACCTCATCTGGAATGTGCAGTTCAGTTTTGGGCACCAGTTCTCAAAAAGGGTAACGGGGAACTGGAGAAAGTGCAGAGAAGGGCAACCAAACTGATAAGAGGCATAGAGGAGCTCAGCTATAAGTAAAGATTAGAGGAACTGAATTTATTCACTCTTGAGAAGAGGAGAATAAGGGGATATGATCACCATGTATAAATATATAAGGGGTCCATATAGTGAACTTGGTATTGAGTTATTCACTTTATGGTCAACACTGAGGACAAGGGGGCACTCTTTACGTCTAGAGAAAACGAGATTTCATCTCCAAATACGGAAAGGTTTCTTCACAGTGAGCTGTGAAAATGTGGAATAGACTTCCTCCAGAGGTGGTTCTGGCCAGCTCAGTAGATTGCATTAAGAAAGGCCTGGATTTTTTCCTAAATGTACATAATATAACTGGGTACTAACATTAATAGGTAAAGTTGATCCAGGTAAAATCTGATTGCCTCTCTGGGATCAGGAAGGAATTTTATCCCTGGCTGTAGCAAATTGAATCCTGTTTTTCTGTGGTTTTTTTTTGCTTTCCTCTGGATCACTGTGGGTATAGGATTGGTTATATGGGATTGTAGGATATTTTTTATTTTATTTATTTATTTTTATGGTTGAACTAGATGGACTTGTGTCTTTTTTTCAACCTGACAAACTATGTAACTATGTAACCAAGAGTAGGCAAACTTCAACTCTCCAGCTCATGAGGCTTTGCAAGACTAATGCCCCGTACACACGGTCGGACATTGATCGGACATTCCGACAACAATATCCTAGGATTTTTTCTGACGGATGTTGGCTCAAACTTGTTTTGCGTACACATGGTCGCACAAAGTTGTCAGAATTTCCGATCGCCAAGAACATGGTGACGTCAACCACGTACGACGAGACTAGAAAAGGCCAGTTCAGAACCAAGCGCGGCAACCTTTGGGCTCCTTTTGCTAATCTCGTGTTAGTAAAAGTTTGGTGAGAGACGATTCCCGCTTTTTCAGACTCGTGGCTTTCAGATCGTTTTCTGCGGTTCAGTTTGTGTGAGAGACGATTCGCGCTTTTTCAGACTCGTGACTTTCAGATCGTTTTCTGCAGTTCAGTTTGTGCTTGTGGGTTTGTATCTGCTCTTCAATGCGTGCAAGCAAGCTCCGCGTGACTTTAATTAGTCATTGTGTTCTTGTTCGTTCGTTACTGTTTTTCAGGTCGCTCTTCACAGGCCTTGCTGTTCTTCAGTGCGTTCTGTTACTTCATTCTGAGCAGCCGACCGTTTTCTAGCCATGTTGCGTATACGTACTCCTCATAGAGTTCGTGCTGTGTGGGGGCTTGGTGTTGGGGTCCTGACCCTTGACACAAGTCCAGTCCATGAAGAGGGTGGGGAGGAGTTCATGGACCAAGAATTGGTTGCTTCAGCGTGACCAGTTCTGTCATATGCCTTTGCTCCGCGAGATCCGTGAGAATAATCCTGATGATTTCAGGAACTTTCTCCGGATGACGGACCCCGTATTTCACCGTTTGTTGGCTTCGCTGACCCCCTATATCAGCAGGCAGGATACCTCGTCGCTACCCTGCGGTACTTGACGACGGGGAGAAGTCTGCAGGACTTGAAGTTCTCGACAGGCATCTCCCCCAGGCTCTGGGGATCATTATCCCGGAGACCTGTTCTGCCATCATCCAGGTCCTGCAGAAAGAGTATATGAAGGTAAGATTTTTATCCTTTAATATCACATTTTATTGTGTATAAGGTTTGATAATATGTTGTATTTCTTTCCTCATTCCCTAATTACCATGTTTGTAATATGCTGTGAATGTCCCCTTTGTCCTCATGCATGCTGGATTTTTATGTAATTATTTTTTTTGTCCTTCATACATATTTGCCTTCACTTACCTCCCCAGCATGTTCTCCTGCCCTATATTCACCTCATGTAGTCACTTAAAAATGTATTTTATCAGCTCCATAGTAGTGCTTTACCCCAAACACCCCTAAAATGTTTTTAAAAGTGATTTGTGCTCTAAATTCAGGCAGAGTGTCAGAGGATTTTTTTAGGGGTCCCCAAATCATTTGGAACCCTCCCTCCCCCCCAACTGCTAAGTCAGCTGATCCCAATTCTCTCTCTATCCTCAGTCATCTATCTGCTGACTTTGCCAAACCCATACACACTATAGCCATCTCTTTTGTGGTCAGATTTATGGATGAATTCCCCAAAGCATGTAGTGCAAGGGCCTGCCTGTATACTTTCAAATGGTACTGTTTAAAGTTTTGGTATCCTATTATTATCTTGATAGGTAATAGCAGAATTTCCAAATGTGCTCAAATGTGTACAGTGCGTAATTATATCTTTGTATTATGACACTTCTTACCTGTCCAGTGGGCTGCCAATAGTGTAACTAAGGAGGGGCTGTTCAAAGTAATACCCATTATTTAGGCATTCATCTTTCAATGAAGTGGAGAGGGTTACCTGTCCAAGAGTCCCCCCCTATAATGTTAGAAATGGCCCATGCGAGGGGGGAAGGGGGAATATGATAGGTGTACCTTTATACTTTGGTGTTGTAAAATTCCCCTTAATAAATGTTATCTGGATGTTGGCCAAGAATGTTTGTGTCTAATCTGCTTTCCATGTTTTAATGTGCAAAAAGACTAATTTATTTTTTCCTCAACAGTTTCCTTCCATGGCACAGGAATGGCAGACTGTGGCCTCCCACTTTGCCCAGCGGTGGGACTTTCCTAACTGCGGAGGGGCAATTGATGGGAAACACATCCACATCTTCCCACCACCCAACTCGGGGTCATACTATTATAATTACAAGGAGTTCAATAGTATTGTGATGTTGGCGGTGGTGTCGGCTAATTATGAGTTCCTGTATGTGGACGTGGGGAAGAATGGCCGGATGTCCGATGGTGGAGTCATCGCCCAGACGGAGTTTTACAGGCGTCTCAAGAATGGCAGCTTGGACTTGCCACGTGAAGAAGACAATGTGGAAGGACTCCCATTCGTCTTTGTTGCGGATGAAGCCTTTGCGCTGGGGGACCACCTTATGCGGCCATTCCCGATGAGGACCCTCACCCCGGACCAGAGGGTATTTAATTACCGGCTGGCCAGAGCCAGAAGAGTGGTGGAGAACACATTTGGAATCATGGCCAGCCGGTTCCGCCTATTTCTTACACCCATCCATATGGCGGAGTATAAACTGAATCATATAATCCTGGCGTGCTGTGTTCTACATAACTTTTTACGGCAACATTCTGCCAACTATGCTGGTTCAGTTGGGCCTGAGGCCGGAATTATAAATGAAACAACCCTGACGGCACTTGAAAGTGGCCGTCCTGGCTTGCCCTCCCTGAGTGCCCGTGATGTCCGGCTAAGATACCTTGAGTTCTTTGCGGGTAGGGGGGCCATCAATATGCCAGACAATTTGTGAAACCTTGGTCAAATAAAAAAAAAAATTTATCAAATCTTTGGTGACATTTACTGCTAGTGTTTGTTTTAGCTGACCCTGACCGAAATGTGGCGAGTCCTGAAAATGGCGTGATTGTGTAACCTTATACAAAGCACTGTTGGGTGTTATTTACTAAAGGCAAAGACACTTTGCACTACAAGTGCACTTGAAAATGCACTGAAACTGCACTTGTAGTGCAAAGTGGATTTGCCCTTAGGAAATAACCCCCATTGTCACAGAAAGCAGCAATTACATCACCACAAAAGTGGTGTAGCGTTGAGACAATAATCCACACATTCTTGATTAACAATCTTTTTAATACCTGCACAATCACATGTGCATTTAGAAAAGGTTTTTAGAACAAACCAACATGTTTGTTGTATAACAATTTTTGGGGTTGCATTATCAAAAATAGAAATGTCCATTTAAGAAAAAACAGGCATGTTTCCAAACAACAAGAAAGACACAAATCTTGAACTTACAAAGTTCACATTAGGTAGAACTTGAAGGCAATATCAGACATGAGTATTTAGGAACTGTGTTTGATATTGCGTTCAGATGGGGTGAAGTCACCCCAGGAAAAGCCAAATTTGGAAGATGCACACCAATTTACGAATGTCAACATGTGCTAGCTGCTATCACGGGGGATCAAGGGACGTGTTTTGGGAGATAAACCCCTTCCTCATAGCTACTTTATTATTGAGGAAGGGGTTGCACCCCCTAAACGCGTCTATTGATCCCCCGTGATGGCAGATAGCACATGTTGGCACACTGTGTGCATCCTCCAAATTTGGCTTTTCTAAAAAGCGCTAAAACATTTTGAACATTGTAGCACACAAAAAAACAAAGGGATTTGGAGGGGTTTTAAACTCTCCCCAAAACATCAATGATGTTCTTATTTTTTTTGAATAACATCATTGATGTTTTTCTTGAGGTTTTCCAATGCAACATTACACCCCATGATCTCCCCGATCAGGATCTGGGCACTTTCCAAGGTGAAAGGATCTGGATCCACAACATCACGATCACCTAAAAAGAGAGAAACCAAAAAAAGCAGGTATTATAAATATCCATCTCTTACCTGAGCCTGTGGTCGCAGACACTCACCTGTTGTGGTGACTAGTTCCACCACGTCTTCTTCCTCCTGCTCTTCTTGTGTTGGGGGTATTTCCCCTTCTTCCAGAGGGGGGGCTCTGGTCTCCTTGGATGAGGGGTGTTCTCCGAGTCTTTTCTCCCCTATGTAAAACAAAAATGGTATACTTAGCACACAGATATTTGATGGCAGAACTTTAAAGATGAAACATTGCTTGGAAGTGGGGTACAATTGTCTATTTTGGCAGAGTTCCAAGATGTAGAATTTTGAGTGTCCTTTGTCAAGTTTCAATACTTTACCTGTTTTGTACAAGCTTCACAGATGGAGACACCCCTATAGTATACACTGGGGCACCTGTGTGCCCCCCCTAATAAAAATGGTGTTCTTGTGTCCCACATTATTGCTCCAGTGTCCAGATGTGAAAACAGCTGCTGAGCGTGCTCTCCTTACACAGAATCTAGTTTGCGTTTCATTCTAGTAACAAACCCATCTACACAACCAAATTAGTTTCATACAAGTAGGCCCTAAAAAATGTGGGCAAATGCATAGGGCCAAAACAATGGTGTTTTATAGGCCGAAAGAAAAATGTTTGATACGAACGAATAATGTGCCCATGAACATAAAATTTTCCATTTTAAACTGTACAACACTTTAAAGAAAAGCACATGGAGCAGCACGAACGTAATAAAGACAAAAAGAATGGAGCAGCACAACTACTCTCCTGATCTTTCTGTACTGCTCGTGTTCTCTTAATTTTAGGTCCGACCACCGCTTCCTGAGCTGATCTTTCGATCGACGTACCCCAAAATTCCGGTCCAGACTTTTGACCACTTTCGCCATGATCTTGGCCTTTCTGACATTGGGGTTGGGGTAAGGTCCATACTTCCCGTCATAGTCGGCCTTCTTCAGGATGTCGACCATCTCCAACATCTCCCCAAAGGACATATTTGAGGCCTTAAATCTTCTCCTTCTGGATCCAGATGTTTCCGACTCCGGGCTTTCCTCCTCCTCCTCCTCGTTGCTATAATTAGCACACACCTGCTGTGTCTCCGCCATGTGCTCTTCCCCCACTGCGGCGAACGAAAAGGGGCGGAGAATAGACCAGAAAGAACATCAGGGGCGGGCGGAGTTACACACATGTGCAGTGTGTATAAAGCGTAACACGCGTGCGTAGTACGTACGATCTGTGAGCGGAGGAAGGAGTATCGGAGGCGCTGATCGTGATAACGAAGGTAAGAGACAAACTTTGGCTTATATTGCTTCTAGATTGAGGCCTATATTGTAACAGGATTAGGAGAGTTTTGCCTGACATTAGGGTTTGTCTTGTGTTGTGTCTTGCAGTGCAAATGGATATCTTTAAAGATACCGACTTCATGGCAATCTTCAATGACATGTTCAGGGAGCTGCCTTGTCTGTGGGAGATAAACCACCCACATTATAAGAACCAAACAAAGAGGAAGGCAGCGCTGGATCAATTGCTGGAAATTGTGAAGCGGGTGATCCCCACGGCAGACATCACCTATTTGAAGATCCTAATTGGTGGCCTAAGGAGCACATATCTAAGGGAAAACAAGAATGTCCAGGATTCGCAGAGATCCGGAGCAGCAGATGACATCTATGTCCCCAGGATGTGGTACTATGACAGGCTGCATTTTCTGGCAGGTCAGACTGAACCCAGGCCATCACTCTCCAGTCTTCCTTCCACACTTCCTTCCCCCTCAGCTGTGGCTTCTGACGCCCAACCTGGGCCTTCCAGACAGCAACATGTGGAGGAGCCCAGCTTGAGCCAGGTATAGCATTCCTCTAAATATTTCAGGTTGTCCAATCAATGATGTTAACTAGATGTTAGTTTGGAGTACTAATTTATGATTGTGATTGATGATGCAAAACATAAAACCATGTCCCTTTTTCATACACAGGGAAGTCTCAGCCAGGAGGTGGCCGGGCAGAGCAGGCTGCCTGATATGCAGGTCCCTCCCCTACACCCGCAAAGAGAAAGTGGCAGGAAGAGGAGTACCCTGGAGGAGGCTGCCATAGGCCTCATTTGTAAGGCTACAGAGGCCCTGAGAGCCCCCCACACTGAGGAGGAGGACTTTGCTGGCATAATTGCCTGTAAAATGCAGCAGATGGAAGAGGGCCAACGACTCATGTATAAGTCATTAATTTTGGAAGCTCTCAATAAGGTGTTGAGGGGCCAAATAATATCTGCTACCCACATTTGTAACCTCACACATGGTCCTCCTCTTCCTCCTCCAGGTCCTACTACTCCTCCTCCTCCAGGTCCTACTAGTCCTCCTCCTCCTCCAGGTCCTACTCCTCCTCCTGCCACATCTCCCAACAGCAGAGCCACAGCCAGGAAGGAAGCGTGGAAGGAAGACCAGAAAGTGATGACCCTGGATCCAGTCTGGTCTGGCAAAAGATGCAGCCTCTTGTAGTACCACAGCCTGGGAACACAGATGTCATCTGCTGCTTTCCGGATCTCTGGGACTTCTGGACCAGACTGCACTCCCTTAGATAAGGACTCCTCAGGCCACCAATTTTGATGTTCAAGAATTGATGTCTGCCCGGGGGGTCCAAGGCTTCTCTAATTTCTGCTGTTTCTCCAGCGTTGCCTCCCTCTTTATTTGGTTCTGAGCCCTTAATAAAGAATTTTTTGTTTCAGTTATACTCTCCTATGTGTTTTTTACTTCAAAAAGGACAGTTTGTTTATGAGGATTCAGGTACATTTCTAAAGAACAATGAGAAAATTAACAAGGGACACCAACACCAAACAAAGATCAGCCTTGAAAAAAATACAAACCTAAAAAGAAAAAAAAAAATTTCTGCCTTTAAAAAAAAAAATAATAATAAAACAACCCAAAAATATTTTTGTCAGATGTGACAAATCAAAATATATTGAGGGAGTCCCGATAAATAATAAAGAAAGAAGTTTGTGAGAAATCTGTGTGAATATGAGCAGCAAAACTACTTAATGCTTCTCACATTATAAAGAAGAAGAGGGTGCGCTGTATTAAACCATTTTTAACATTGCACCGTGATGAAAGTGTTGTATCCATTGCGAACGCTAAGTTTACCAGACCGAGCTGTTCCGTCTCGGAATTTCTTCTGAGCATGCGTGGCACTTTGTGCATCGGAACAGGCCACACACGGTCGGAATTGACGCGATCGGATTTTGTTGTCGGAAAATTTTATAGCCTGCTCTCAAACTTTGTGTGTCGGAAAATCTGATGGAAAATGTCCGATGGAGCCCACACACGGTCGGAATTTCCGACAACACGCTCCGATCGGACATTTTCCATCGGAAAATCCGACCGTGTGTACGGGGCAAAAGGTTACCACAGGCATGACTCCCAGAGGCAGAGGCATGATGGGACCTGTAGTTCTGCCAAAGTTTGCCTATCCCTACTTACTTATAAACCATAACCATAAATCATAACCTTCCACTTGCAGCTAGATAACTGCTGCTCAGGGAATTGTAGGGTGATAATATAATGACAGACTTGAAGAATTTATACTTGCAATTATTTAAAATACACTCACCAATCTGTAATAAATGAAGGGTGTTAAATTATATATGCTTTAAGTGTGACTCTGACACATTTGTGACATAAATAAGAGGAAGTCCCAGAAAGTATTAATCAACTTTCCTTTATTGTGATTATAAATGCACAAAATTTTAGGAAAATCTGCTAACCATTTTCCATTATATAAGCATTTCAGTAATCTTGATATCTTATACAATAGTTTCTTTCACTATCCATTCCTATTATTTTTAGATTTACATATTTGCCAAGGTACAAATCCTTCTCCATTCTATAATAAATTGCATGCGTTACTTTGTTTGCTCTTAACAATTAGCACATTTGTTTGCAGGTGCTGTAGAAATGGATTAATAAGTGTAAAACTGTAAAAGTGTTATGTAACAATGTTTTCATGAACTGACACAATGTCCAATGAATCAAATCAGTTCATTCTTAGCTTCCTTTGACCACAGTTAAATGTTCGCAGTGAAGGAATGAATGGGCATTTTGTTTAGTGTGACTGCAGTTTAATGACTCCTGATGTCAGTGTTTTTTGCCCAGGGTAAAAACATGATATATGAATTATTCACTGCCTGGAAAATGAATTGCTGCATGTTTCTACCATGAATGTTAACTATTGCCTTTTGACATTACAGGGCACAGTTAAAGTTGACAAAGAACAATGGCTTTTTCCCATCAGAAACTGAATGAAACTAAATGAAAGTTTTTTGCTTGTTGGTTTCAATATTTTGTTTTTAAATAGTTCTAAGATTTTATTAGTGAAAGCCATCTTTAGATATTTTTCACAAAATTGCAGGAAGAGTGAATTGTAATAGCCTTTCAACTGTGAATTTGTGGCAGTTGGTGGAGGTTAAAGGCATTGCGCACGTTCAAATGTTTTTGTTGTTTTAGGCCTCTTTCACATGGGGTGGACCCCAGTGAGATGGAAACATGTTTGATGCATTTTGTTTTTTCCCCCCTGATTTTGGATTTGGACCTCTTGGCAGCGGTGTGCTGCTTTAATTTCCATTTTTGTAGCAAGAGCAGAAGGCAGCTGGGCCTTGCCCAGACAGGAAACCAGGAACTGCTGCCTATAATAGATATTTTTAGCATTTATGTAAGAGGGAGGGACAAAATAAGAAAATCTTCTTTTAGTGGGCTAAGTTCCATTTTACCTATATGCAGTACAGTTATCAAAATGCAATATGTTATACTATAGTTGACCTTTAAAGCATATCTAATCCCAAAAGCAAACATTTAATATATTTCAACTTACCAGTACATAGATGAGGTGGCTGCATTAGTTTACTCCTTTTAGGCTTTTTCTTCCCCTTATTTTCGCCTGGTGATCCAGCCAGTAGGTCTATTATCTTTCAATTTTTTCTCCAAACCAAGCTGTTTTTCAAAAGTGGCCTTTAGAGGGTTGAACACAAGAAGTTGGACAACCCCCCGAGATGCCCCATAGTAGCTGCCATGGAGAGCGTTACCAGTAGCTTCTCCCGGACCAGTTACTACAACCACTTGCTCAAAATCTCCATACACCTGGGTAGACAATTATTGGTGGGTATCCTTGGACGTGAACTCTCTTTACACATCCATTTCCCATCACATTGACCTATCTGCCCTTCAACACTTTCTCTTCACTGATCTATTGCTCAACCCCCAACAGACACACTTCATTCTAGAAGCCACCTCCTTCTGTTTAACCCATAATTATTTTACACTCAATGGTGACTTCTACCTTCAAATTCAAGGCACTACGATGGGTGCCAACTTTGTACCATCATACGCCAACCTTACTATGGGACACTGGGAGTCTACTTACATCTGGAACAACAACCCCTTTCTAGCCCATCTAATTTTTTTATGGCCGGTACATAGATGGCATACTCATCATTTGGGATGGCCCTAGCTCCCTGATAAATTACTTTGTCATCCACTTTAAAAACAACACCTTTGGCCTCTCATTTACTTTGGTACAAAATCCGCAGAATCTAGCCTTCCTAGACCCTAGAGCCATTTATGCCAAAAACTATTCCAAACCGACAGTGGGTAATTCCTTTCCAGACATGTGCAGTTTGTTTCCTTCCAAATAGAAATTAGGACAAATTTTCTGTTTTCAGAAATTTGGATGTATCCAAATTTTTGAATTACAATAGTACCGAATTTAAACTAATCTGAAATAACAAAAATCATTCGGACAAAATTTGAATCAATTCAAATAGCTTTTAAATCAATTTTGAATTCAAATAGTCTTCAAGTTTGAAAAGTTTATAACCATCTTTTGAAATTCAAATTTCAAATAGAATAAATTCGAATTTTAATACATAAGAAAAGAATAGAATAGAATAGAAAAAAATAGAATATATTAAAAAAAGAATAGAATCGACTATAATGGAATTAAAAACAATAGAATTAAAAAATAATAGAATAGAAAGAATATAACCATTTCCCAATATTCAAATAGAATCAGTTCACATTTTAATAGAATAGAAAACAATAGATTAGAATAGAATAGAAAATAACAGAATTGTGTAGAAAAAAACAACAGAATAGAATAGAATGAAAAATGCAGGTATGGCTAGATAGGTTGCATCAGATGCGGCACCTCATCCCAGAGTAATTTAGTAACTAGTGGATAAAGGGACAGGGGATTATAGCGGTGCTAGAGCAAAAAATGTGAAATTGAGATAGAGATATAAAATTACAAATAATACTTTATTTCACAAAATTTAATACACAGGGAAAACAATAAGCAATAAACAATTAGCAGCAAAAAGCATATATATTGCTTATGACCCAAATGCAGTGGGGTGGGCCAGGTGGAAGCGGCCTTCGAAGCAAGGGCTCAGTTTCCTACATTGGCTTCCTCAGGGAATAAGAGCTTTTTGCAATATATATAAGAATCTATGCATGGAGATACAAAAACATCATGTAAACAAGCAGAAGCATTGGGATATAGGCTGTTATAAACATTGCTATATAATGGAATATTATGGAATATTATGGAATATTATCGCTGGACAATCTCACACAGGGGGGTAACCCTAAGGTGGCCCCAGGATCCCGAACATAACTAAACACCCGACACCCAGGGGAAGCCCGGCAGGGCGCCCCCAGACGAGGGAGGAACAGACTGCACCGTATTTATGCTTGCAGGGGGCAGATAGAAGACCTGGCGATTAAATGTGTTGGAAATTAGGAAGTGGTAATGGCTGAGTAGGCTTGAAGTGTATGTAAAACATTTAATTTTAAGAACATGAGTAGGATAATAAGCTATACATACCAACTCCCTGCCATTGTCTAACTGCTTACTCCTATGCAAGTTATGTGAACACTGATCGGTGACAGTCACATGCCTTACAAATAGCTTATTAGGTAAGCTGTCTTTTGTCATTTTTCCTATCCTTTTATAAGACTATTGCTAAACAATCCCTGTAAGGTCAACTGGCTCATTTTCTTTTATGCAGACCACTATCCAATATTTCCACCAGCCGTCCATGCTTGTCTTTTAATCCATCTTCAGGCGTTTCCTCCTTATCAATCAACTTGCTTTTAAAGTGTGAGTTCTCTTGAGGCTTTTATGCCCTATTTAACTTATGTATAGCTTATTATCCTACTCATGTTCTTAAAATTAAATGTTTTACATACACTTTAAGCCTGCTCAGCCATTACCACTTCCTAATTTCCAACACATTTAATCGCCAGGTCTTCTATCTGCCCCCTGCAAGCATAAATACGGTGCAGTCTGTTCTTCCCTTGTCTGGGGGCCCCCTGCCGGGCTTTCCCTGGGTGTCGGGTGTTCAGGTATGTTCGGGATCCTGGGGCCACCTTAGGTTTACCCCCCTGTGTGAGATTTCCAGCCATAATATTCCATAATATATAGCAATGTTTATAACAGCCTATATCCCAATGCTTCTGTTTGTTTACATGATGTTTTTGTATCTCCATGCATAGATTCTTATATATTGCAAAAAGCTCTTATTCCTTGAGGAAGCCAATGTGTTGCGAAACATGTAGGAAACTGAGCCCTTTCTTCGAAGGCCGCTTCCACCTGGCCCACCCCACTGCATTTGGGTCATACGCAATATATATGCTTTTTGCTGCTAATGATTTTCTTGTTTTCCCTATGTATTGAATTTTGTGAAATAAAGTATTATTTGTAATTTTATTTCTCTATCTCATTTTCACATTTTTTGCTCTAGCACCGCTATAATCCCCTGTCCCTTTATCCACTAGTTACTAGAATAGAATAGAATGAATATAACCATCTTCTAAAAATTTAATTTTGAATAGAAAAGAAAAGAATAGACTAGAATAGAAAATAATAGAATAGAAAAGAATAGAAAAGAATAAACAAATAGAAAAAGAATAGAATTAAAAAAACAATAGAAAAGAATAGAAAGAATATAACAATTTTTCAAAATTTCAAAATTCAATTCAAAGTTGAATAGAAAAGAATAGATTAAAATAGGAAGAGGGTTATATTCTTTCTATAACATAACATAATTTTGAAACGCGCTGGATATCCCTCTCTGCAGTGTTCCTTATTAGAAATCACAAGTGAAAGGAGCAGCAAGTAGACTGGGACTACCACTTTATGGTCTAAAATAGTTTATGTGCAATGTCTGCAATTTTTTATTTGTCAAAGTGTGCTAAGTCTTAAATGCTTCAATGGTGTGTTGTAATTTCAACATGAGAATCTTTTAACAATTTTCTATAAATAAATACATTTTTTTGCATAATTTATGTATATTTTGTATTGCCCATAAAATCCCAATTTTTGAGGTTATTTATACATTATCTAGGGATAGTGGCAATTCACATGTGTGGTTTCATGAAATCATAATTATTATCACCCTCAACCTCTGGTAGAACAAGCCTTCCTACTCCCCCCAGGAACAGCACAGAGGAGGGACATCAGCCCAGGTTTATCTCCGGATATCATGGTAAACATGACAAACGACAAATGGAACACATCCTAGCCAAACATTGCCGCATCCTGCAAAAAGATCCATTCCTACAGCCCCTCATGCAAAGCAAACCCAAGAAGACGTACAGAAGGGCACCCAACTTGAAGAACAAAATTGCCCCCAGTAAACTTAGGCCTCTTGCTTCTTCCTCGTCCACTAGTATATCCACCTTCTTTGCTATAAAGTCTTTATGCTAAACAGGCTACTTTGTTACACATAAACAAAAGGAATATACAGCTAAGGGTAAAACATTCCCTATTAATGAGTTCTACTGCTGCTCATCTGACTATGTTGTTTATTGCCTTATGCTGTGTACACACGGGCGGACTTTTCGGCATCAAAGGTCCGACAGTCTTTCCGATGGACTTTCGACGGACTTTTGACGAACTTCCGACGGACTTTCGAACGAACGGACTTGCCTACACACAATCACACCAAAGTCCGACGGATTCGATGACGCCAGTGATAGCTGATGATAGCTGATGATAGCCAGTAGCCAATAGCTGCCCTAGCATCGGTTTTCGTCCATCGGACTAGCATACAGACGAGCTGATTTTTCGACTGGACTCGAGTCCATTGGAAAGATTTGAAACATGTTCCAAATCTAAAGTCTGTCTGATTTTCGACCGAAAAAGTACGCTGCAGGTCCAATGATGCCCACACACAGTGGGATTGTCCGACGGATTTGTCCCGTCGGACCAGTCCAGTCAAAAAGTCCGCCCGTGTTTACACGGCATTAGATGCCCTTGCGGTATGTTATCTATATGCCGGACTATTAGACCACTCCGAAAGAGGTTCCGGAAGCCCTGCCGGTTTATCGAGAAAGGGAATGAACATAGCGTTCCCCTGACACTTTTTGGAGCATAATTGTTACTCCTCCTCAGTCCATGGTGTGGTTTCCCGCCTTTTCACAATATGCCGCAATATACCATGATAATGGCATTACTTTTATTTGTTTCTTACCATGATGTCACATTCCTTTTATTCTTATTTTTATTTTTGTTGTTATAGGGTCTTGTATAGGCCCACCCCTTTGAGGTCATGTTTTTTATGTTTACTCTACATGTATGCATATTTGATTTATACGTGTATCCCAAGATCCTTTTATGGCCCTAACTTTTATCGATTGATATGATTTTAGTAATTGTTGTCCATCCACATTATGCTATAACTGCTTGTTTAGGTATAAGGTTCATAATCTTCATTGTAAATGCTGCCCCAATAATGTAGTATCTGGTTTTATATTCCATCATACATGGCAGGCACTAGAACCCTGCTAGTCCAGGTGCCTCCACCACACATGGCAGGCACTAGGATCCTGCTAGCCCTGATTCCTCTCCATAAATACAGTTCCCCCTGCTCCACTCTCCAGCCTGACGAAGGAGTGCGCATGCCCAGGACCGCCATCGCGCAGACTCGTAAATGTGTCGTGACCCCCCCTCCAGTGACATCATCTGCATGTGCTGCGGTCCACAGCGTGGTCCAGCTTCATCCCCTCTGCTCGGCTTTTCACCTGAGGACTTCCTCCTGGCCTCCTCCATGCAGCAACAGACCCTGACGGTCCCCTTCCTGATGAGCTTGTCATACTTCACTCCATGTGAGGCGCCCCTTGTATTTTATGGCACCTAATAAACCTGTAAACTGTCTGCACAAAGGCGCTTTTTCTTCTCTCTCCAGAGGGTTGAGACAAACCATTTAAAGTGGTCCTGAAGGCTTAAGGGTTTTTTACCTTCATGCATTCTATGCATGAAGGTAAAAAACCTTCAGGTTGCAGCTCCCCCCCAGCCCCTCCTTATACCTACCTGAGCCCCATCTCGATCCAGTGATGTGCATGAAAGTAGCAGCTCTCTGGGGTCTCTGTCTCCTCATTGGCTAACATAGCAGCAGGAGCCATTGGCATAGCAGCCAGTGAGCCAATGAGGACAGAGCAGGTGGGGTGGGACCGAGCTATGCTCCTTGTGTGAATGGATGCACAGTGCATGGCTCGAGACCTAGCTTGCTTGAGTGCCCCATAGCAAGAGGCTTGCTATTGGGGGCACTCGGCAGGGGGGAGGAGCCAGGACCACTGGCGAGGGACCCAAAAAGAAGAGCTGCTCTGTGCAAAACCACAGAGCAGGTAAGTATAATATGTTTGTTGTTTTTTTTTATCTTTCCTTTAGAAACACTTTAACACTGATGGGGGTGCTTAAAATGGTTAGATTTTATTTATTTAGTTATATAAAACGTTTAACCCCAAAAGGAAAAAAAAACCATATTGCTGTAACAGTTTAAAGCATATTATCGATAGTTTTGCTTGAATTTGTTAGTAAAGTCCATCTACTGTACATTTACCAGTGCATTCCCACTACACTCTCCATCGGTTGACAATGCTGCTGTGCAAGGATGGCTCTGTTTCACCTCTGTAGATTTCTCCCACTGGCTCTGTAGAGGCTCCCACTGACCAGCAGGATAAGTAAACAAGCAGGTCATCCCGGCAGATGATGCAGTCTTACCGAGGTTTGGGGTCTAAGCACTAACTTGTACTCACCAAAGCTCCTGATGGTTGAGATGAGTTTTGCTGTGTGTTAGTACAAGGTTGCGGTCCTCAGGATCGCCCCACCAGGAGGTGAGAAAGCTGGGGTCCAGTATAAAATATAGCACATAGGGATAAAGCAGAAGCATAGTGCAATGTTTATCCTCATGACACATCACAGGAAGCACCAGTGGAGGCTGGTGCTCAAAAATTTTTTGGGGGGCGCAAACAAACTGAAAAATTCTGAAAAATACTTTAAAAAAAACATCAATTGCAGCCTCACCGTACCTATCAAATTCAGCCACTTTGTCCATCAAATGCAGCCACTGTGCCCAGCAAATGCAGCCACTGTGCCATCAAATGCAGTCACTGTGCCCATCATATGCAGACACTGTGCCCATCAAATACAGCCACTGTGCCCATCAAATGCAGCCACTGTGCCCATCAAATACAGCCACTGTGCCCATCAAATGCAGCCACTGTGTCCATCAAATGCAGCAATTGTGCCCATCATATGCAGCCACTAGTGATGGGCGAACGGTTCGGCCCGAGCATAAGTTCAGGCTGAACTTTAGTTGTTCGGACGTTTGACGAACAGCCAAACAAACGGGTAGTTCGATCGTTTGTTCAGCCCCCCGAACCGACCACAATGCATTGCGGTGCTGAACTGTGAATTGCAAGCCCTGATTGGCTGAAGCAGTGAAAGCTTCAGCCAATCAGGACACAGAGCACTGTCAGAGTCATGATTGGATACTGTCATCATGACTTTATCCAATCATGGCTCATTCCCGCCCCACAGTATAAAAGTATTCTTTGAATAGCAGTCATTTTCCGTAGGATTTCGGAATGGAGAGAGATAGAAAAGGGCTCTGTTCAGTGCTATCAGTTAGTTAGTGTGCTATACTGTGCTATTTTGCTTCAATGGTCAGTGTAGGATATTAGTTTCATGTCAGTCTAGGGATAGTGTGCGTGTACTGAGAAGGACCATCGTTCAGCTTTGCATAGTGTGCAGCTAGAGTAGGGACAGCTCAGATAGTTTCACTGTAGTGTAGTGAGACCGTGTCATTCATACATACATTAGTGTGGAGTAGGGAAAACTCATATAGTTTCAGTGTAGTGTAGTGAGACCATGTCAGTAATCTTGACATTAGTGTATAGCTAGAGTAGGGACAGTTTAGATAGCGTCAGTGTAGTTGAACGCGTCTATTTCATTGCGTTACTACCAGTTTATAGTTTTGTGTGCGTTACTGCCAGTTTAACGCCATATAGTTTTGCGTGCGTTACTGCCAGTTTAATGCCATATAGTCCTGTGTGCATTACTGCGAGTTTAATGCCATATATTTTGTGCATTACTGCCAGTTTAATGCCATTTACTTCTGTGTGCGTTACTGCCAGTTTAACACCATATAGTTTTGTGTGTGTTACTGCCAATTTAACGCCATATCATTTTGTGTGCTTTACTGGCAGTTTAACGCCATATAGTTTTGTGCATTACTGCCAGTTTAAAGCCATTTACGTCTGTGTGTATTACTGCCAGTTTAACGCCATATCATTTTGCGTGTGTTACTGCCAGTTTAATGCCATATCATTTTGTGTGCATTACTGGCAGCTTAACGCCATATAGTTTTGTGCATTACTGCCAGTTTAACACCATTTACTTCTGTGTGTGTTACTGCCAGTTTAACGCCATATAGTTTGTGCGTTACTGCCAGTTTAATGCCATTTACTTCTGTGTGCGTTACTGCCAGTTTAACACCATATCGTTTTGCGTGCGTTACCGACAGTTTAAAGCCATATAGTTTTGTGCGTTACTTCCAGTTTAACGCCATATAGTTCTGTGTGCGTTACTGCCAGTTTAACGCCATATAGTTTTGTGCGTTACTGCCAGTTTAATGCCATTTACTTCTGTGTGCGTTACAGCCAGTTTAACGCCATATATTTTTGGGCATTACTGCCAGTTTAGCACCATATAGTCCTGTGTGCATTACTGCCAGTTTACCACCATATAGTTTTGTGCATTACTACCAGTTTAACGCCATTTACTTCTGTGTGTGTTACTGCCAGTTGAACGCCATATAGTTTTGTGTGCGTTACTGCCAGTTTAACGCCATATAGTTTTGCGTGCGTTACTGCCAGTTTAATGCCATATACTCCTGTGTACGTTACTGCTAGTTTAACGCCATATAGTTTTGTCTGTTGCTGCCAGTTTAACGCAATTTTCTTTAGTGTGCGTTACTGCCAGTTTAACGCCATATAGTTTTGTGCGTTACTGCCAGTTTAATGCCATTTACTTCTGTGTGCGTTACTGCCAGTTTAACACCATATTGTTTTGCGTGCGTTACCGACAGTTTAAAGCCATATAGTTTTGTGCGTTACTTCCAGTTTAACGCCATATAGTTCTGTGTGCGTTACTGCCAGTTTAACGCCATATAGTTTTGTGCGTTACTGCCAGTTTAATGCCATTTACTTCTGTGTGCGTTACTGCCAGTTTAACGCCATATAGTTCTGTGCGACACTGTACGTTTGGCGCATTATATTGCAGTATATTATAGTGTATCTGTGGAGTGTGTCTGTGTAGCTTGAGTACTCAAAGTGCACCATACACCTCTTTTTTTTCAAAAGAAAAGCACCAAACACCTCTTTACATTGATTAAAGTGCAGCTACGTACAGATTTCAACTTCTTCTTTACATTTGCTTATAAGCACCGTCCCCTCCATCCCAATAATGTCTGGGAGGACAACAAGGCGAGACAGACGTTCCCTTGGCACTGTAAGGGGGCCAGCAACAAATGTGTCCACAGGCAAAGGTGGATGTGGTGGTCACTCCTCAGGCAGGGCATAATTTCCTCTGTTTAGTGAGTTTGCCCATGCTATACAGCCACAGCATGCAGAGGAGGTGGTGGACTGGCTTATTAAACCTTCCTCCTTCTCCTCATTCTGTGTCACGCAAGCAGAGACAAGTGTGCAGTCCCCTACAGTTGCCAGAGTGGATAAACCTGCCTCCTTGTCCACATCTATTCCTGCCATAGCCCCAACATCAGCCATTGAGGAGTCAGCAGAGTTATCTGATCACAACATCAGCCACGTGCTCCCTGATGATGCCCAGCCATTACTGGATTCAGATGTTGGTTCTGAGGTTGAGGATGACAAGAACATGAGGCTAGAGAGAGGCAGGAACAATGGTAGACAAATTGCCATTCATGTTCCCAAAGCCGCAGCGTATTGCCAAGTTGTCTCCAGTGGTAATGATCAAGATGGAGGAGATGGAGATGGAGATGGAAATGATGATGAGGTCACTGATGCGACTTGGGTGCCAGATAGAGCAGAGGAGGAAACTGAAGGTGAGGCGGCACAACCCCAAGGAGGCCAACATCAAGAAACAGTAGAGAGCAGCCACCCTATTCCATCACATTCTGCAGCTGTTGCTACCTGCAAACTGTGTCTCAGGCACATGAAACGTGGCAAAAACACTAACCACTTGGGTACCACATGCCTAACAAGGCATTTAACGTCCAACCACTCAGCCCGTTGGCAAGAGCACCTAAAAGCCACACAAAAGGGGCACAAATCTGTCCCTCCTCCTCCTCCTTACCCACTTCAGTCTGCCCCTGCTATATCGAGTCATTACCTCTCAGCAGCCTCCATTGACAGGGATGATGGTATAGCACAGGGTGTCCCAAGTCCTAGCAGCACATCTGCCAGCAGCACACCACCAGCTTTAGACTGTAGCTGGCAAATTTCTCTGCCCCATCTGCTGCAGCGGAAAAAAAATTACAGTCCCTGCCACCCACATGCCCAGCGTCTAAATGCAAGCTTGTCAAAGCTGTTGGCTCTCCAACTGCTGGAGCAGACTCTGCGTTATAGACAGGGCACTGGAGGCAGAGCAGCAGGAGGAAGAGGAGGACTTCCTTTCCTCTCAAGACCCACTTTATCCAGACACCATCATTCCTATGTCACAGAACACACAGGAGGAGAGAGGTGAGGAGGATGAGGAGGAGGATTCTGGCACTTTCATAGGCTTCGAAGAAGAGGAAGACATGCGTCAATCTATAAGTGATGGCTTTCCAACCCCAGGACCCTTGGGAGTAGTACGTGGCTGGGAGGAGGAAGTTCCAGATGCTGTCATTCTGAGTGACGCCGAGAAGTCTACTTCTCAAGCCTCGACAAATTTGAGGCGCATGGGCAACCTCATGCTTCAAAGCCTGCGAAAAGACCCAAGAATACGTGGCATAAAGGAGAAGGATGATTACTGGTTGGCAACCGTCCTTGACCAACGTTATAAGGGAAAGGTCTCAGAACTCATCCCATCCCCACAGAGAATGCCGAAGATAAAATCTCTTGAGGACACGTTAAAGAGAATTTTATTGAACGTTTTTCCTGACTCCAGTAGGTTACAGTGTGGTGGAAAACATCGTTTTGAGTCTTCTGTTGGTCAAGAGAGAAGCGTTGGAGAAGGTGCCCATCTTAGTGAGGCATTTCAGATTTTTTTTAGTCCTCAACACCCAGGGCTGTCAGCTTCCACATTTCATCGGCAGCGTCTGCATCACATGGTGGACAATTACCAAAACAGAGATGGAGAGCTTTCCAGCTGATGATCCACTGACTTACTGGGTCATGAGAATAGACCACTGGCCAGAGCTTGCCCAGTATTCTATTGAGTTGTTGGGCTTCCCTGCATCCAGCGTGCTTTCAGAACAGGCATTCAGTGCTGCAGGAGGTTTCGTTACTGATCATAGAACGTGTCTGTCCACAGACTCCGTGGACCATTTGACTTTTATAAAAACGAATCAGTTCTGGATTACCAGCTATGAAGTCCCTGATGCTGATGTCACTGATTAAGTCTTTTTGGGATGTGAAATCTCTGCAGGACTTCAAGGTTGCCTAGCTTTGAGGGTGTTCAATCATTTCATCTGGAAGAATGTTTTTGGTATAGGTTTCATGGGCACAATTAACACCCAAAGACCAATTTTTCTGCACCTGTGTGACAGGTGCATATCATTGCAATTTTTAACAGCAAGGCCAATTCTTGCTTTCATCAAGAGTACCTCTATAGGGTTACGGTGGAAAGGCACCACAACACCCAAAGACCAATTTTTACGCACCCATTACTTCTATCCAAAGTCAAAGGGACACAGAATGTATCCAAAAAATCTCTAATCTTGTTCCCAGTGCACTACATTGTGGCCTCATCATTCACACTGGCTCCCCAGCTGTTGCTGAGCAAAATAAAGGCAGCTTGCAGGGAAAATGTCATTTTTCTTGGCTTTATAAATGCAATTATTGTTGCAGCAGATTCTAGACATGGTACAAACCTGCCACTTTACAGGTAGACTAAGGGCCCCCCCCCCCAGGCACTATATTGGATGAAATTTTTTATTTTTATGCTTTCACTTTAAAAATCAAAAAATCACCGCTCATTTAAAAATGACATTTTTTACAAACTTTTTTTTATTGATACATGTCCCCCAGGGCAGGACCCGGACCCCTATACCAATGTATGCCCAATTACTTGCATATAAGTCTTCAAAATGGGCACTTTTGATTTTTCACTTTTGGGTCCTATTGACTTTAATGGGGTTCGTTATTCGGGTCCGAACTTTCACGATGTTCAGAAGTTCTGGTGCGAACCGAACAGAGGTCTGTTCAGCCCATCCCTAGCAGCCACTGTGCCCATCATATGCAGCCACTGTGCCCATCAAATGCAGCTACTGTGCCATCAAATACAGCCACTGTGCCATCAAATGCAGCCACTGTGCCCATCATATGCAGCCACTGGACCCAAAAAATACAGCCACTGTGCCCATCATATGCAGCCACTGTGCCCAGCAAATACAGCCACTGTGCCCATCATATGCAGCCAATGTGTCCATCATATGCAGCCACTGTGCCCATCAAATACAGCCACTTTGCCATCAAATGCAGCCCCTGTGCCCATCATATGCAGCCACTGTGCCCATCATGTGCAGCCACTGTGCCCATCATATGCAGCCACTGTGCCAACCAAATACAGTCACTGCGCCCATCATGTGCAGCCACTGTGCCCGCCAAATACAGTCAATGTGCCCATCATATGCAGCCACTGTGCCCACTGACCCCCCCCACTCACGGGACTCGCGGCTCTGACAGCACACTTGCCCCCTGTCTCTGGGCTCTGACACCCCCCCTTGGAGCTTGCGGCTTTTTGAGGTCTGTTCGGCCCATTCCTAGCAGCCACTGTGCCCATCATATGCAGCCACTGTGCCCATCAAATGCAGCTACTGTGCCATCAAATACAGACACTGTGCCATCAAATGCAGCCACTGTGCCCATCATATGCAGCCACTGGGCCCAACAAATACAGCCACTGTGCCCATCATATGCAGCCACTGTGCCCAGCAAATACAGCCACTGTGCCCATCATATGCAGCCAATGTGCCCATCATATGCAGCCACTGTGCCCATCAAATACAGCCACTTTGCCATCAAATGCAGCCCCTGTGCCCATCATATGCAGCCACTGTGCCCATCATGTGCAGCCACTGTGCCCATCATATGCAGCCACTGTGCCCAGCAAATACAGCCACTGTGCCCATCATATGCAGTCACTGTGCCCATCATATGCAGTCACTATGCCCATCAAATAAAGCCACTTTGCCCATCAAATAAAGCTACTTTGCCATCAAATGCAGCCCCTGTGCCCATCATATGCAGCCACTGTGCCCACCAAATACAGTCACTGTGCCCACCAAATACAGTCACTGCGCCCATCATGTGCAGCCACTGTGCCCGCCAAATACAGTCAATGTGCCCATCATATGCAGCCACTGTGCCCACTGACCCCCCCACTCACGGAACTTGCAGCTCTGACAGCACACTTGCCCCCTGTCTCTGGGCTCTGACAGCCCCCCTTGGAGCTTGCGGCTTTAACAGCACACCATCGCGGGGCTTGTGGCTCTGGCTGCACCCTCATACCCCCGCACATGGCTCGTAGCAATTAGCTCTGACAGACCCCCTGTGGTCAGGCACTTACCGCCAGGCTCCTCTCCAAGTGCACCAGAGCAGCGCGGAGCTATCCTTCCTCCAGTCCAGCGTGTGTCTCCTCCGCTTCTCTTCCTAAGCGCCAGGCATCCAATAGGGTGACCTGGTGCTTTGGCCAATCAGGAAACAGGTCTGACGCCCTGCCTCCTGATTGGCAGGGAGGAAGGTTAGTGTTAAAATAGCGAAAATTTATTCGCTATCATCACACAATTAGGTGGGATCAGGGTGCACTCTCTAATGATACCAGCTCATTGGAGAAAAGCCAATCTAGCACCAATATTTAAAAAAGAGCCAAGATACACCCCTGGGAATTACAGACCAGTTAGCCTAACATCAATTGTATGCAAGCTCTAATGCCGCGTACACACAGTCGGACTTTTCGACCGGACTTGTCCGACGGAGGCCGACAGACTAAATCCGGCGGGCAATCCGATCGTGTGTGGGCTTCACCAGACCTTCAGCGGACTTTTCCAGTCGCAAATCTGACGGACTTTAGATTTGGAACATGCTTCAAATCTTTATGTCGTAACTCCGCCGGACCCAGAAATCTGCTCGTCTGTATGCTAGTCCGACGGACAAAAACCCACGCTAGGGCAGCTATTGGCTACTGGCTATCAACTTCCTTATTTTAGTCCGGTGTACGTCATCACGTATGAATCCGTCGGACTTTGGTGTGATCGTGTGTAGGCAAGTCCGGTCATTAGAAAGTCTGTTGAAAGTCCGCCAAAAGTCCGTTGAAAGTCTTTCGAAAGTCTGTCGGACGGGCTGTTGGACTTTTGTAGCTGAAAAGTCCGACCGTGTGTACGCGGCATTAGAAGGGATGATAAGGGACTTTATACAAGAGTTTAATAATGACAATGATATCATTAGCAGTAATCAGGATTGATTCATGAAGAATCTTTCCTGCCAAACCAATCTATTAACCTTCTATGAGGAGGTGAGCTGCCATCTAGATAAAGAAAGGCCCGTAGACGTGGTGTATCTGGAGTTTGCAAAAGCATTTGATACATTTTCCCATAAACTTTTACTGTACAAAGTAAGGTCTGCTGGCATGGACCATAGGGGGAGTACATGGATTGAAAACTGGCTACAGGGGCGAGTTCAGAGGGTAGCGATAAATGGGGAGTACTCGGAATGGTCCGGAGTGCAAAGTGGGGTCCCCCAGGGTTCTGTCCTGGGACCAATTCTATTTAATTTATTCATAAACGACCTGGAGGATGGGATAAACAGCTCAATCTCTGTATTTGCGGACGATACTAAGTTAAGCAGGGCAATAACTTTTCCGCAGGATGTGGAAACCTTGCAAGATCTGAACAAATTAACCACTTCAGCCCCAGACCATCTGGCTGGCAAAAGATCAGAGCACTTTTTGCGATTCGGCACTGCGTCATTTTAACTGACAATTGCGCAGTCGTGCAACGTGGCTCCCAAACAAAATTGATGTCCTTTTTTCCCCAGAAAAAGAGCTTTCTTTTGGTGGTATTTGATCAACTCTGTGATTTTTATTTTTTGCGCTATAAGCAAAAAAAAGCGACAATTTTGAAAAAACGCATTATTTTTTACTTTTTGCTATAATAAATATCCCCTAAAATATATATAAAAAATAAAAATTTCCTCAATTTAGGCCAATACGTATTCTTCTACATATTTTTGGTAATAAGCAGTAAGCGTTTATTGATTAGTTTGCGCAAAAGTTATAGTGTCTACAAAATGGATCATGAATGTTGGTGGAGGAGATGTTTACCACATATTAATTGAAGTTCACCTTTATTGCCGTTGAAATATTGCCCCGTCGGTCATTGTACTTTGAAGCTATTTTGCACAGTCTGCACATTGCTCTTTTTTGCTCTTGTTTCTGTGGATTATGGACTATTGAAGTTATACTTTTGGACTCATTCTTATTGCACATGTAATTTGCACTTTATATTTGTTATTTGTACTTATAGTTTTTTTGTTGAGTGAGCACCGCTTATACATTTACTCTAATTCAGTACTGTGGGGACACACTTTATTTTAAGTTGGCTGCTGCCCTTTATATATTCAATTGAGTAATTTGCACATCAGGCCAGTAATTACCTGATCTTGGCGTGCCTTCCTGACCATCCCTGTCTGTTATTTGCCCCAACCTTGGCTTGTTCTCATGACTCTCCATGTGTTTAACCCTGTTCAGCTGCTTCCACTCTGTCCACCAGAGCCAGTCCATGAGCCGAAGCTGAGAGCCTCCCAGGGCCATGACCTGGAGTCAGCTGCAGCCAAATCCATCCTCACCACTAGAGGCTCTGGTGAAAATTTGCTGGCTCTTATATTCCACGCCCTGGGGAATCTTACGCTCTAGCTTCCTGTTTGGTCCGTGTCGGTGTTCAGGTGGAGTGGCTTTTTTGAACCATCCAGAGTTCCATCTGCAGCAGTCAGCTGAAGGGTCCACAACCTTAGCAGTGCGCTCCTAACTCTTGCAGTGTGCATCTGTCACCTGGCCTCAGGTGACCTGACTGTCAGGGCTGGGCTCAGCCCTTCCTTCTCAGAGCAGGCCGCTCAGCCATCGGTTAATTGCCAGCTCCAATCTTTTCCACAGTGACACACTTGATGATGATATCCTGTTCGTCAGTCCTGCTGGTTACTTAAGCTACTCAGTTCAGTCCCTCTTTGCCTTCGCCCTGGTCAACACATCCAGATATTCTCTCCTGTGTACCTGTTGAAGACTTGCTTGGCTGACGTCCATTCTGGTTCCTGATCCTGCTTGCTGTTCCACTAAGCTGATTCTCCCATTTCCTGATTTCCTGGCCTGTCCTGAAGTACGCTGATCTCTGCCTCCCTGATGTCCTGACTTGTCTAACTATTTGTTACGGTTACCGAACTTTGCTATGATTTGACTAGGTTGCTCTGTTTACCTTCTATTATTATTATTAAACAAGTGTGATTTTAACTGCACTTCTGTCTCGCTCTGATTCATGGTTTCTGACACTGACACTCCCCGAGGGCAAGGTTTAGATACAATTTAACTTTAACTGCCCATCTTTGGCTTTAGAAGAATGAACAGAGACAAGAAATGAAATGGACCTTTTATCATTAGATGGCTTTTCATAATCATATTTGATTCTAATTTATTTGTGCTGCCAAATTAATAAAGTGGTTCTGAAGGCTGAAGTTTGTTTACCTTAATGCACTCTCTGCATTATGGTAAAGAAAACCTTATGAATGCAGCCTCCCCAGCCACCCTTATACTTACCTGAGCTGAAACAGTAATTTGTATGAGAGCAGCGTCTCTCTCGGCTCTCTCCCTCCTCATGGGCTCAGAGACAGCAGCGGGACCCATTGGCAGCCAGAGAGGAAGAAGCAGGGACAGGGTCAAGCTGTGCTCTGTGTGTCCATGGACAAACAGTGCCAGCCCGGGATTGAGCACGCACGAGTGCCCCCATAGCAAGTGGCTTGCTGTGATGGTCACTCAGTGGGGGGGAAGGAGCCAGGAGCGCTGGCGTGGGAGCCAAGAAGAGGAGGATGGGGGGCTGCGCTGTGCAAAAGCATTACACAGAGGAGGTAACTATATCATGTTTGTTATTGACAAAAAAAATAATTTAAGGTTTACAATCATTTTAACTTTCACTTCTTTAGCTGTAGATAGATTGAGTCATGTGATCTTTCAATTGCCACTAATTCCTAAAAAGTGGATCACATCTGAAAATAAAATGTTCATTTATCTGAAAGGATTTCATTTCTCGATGAGCATAGAGATAACAATAAATATATGAAATTATAGAGCTGACATGTAAAATGTTTTTGCTGGCCAAGAAAATTAGCTTGGAAGTATTTAAATATATGCAAGAACAAATCTGTTGACTAGTATGTAGCTCGATCAGTGTGGTGTTTGCTGGCTGGGCAAACTTTCTGGCAGACAAACAGAGAACAGATTTTTGGACTGGAAACAAACAATTATGCATTCACCTAACATTTTACATTGTTTTCTGAACAAGGCAAATAGGAGAAGCACATTAAGAAAATGCAATTCTAAATCATTTCTATTAATGCTAAGATGTCATATGGACGCAGAGCATGCAGATTTAAAATATATGCGCAGATAAATTGTCAACTTCTTTTATGTTGCTTGATAGAGAACTTCAAGCAAACACAGAACTATTTATGTAGCGTTAATAGTTATTAACCTGTGTATGTTTTGTGTTTTGGAAAACTGCCAAGAAAGCTTCTGTTCTATTTCAGTTTTGCCAAAAACAGCCTCAAAGGAAACCATTCCTGAGATAACTAAATGAGTGAAATTAGAACTTTTAATTTGCCAGAAATCTTGGCAAAAAATTATATTTTAAAAGCTGACTTTTAAAGGACCCTGTGTGCCACAAAAGATCCTTTCAACTGTCTTTGACCACTTCTTTTGCCAAAAAATGCCCCTCGTTAGCACCATTATTTTACTTTTTTTCACAAATTGAAAAACAAAATATATAGCAAAAAAAAAAATTTAAAAAGAAAAATGTAAATTACAGCATACAAATAATTATTGAATACACACAAAAAAAGAGAAATAAACACAAAAAACACTAAGAAAATAAACCACTCAAAATACATCCACTCCAAAAAAACTACTTTAAAAAAAGTTAGATCATCAGGTATGACATTTTTTACATAGTTGCATTGGTTCAGCTTAGACCATACCTGTAGGATCCTGCTAGAAGCTGGAAATCAGTGTAGTAGACACCACTACTACAGTGATCTTCACTAGGTTCTTGGTCTTGTGCCAAGCAATTGCCTTTTGCTGCAAAGTGTTCTCTGATTGGACAAAGTGGGGAGGCAGGGTGATGTCACAATATGTACCGTGATAAAAAAAAGTCCAATTGTCAGGAATCAGCAGCAGGGATGGCCAGATCTGCGTGGCTACAGTAGGAAACTGAGATGAGACAATATAAATAGTAAAGTAAATTTATTATTAGTAAAACAAAAGACATCTAAACACTAGCAAACAGGAAACACAGCGAACATGAAGATGAAAGGTATGCGCTGCCTATTGCATTAGGGTGTGCACACCAAAGCTCAAACACACGTATGCGTGTCTGTGTGTGTATATATATATATATATATACAGTGGGGACAGAAAGTATTCAGACCCCCTTACATTTTTCACTCTTTGTTATAGTGCAACCATTTGTTAAAATCATTTAAGTTAATTTTTTTCCTCATTAATGTACACACAGCACCCCATATTGACAGAAAAACACAGAATTGTTGAAATTTTTGTAAATGTATTATTATTTATTATTTTATTTATTAGTAGTAAAACAAAAGACATCTAAACACCAGCAAACAGGGAACACAGCGAACATGAAGATGAAAGGTATGCGCAGCCTATTGCATTAGAGTGTGCATACCAAAGCTCAAACACACGTGTGTGTGTGTGTGTGTGTGTGTGTGTGTGTGTGTGTGTGTGTGTGTGTGTGTGTGTGTGTGTGTGTGTATATATATACTGTACACACACACACACATTTTTATATGTAGTAAAACATGGACACTGTCAGTAGAGCAGTGGACTGTGTCAGTAGAGCAGTGAATGTGTCAATACTGCAGAGGTTGGTATCAGTAGGATAGTAGATGGTGTCAGTAGGGCAAAGGATGGTGTCAGTAGGGCAGAGATTGGTGACAGTAGGGCAGTGCACAGTGTCAATTTTTTATTTATTTTTATTATTGTATTTTTCAGTATTTTTTTACAATTGTATTTTTTTTATTATTTTTTACAATATTATTTTTATTATTTTTTTTACAATTTTTTTTGGAGCTCTGTTGGGGGGCTTTGCTTAAATATCAGGGGTCTAAACAGGCCCCTGATGTCTCACTTTTGAGACAGAGAAAGGGACTGTGAATGAATGGGAAGTGCTCTACATTGAGCGGCTTCCTCTATATTCACAAACCAAAGCACTTAAGTTATGAATGAACACAGGAGCGATCGGTACCGGTCACTCGCTGTGTTCATTCAGAAAAGGAGGGGGCTAGTAAATGACATAGTTACCAGCCCTTCCCCCGACTCTCCATCTTGAAACATCCTGGTACACCCCATGCAAACGCCTATGGTGAAGATATAAGTGAGCCATATACTGTACATATAATAAAAACGCCTAACTAGCAACCTAGCTAAGTAACAAGAAGCCTAAAGCCCCATACACACGATCGGACTTTTGGACAACAAAACTGTGGAATTTTGTCCGAAGGGTGTTGGCTCAAACTTGTCTTGCATACACACGATCACACAAATGTTGGCCAACAATTACGAACGTAGTGACGTACTAGACGTACTACGTGGTTTTTCAGCTCTTTAGCACCACCCTTTTGGCTCCATCTGCTAATTTCGTATTAGTAGAAGTTTGGTGAGCGTTGATTTGCGCTTTTCTTTTTGCGTTTTTCATTTAGCGCTTTTCATTTCGTGCTTTTCAGTTTGTTTCTGAACGGCCGTTCGTCAACCAGACATGTTGCGGAATCGGAGGAGATAACGTGTTATTTATCATTGGCCTTGGAGTTATTGCTTTTACATTTTTTTTGTTGAATAATGATTTGATTTGGTATATTTTCTATATTTTTGGATGCATAGAATGCACTTTTTATGTTAAGTTCTATTGGCAGATAGCATGTCTAATTTTATTTTATTTTTTTTAATGCACAATAAAAAAAATTGTGGAGAATAATACTTGGCTATGTGTTTTACATCAAACGACATTTTTGGAGTAGGCAGTTACATTTTTTAAAATACAATGTAAAATTGACAAGTGACACCAACATAGTTGTATCTTTGATCTTATAAACTAGGGTATAATGGTGTTGTGGCAACTTGCACAAATAGAAAAAAAAAAACATAATAATATTATTCTTGGTATCACTAGAAAAAAAATTTGTTTGCAATAACTCCATCAGTATCACCAGCAAAGCAGCTTCATTATTATCCCATTAAAGAAGAAGAAAATTGTGCGCTGCATTTGGAGATTTTCATAATTTGCCACGTCACGAATGTTAATGCCCCATTCCAAACGCTAGTTTACAAGACCGACCGCTTCTGCTTCCGAGCATGCGTGTTTGTACTTTGGACTTTTGTCCGACGGACTTGTGTACACACGATCAGAAAATCCAACAACACACATTTGTTGGCGGAAAATTTGAAGACATGCTAGCCAACACACGGTCCGATTTTCCGCCAACAGCCTGACATCCAACATTTCCCATCGGAAAATCTGATCGTGTGTACGGGGCTTAACTAACCAACTGACTACAGTGCCTTGATAAAGTATTTGTACCCCTTGAAAATTTCCACATTTTGTCATGTTATAATCAAAAATGAATTTTATTGGGATTTTATGTGATAGACCAACACAAAGTGGCACATAATTATGAAGTGGAAGGAAAATAATAAATGTTTTATATAAAAAAATCCAAAGCTTTGAACATCTCACAGAGCACTGTGCAATCCATCATCCGAAAATGAAAAGAGTATGGCACAACTACAAACCTACCAAGACATTACTGTCCACCTAAACTGACAGGCCAGGCAAGGAGAGCATTTATCAGAGAAGGAGCCAAGAGGCCCATGGTAACTCTGGAGGAGCTGCAGAGATCCACAGCTCAGGTGGGAGAATCTGTCCACAGGACAACTATTAGTCGTACACTTCACAAATCTGGCCTTTATGGAAGAGTGACAAGAAGAAAGCCATTGTTGAAAGAAAGACGTAAGAAGTCCCATTTGCAGTTTGCGGGAAGCTATGTGGAGGACACAGCAAACATGTGGAAGAAGGTGCTTTGGTCAGATGAGACCAAAACTTTTTGGCCTAAAAGGAAAATGCTATATGTAAAGGAAAACAAACACTACACATCACCTTGAACACACCATCCCCACCGTGAAACTTGGTGGTGGCAGCATCATGTTTTGGGGATGCTTTACCTCAGCAGGGACAGGGAAGCTGGTCAGAGTTGATGGGAAGATGGATGGAGCCAAATACAGGGCAATCTTAGAAGAAAACCTGTTAGTCAAGTCTGCAAAAGACTTGAGACTGGGGTGAGGTTCACCTTCCAGCAGGACAATGACCCTAAATATACAGCCAGAGCTACAATGGAATGGTTTAGATCAAAGCATATTCATGTGTTAGAATGACCCAACGTCCAGACTAAAATCCAATTGAGAATCTGTGGCAAGACTTGAAAATTGCTGTGCACAGACGCTCTCCATCCAATCTGACAGAGCTTGAGCTATTTTGCAAAGAAGAATGGCAAAAATCTTACTTTCTATATGTGCAAAGCTGGTAGAGACATCCCCAAAAAGACTTGCAGCTGTAATTGCAGCGAAAGGTGGTTCTACAAAGTATTGACTCGGGGAGGGGGGGGTGGAATACAAATGCACGCCATACTTTATACATATTTATTTGTATAAAGTTTTGAAAACCATTTATCATTTTTCCTTCCACTTCACAATTATGTGCCACTTTGTGTTGGTCTATCACATAAAATCCCAATAAAATACATTTACGTTTTTGGTGGTTACATGACAAAATGTGGAAGATTTCAAGGGGGAATGAATACTTTTTCATAAGGGAGCGTGATGCAGTGCAAGATCAGGAGCAGGATAAATGATAAAAGCAGTATCTGGCTAGAAAATAGACATGTGCATTCGTTTTCGTCCGAATGCATTTTTGTCCAAATTTCAGGTATTTTTGTTATCGTTTTAACAAACGATAACGAAAGTGCAGAATCCAAAAAAACGAAAGATCCAACATAAACAAATGCTTTATTTTCGTTTTCGTTGCTACAACAGTTCGATATAGATAGGAGATTCGACATGATGCTGACAATAACAATCTGTGTCCATCAAACCTGTGGTCGAATGTGCCTAACCTTAACTCTATTAGTCCAAGATTATTCGACATAAAGAGAAAAGATTTGACATAGAGATTCAACATAGGGGAGAAAAGATCACTGCTAGAATTGGGTGGGGAAAGTAAAATAAAAATAATGATGATGATGAATGTTTTTGGCCGATTGTAATCAAAGAGGAGGAGCAGTGAAATAGCTAGAACTAAGTACACACGTACAGCCAACTTACTTTCACTTACGATTTGCTAGCAGAGAGAGACACACACACTGAATCATTTCAGAAGACAGTCAATCTTAGCTGGTCCATTTGTCAGAGAACCTGAATTATTTAGCAATTAGGCATAAGCACAGCAGCAGAACAATAGTGAAGCAAGCTACAGTTCAACTTAACTTTTTTCATAATAATCTGCTGCTATTATTTTAATGTTGTGAACTTGATAGTGATACTAGTGTTGCTAGTGTTGTGATAGCCTCAGAGGCTGCCCGTGTTGTGTGTGTGTAGTGGGGGATTTATTATTATTGATTCTATATTATAGATTGAGATTCTATATAGATTCTATATACCCTATCTTGTTACCTGTCAGTGATCACTATCACCAGTCCATTTTCTGTTTGAACTATATACATTGAACATGAACGACGAAGATTCGACAAAGCAGCGAAAAACATACAAACGTCGAATCTTTGGTTTATGGTGTCTGTTGAAAGTTCTAAGAAGATTCGACGAAGCAGCTAAACTATACGGCGTCATACAGTTTAGCTGCTCCGTCAAATCTTCTTTGAACATTCGACAGACACCATAAGCCTTCAATGACAGATACGACCTTAATTAATTTGGATTTTCGGATGAATGCAATTTTTAACGAAAAACGAAATAAATAAAAACGAATTTCGGGAGTAGCTAAATAAATTTATTTTTCGGACGAAAACGAAATTCCGAAACAAAATATTTCAGTGTGCACATGTCTACTAGAAAAGCAATAAACTGAAGTGAAGTGTAATAGTAGAGGATGGACTAAGTACCCTCCCAGAAGCCAGCATCGGGTGGAGACAGATTACTGATATATGCTGGTTGCTGGGAGACACCTACTGGTGGAGCCCTTTAACTACAACCTCCCGCTCTGGGAAGCATAGTGCCACCAGCAGGTAGTCCAGGTCCTGACACCAATTGAGCAAAAATAAAGCATTCTCTGAATGGCGCCCATGCGATGCTCTGTACTGTCAATAGGCTCTGAGTCAAGAAAGATGGACAGGAAGCTCAGTTACACTGTGTGTGTGTTTTTATCAGGCTTAGCATTATTGAACTGCATTAAGGATGAAGTATGGTATAGACATTCTGACCCTAGTGTCGCCGTTTATCATGCCTCCATGAGTGCCACCAGGGGTGGCTACCACAAATGGCCTCCTTGGCAGCGTGGCCTTGTACACACTACGTGACTTTAATTAATCTCATCATTGGCACTCAGGGGGGATCCTACAAGAACTTTACGCTGGGATCCTCTGTTTATATGTAAGGGGAGACTAGTTTATGGGAGCATGTGGAGGATAAGACAAAGAGAAACATGCTGCTGCATGGTAGTTTTGGAATGTAAATTTGGAAGCATAAAATTATGCTTGTAGGATGTTCCCTTTGCATTGGAACTGTCCCCAGAGTGCAGTAAATGTGTGAAGTTACACTTTGCGAAGAATACCTAATTACATGCAAAAAACAAAAAAAAACAAAAAAACATCAGTTCTGGGGAAATTCCCTTGCATTGTGCAACTTCGCTTGCAAGGTGAACAGACTATGCCTTTAGTAAATCAACCCAACCAAGTGAACTTTATGATTTTAGCCCAGTTGCAATATTTGCTGGATTGAATTAGTTGTTGACTGACTAATTTTATGTTATTTTTTTTTTTTGCCTACAGCTGTTCTCTAATTTGAAATCTCTGCTTAAAAATCCTAAAATTAAAACATTTATTGAAGGTTCTAAGAAAAGAGTTTCAGAATTGCTTGTTTTTACACTATTACCTTTTTGTACAACTGGCTATTTTTATCTTCTTAGCATAATAGAATTCAGTTACACAGACGGACACTTTTACCTCCATTATTCAAGAAATGAGGCTGTTATTTAAACATATTGACGTCATGTTGTTGATCAATTGTTCCTCTGGGATGATCTGCCTCTAGACACCAATGTTATAAAAGACCAAAGTACTCTACCTACAATGCATGTTCATCTTCAGCCATTGATACAAAATGCATTCATTAAAGTGTATTTCACTGATGAATTGACATCCATCTAATGAGCCCTTCCATGGCAGAAGAAAGGATGTTTATTTCAAAAGGTAGTAAACTGGATGATAATAATAATAATAGCAATAAAAAGTAGGAATTAATATTTAGTTAAATAATGGCAGTAACATATTTTTTATGTCCAACAGATGTAGCAAAAATGTTGGGTTTTAGTTACATTAAACACATTAACTGATCTACCTACACTAATTTATGTTTTCATCTTGTCCTCTCACTACTACAGCCCCAACACACTGACATTATGGGGGGAGATTTACTAAAACTGGCGCACACAGAATCTGGTGCAGCTGTGCATAGTAATCAGCTTTTAAACCCCCTGGCGGTATTCCCGAGTCTGGCACGGGGAGAGATTTTAGTACCAAAAGCGGTAACCCCGAGCCAGACTCGGGATCGCATCGCTGGATCCTGGAAGACGCAACTCACCTTGTCTCCGGGATCCCACTATGTTCTCCCGCTGTGTTCGGCGGCCGGATCTTCCGCCCGATCCACTGTGTGCCCTGGCTTCCGTTCCCTGCGAGCGTAGCGACGCAGGGGGTAGAACCGGCGGCAAATTCAAATGTATATAACACAAACACACTGATACATTGTAATCCTATTGGATTACATTACTAAATATAATAAATATAAAAAATTTACCTCAGATTGCCCCCCAGTGCTTTGTCCACTGCCCCTGCCTGCAGTTTTACTATACTTTGTGTCTGGAAACTGCAGAGCGACCATGGCATCCAAAAAGCGCGCTTCAACATCAAAAGCGACATATGACCTGCTGGAAAACAGCGACAGCGAGACAGAATCGCTTGCAGATGTGAGTGATAGCGAATTATGGGGAAGTTCGTCATCAGGCACGGAAAGCGATTTCAGCGATGATCCTGCGACTTTGCCCAGCGATGTGCGGACTTGGTGCTCGATTGATTGCGGTACGGAGCACACAGCACCCCCAAGATTCCCGTTTACCAGAGCGCCTGGTATAAAAGTGGAGGTTGAAGATGACAGCCCCTTGGGATACCTCCAACTCTTTTTGACTGATGAAGTCATAGAAATAATTGTTACAGAGACCAATTGGTACCAGGAACAACAAGCTGCTATACCGCAGAGGTTTTCAAGGAGCAGAAAATGGGAACCAGTGACCAAGGAGGACATCTGGAAGTTTCTGGGCCTAATTATTCTCCAGGGAGTGGTGGGGAAACCCCTGCAAAAGTGGTACTGGACAACCAACAAAATATTAGCCACTCCTTTTTTTGGCACCATAATGTCGGAATACAAATTTTCACTCATAATGAAATATCTGCATTTTTAAAATAATGACGAATTTGATGAGACTTCTCATCCAGCTCCAAAACTGAAAAAAAATTGGGACTTATATCAAATTATTCAGAAAATAATATACCAGACAGAGACGTCAGTATCGACGAAAGTCTTATGGCCTACAAAGGAAGACTTAGCTGGATACAGTACATCGCGTCTAAGAGAGCACGATTCGGCATAAAATCATTCATGCTCTGTGAAGCCAGCACTGGTTATATATGGAATTCGGTCCTTTACACCGGGAAAGGGACCAAATTCCACGACAGATTCAGTCAATATGGAATGGCAACCGCTTCTGTTCTCACTTTGATTGAGCCATTGTTGAATCAGGGGTACTGTGTAACCACAGATAATTTTTATACTTCCCCAGAACTCTATGAGTTCCTTCTACAACACAAGACGGATGCATACGGGACTGTTAGAGCTAACTGGCGTGACATGCCGCCAACCTTTGCCAAAAAAAAGCTCACTGCAGGAGAAATAGTTGCCTGGCAAAAAGGCAAAATGATGGCACTAAGATGGCGAGATAAAAAAGATGTGTGCCTAATGAGTACCATTCACAACACCTCTACTGTCATGGTACGTACAAAAGTTGGAAAAGATGTTATGAAACCTCAACTTGTAATGGACTACAACAACACAATGGGAGGTGTTGACAGAGCTGACCAGGCCATGACTTTTTACCCTGCTATGAGAAAGCAACAAAAAAAAAATTATAAAAAAATCTTCAGGCATCTTCTTGAACAGTGCCTGTGGAATGCTTTCATTCTTCTAAAAAAAAAGAGTGACAGGCCTGTGATTCATGCAGACTTCATTTGGAAAGTTGCAGAACTCATATTTCTGAAGCACCAAACACCAACCACTATAAATAGATCTGGACGTCGTGCTGCTGGCGTTGTGAACCCGGAACGTCTGACAGGTCGACACTTTATGGACCACATTCCACCAACGGAAAAGAAGGCAGCACCCACAAGGATGTGTGTGGTTTGCTGCTCTAAACGTGACGACACAGGAAGGAAAGTCAGAAAAGAAACCCGGTTCTACTGTCCTGACTGTGACGTCGGACTTTGCGCTGTACCCTGTTTTAAAATTTACCATATCCGAGACGTTTACTAAAAGCAATATGACTACTAATATTGCACTCTTGTTTGGCCAAAAAAAATGTCAGTGTTTTTGATATATATTATTTACTAAAATTTATTGAATAAAAAGTATTATTACTATTATATTATTATTTGTTATTATTTATAGTTATTTATTATATTATAATTTATGATTTTGTGTTTCAAACTTTATCATACCCAGGATGTCTACTAGACTCTTGTTTGGACAGATTTCAGTGAGCTATTCCTAAGAATTACAGGCCTACAATATAAAACGCCACATTTCCATGCAAAAATAATGGTACCGCTTTCAGCACCTAAAATCTGAAATAATCATACCGCCAGGGAGGTTAACTTCAGCTTGAACAATTAAAGGGTAACTTCACTTTCATGGGAAAAAAATAGCAAATAAAAAAATAATAATATAGTGTATATAATTATATTGTATTTACATTTTATTAAGATTTTCCTTTCCTTTTCATAGAAAATTGAGTACTGTCCGTGATACTTTTTTTATTTGCACTAACATACAATTTTTCAGGATAAGCTTTCGGAGTATGTCCCCCTTCTTTCCTTTTCAATATGCAGGCTGTAATTTTCTGCAAACTTCAATGCAATATGGCTACCTGAATGCATTCTGTACACAGATGGTGTACAAATGCCATTTTTGGTAAGATAAGGGAAATTACATTTAGGCTAGGTTCACACTGCTGCGAATTCTATTGCGAATTTGAGCCGCTGCGATCGCTCAAATTCGCAAGTCATTTAAATTATATAGATTAACATTAGTGCCATTCACATCAATGCGTTGCGAATATAACCTGCGGGAAAAAAGGTCCTGTGCGAGTTTGATCCGTGTGTGATGCGAATTCAGCTCCATAGACTGCAAAATTTGCAGTAGAATCGCAAGAACACATATAGAATTCGCAATGCAAATTCGCAACGCAATCGGAACAAAATCGCGCTAAATTCGCACTGCAGCAGTGTGAACCTAGCCTTAAAAGGATGCAGACCTTGCCAATTTCCTAATCAGAGCTCTGCAGATGCAACAGCTGACTGATAATTATAAAAGGTAGGACTCTGCAACAAACTTTGTTAAAATCCATGCAATGTACGTAGATGACCCAGAGGGGAATGTTTTTTTCCCCAACAAAAGTGGAGTTACTCTTTAAATCTATACTAAAGTCTCATTTTTTTAATTTTTTTTTTTAAAAACAAACATGTTATACTTACCAGTGCAGTAGTTTTGCACAGAGCAGCCCCGGTCCTCCTCTTCTGGGGTCCCCCACCGGCACTCCTGGCCCCTCCCTTGTGCTGAGTGCCCCCATAACAAACAGCTTGCCATGGGGGCATCCGAGCTGAGCCACCGCTCTGCCTGTCTATTCAGACACGGTGCCGCGGTTCGGCCCCACCCTCTCTCTCTTCTTATTGGCTCACTGACTTTGATTGACAGCAGTGGGAGCCCATGGCGCCAAGCTGCTGTCTCAGCCAACGAGGGGGTAGAGTCCCGGGCAGCTAAGACTGTCCTGCAACATCGCTGGATCTAGATGGACCTCAGGTAAGTATAAGGGGTGCTGAGGGCGGCTGCAGCATATGCATTAAGATAAAAAAAACCTTCTGACTTTACAACCAATTTAAGCTTTGACAATAAAACCTGGAAGCTGATTGGTTACCATTCAGAGCTGCACCAGATTCTGGGTGTACCAGTTTTAGTAAATCTACCCCATGTCTGATCTCAGGGCTGGGCCAATCAGCTGAAACACCAAACTGGCTGCTGTGAGGCTGCTGGCCAGAATCAAAAACTGTGCAGAGCATGTATGTTATGAATTAGCATCAACATTTGAATTTGCATGGGCAAAGCTTGTTTACTTTTATGATTATGTATGTGAACGAAAGGAAGAATTTGTTGGCCTTGTGTTCTCCTTTAAGAGGTGTATTTATTGTTTACAGTATTGCAGTGATTCATACAAAAAAACCCTGGTGACATTCCAGTACCAAGAAAACTTATCAAGCTTTGACTGGAAAACTGATGCTGAAATGCTCCACCCAAAGAGCAAAATTACTCCAGACTATTATATGTGCATGCCATTGCTGTTCTACTGTTTTCCCCTCTTGCTCAGAAAAAGCCTGAAAAGCATACGGTGGGTGTAACAGAACATGGCTTACATTTCTTTAAAACCTAGTCAAGTGTTAATCATCTCATGCATATGTTACAGGCAATGCGTGAAATTATGCATTCTATACAATGCATAGGCAATCTATAGAATGCTTTAATGCAAAAAATGTCTGTGTTGTTTATGCTATATACTTTCCCTAGGTATTGTATATAATAGTGGCAAAAAATTACCATAGACACTGACCTGACCTCATAGACTGTACATGACAACTCCCCACAACCACCACATTACTCTCTTCAAGAAGAAAGAATACTTTTCTAATGCCCTTCCAAGCCCCTACATCCTAATTCAAGAAACTTTGTCATTTGACAATTTAGAATCTCTTGAAAGCTCAACAGACACACAGTTATACTTGCCTTCCCTGCTGTCCCATTCCTCCATTGGACCCCTAGGGAAATACTGGGTGCTTTCAGCTATGGAGAGCAGGTGACCTCCTCCCATGATGCAATGCTCAGACCTTAGCTGCCAATTGCCAGGCCTGAACATTGTCACATGACAAAACAGAAGACATCATCAACCTTATGTAAGCTCTGACACCATCCAACCTGGAGCTTACACATTCGCATTCCTAGGGGGTTAAGGATCAAGAAATCTATACTTTTAAATTATTTGATCAGGAATTAAAAAAAGAAATGGAATGATATTTTGTCAGCTTGCTCATTTGTTCTCATGGGGATTGTAATTAGCTCAATTTTAAAGAAGATTGGAAGTGCACTTATCTGCTTGAATGTATGGCTATATCCCTAAAATATGGAAAAACACGATTTCCCCCTATGGCAGTGGGACTTTGAGGGCACAAGAGAGTAACAATTGATTTTATATAAAATTTTAAGTTTCAATAATAACAAAAAAAGTAGGTACAAAGTAGAAAAAACACATACGATTGATTAGCACAAGCAATGGTAAAAATGGGTAAGATACAAATTACCACGTAACAGTATACACATAACACCTATCCAATGTATGTGGAAAAAGGGGTCACATCTAGTATTGCATCAATGCATCCAACGTGTTTCGGAGTAGCCTTTTCTCCTTCCTCAGGGACAATTTGTTTTGGAGAATTATCATTTAATTATCTCTGGAGTTGATCCCCTTTTTAAAATTCTGTTTGCTTTGTTAGCAGCAGCTTGGTATTGCATGCCATTGCTGAGCCTATCATCTACTAGGACCCCCAGGTCCTTTTCCATACTTGATTCCCCCAGAGGTTCTCCCCCCGTGTATAGATTGCATTCATATTTTTGCCACCCAAATGCAATATTTTACATTTTTCTACATTAAACCTCATTTGCCCAAACCGGACAAAGACCCATCGCTCCCAGACAGCTATAGGCCAACTGTGCTTTTAAACTCAGATTACAAGCTCTTTACCAAAATTTTAGCTAACCGCCTTTCTCAATTCCTGACGAAACTAATAGATAAAGATCAAGTGGGTTTTGTCCCTTCTAGGCATGCAGGGGATAAAAAATAAACCTCATTTGCCATGTAGTTGCCCACCCCATTAATTTGTTCAGATCTAAGGCTAAAGGACGCAGATATTGAGTCCAAAAAGTATCAAATAATGATAAGATAGAATTTGGGATATAGTCCCTAGTGAATAAAAAAATTAAAATAATAATAAATCGAATATACAAATGTATATTCTTCCAATATATATGTATCCTAGGTTAACAACAATGTTAATGTAGTATATGTATCTTTAAATACATAGGCCTACCTAGAGACTTTAAATCCAGGATATAAATCAGGGCGCATGCCCCATAATGCTGGATAAGATGAATACCTCTCAGTGCTACATCCTAAGTGGCCCCCAGTGCAAGTGAAACTGTGAAGGATATATAAAGAGCAAATGAATATCACCTACAAAGAGCTGGTATGTGCAGCATACAGTATCTCACAAAAGTGAGTACACCCCTCACACGTTTTTAAATATTTTATTCTATATTATATAGTAAGTAGTGAGTGTACAGCTTGTATAACAGTGTAAATTTGCTGTCCCCTCAAAATAACTCAACATACAGCCATTAATGTCTAAACCGCTGGCAACAAAAGTGAACTTTATTATCCTATGAAATTTATTTGGTTTACCTATTCATATTCAGTATCAGTATTGCAACGTGATAACGACCCCAAACACACCTCCAAGACGAGCCTTGCTAAAGAAGCTGCCTTGCTAAAGAAGCTGAGGGTAAAGATGATGGACTGGCCAAGCATGTCTCCAGACCTAAACCCTATTAAACATCTGTGGGGCATCCTCAAACAGAAGGTGGAGGAGCGCAAGGTCTCTAACATCCACCAGCTCCGTGATATCATCATGGAGGTGTGGAAGAGGACTCCAGTTGCAACCTGTGAAGCTCTGGTGAACTCCATGTCCAAGAGGGTTAAGGCAGTGCTGTAAAATAATGGTGGCCACACAAAATATTGACATAATATAACATTTTTATTATTTTAGAACTCAGGGAAGGCAAAGCTCAAATACATCAAGGACATGAAACAGTCATTGTCAATTTCACATACAGTAATGTTCAGTATTCCCAACAATGGGGTCAAATAAATGAAATAGCAATGACACATGTAACATTACAGTAAAATATATGTCCACCACAAAACGCCTTCATCTCGTTTTGTTGGGTAACAAACTATACAAAATCACCACAAAACAAGGTCTGAATCATCCCTGCATTTTACGTGTTCCTAGGAACAAATGAGAAGGGAAAAACAGCTCTAGAGAAGGAAAGAAAGAAAGAAAAGTAATGAGGGAAGACAGGAAAGTAGATAGGGGAGGGGGGGGGGGATGTACACTCACTACTTTACATTGTAGCAAAGTGTCATTTCTTCAATGTTGTCACATGAAAAGATATAATAAAATATTTACAAAAATGTGAGGGGTGTATTCACTTTTGTGAGATACTGTATATAGCCTGACATCCCCCAAATGGGATCCTCCCCTCTAGGTGGGGAGAAGGCTCCACGTAGAAGAGCGTCTTCTCTATCCACCGCCATCGTAACTGGTCGTCCGGGTGTCCAGCGTGTGGCGCCGCCTTGCCCAACATGTCAAATGATATGGACGGGGTGACATGCATCTGAACAACAAACTGGATTGTTTAAATAAAGAAATAATTGGAGGTAAAAAAAGATAACATGCTACGGGACAACCTAAACTTACAATATGTATGTCTAAATGAGATATAGGAGATCATGTAAGAGATTTACTGGAGAAATCAAGGGTAAAAATAATGTTCGTTTTTCAGACACACTAATGCCCTGTACACACGGTCGGACATTGATCGGACGTTCCGACAACAAAATCCATGGATTTTTTCCGACGGATGTTGGCTCAGACTTGTCTTGCATACACACGGTCACACAAAGTTGTCGGAAAATCCGATCGTTCTGAACGTGGTGACGTAAAACACGTACGTCAGGACTATAAACGGGGCAGTAGCCAATAGCTTTCCTCTCTTAATTTATTCTGAGCATGCGTGGCACTTTGTGCTTTGGATTTATGTACACACGATCTGAATTTCCGACAACGGATTTTGTTGTCGGAAAATTTTATAGCAAGCTCTCAAACTTTGTGTGTCGGAAATTCCTATGGAAAATGTGTGATGGAGCCTACACACGGTCGGAATTTCCGACAACAAGGTCCTATCACACATTTTCTATCGCAAAATCCTATCGTGTGTACAGGGCATTACAGATGCTACTAATGTTGCCTTTGCGGAGTCTTACATTAAGGCCTCATGCACACTGGGCATTTAGTGCTAGTGGCAGCATGTTAAACTCTAGGAGAGGTGAAAAGCTGCTGCAGTTGAATGGGGTTGGATGGTGTACTGAGTGGTACTAACATTTAGAACAGTATGCACTCAGGGATAAATGCCCATAATACAGACGCTTATGTTCTGGGCATTCGCCCCTGAGTGCATTCTGCCCTAAACATTAATGCCCTGTACACACGGTCGGATTTTCTGACGGAAAATGTGCGATCGGAGATTGTTGTCGGAAATTCCGACCGTGTGGGGGCTCCATCGGACATTTTCCATCGGAATTTCCGACACACAAAGTTTGAGAGCAGGCTATAAAATTTTCCGACAACAAAAATCGATCACGTCAATTCCGATTGTGTGTGGACAATTCCGACGCACAAAGTGCCACGCATGCTTAGAATAAATTCCGAGACGAAACTGCTCGGTCTAGTAAAATTAGTGCTCGGAATGGATCTAGCACTTTCGTCACGCTGCAATGTTTTAAATGGTTTAATGCAGCGCACTCTCTTCCTCTTTATAATGCTAGAAGAATGAAGTTGTTTTGCTGCTCATATTCACACAGACTTCTCACAAACTTCTTTCTTTATTATTTATCGTGATTTAATCAATATAATATTTTTATTTGTCACATCTGACTAAAAAATTATCATATTGGGATGTTTTATTTTATTTTATTTTGTTTGTATTTTTTTAAAGCCAGATCTTGTGTTTTTTTTTTTTGTTTGTTTTTTTTTTACTCCAGAATAGTTGTGTGTTTTGTGTGTCAAATTACCACAACAAGATTTTTATCTTGTATTATTTAATCTCAAGGAGATTGCTTGGTGTTGGTGTCTCTTTTTGAAATGTACCTGCCTCCTCACAAACAAACTGTCCTTTTTGAAGGAAAACACACATAGGCAAGTATAATTGAAACCAAAATTCCTTTATTAAGGGCTCATAACCAAACAAAGAGGGAGGCAATGCTGGAGAAACAGCAGAAATTGGTGAAGCCTTTGGCCCCCAGGGCACACATCAATTATTTCCATGCCAAATTGGTGGCCTGAGGAGTCCATATATAAGGGAGTACAATCTGGTCCAGAGGTCCCAGAGATCATGAACAGCAGCAGATGACATCTGTGTCCCCAGGCTGTGGTCATACAAGACCCTGCATCTTTTGTCAGACCAGACTGAACCCAGGTCATCACTCTCTGGTCTTCCTTTTACGCTTCCTTCCACGCTGTGGTGGTGGAGTTGTGGCAGGAGGAGGAGGATGGTCCAACTCACTCAGGTGGGCATTGGGTGTGATTTCCCACCTCAACCCCTTATTTAAGGTTTGATAAATGAGTTCCTCACACATGAGGCATTGGCCCTCCTGCATGCCCTGCAGTTTTGTGGCAGCCATGCAGGCAAAGGCCTCTTCACGAGTGGGGAAGGCTCTGAGGGACGCAGAAGCCTCCTGAATCAGCCTGAGCACTGAATCCTGCACGTTACTCCCCTTCCTGGGTCTTTTGTTTGGAAGGTGGAGGGGAGGGACCTGTGATTCTGTCAGACTCCTACTGGGCCCGGCCTTCTCCTGGCTGCCACTTAGCCCTGCCTCCTCCTGGCTGCCACTAACCCCCGCCTCCTCCTGTGTGCCACATTCCAAAGCCTCCTTCTGTGTGCCACATTCCACAACCTCTTCCTGGCTGAGGTCTTCCTGTGTATGAATAAGGGACATAGTTTTAGTTTTTTCTTCATCAATTACACACAATTTTCATCTCATGACTGTTGCAAATTAAATGTTAACAAATATTAAAAGACTATCATTCTGAGCCCAGCATTTTTGATTCTTGTCCCAATTATATGTAAAACACTTTATTAAATCAGCAATTAGTGATCAATAATAACATCTAGTTAACATCATTTATTGACCAGAAATTTGTAGAACAATGCTATACCTGGCTCCAGCTGCGCTCCTCCACTTCTTCGGGGCTGGAAGTCCCAGGTTTGACATCGGAAGCCTCAGCTGGGGTGGAAGATGGGGTGGAAGGAAGAGTGGAAGGAAGGGTTGAGAGGGATTCCCTGACTTCAGTCTGGTTTGACAGAAATTGCAGTCTCTCATAGTACCACAGCCTGGGTACATAAACGTCATCTGCTGCAGCTCCTGATCTCTGGGAATCCTGGACCTTCTTGCGCTCCCTAAGATAAGTGCTCCTCAGGCCACCAATTTTGGCTTTTTAATTGGGGATGGTTGCCGTGGGGACCACCGGCTTCACCAACTCCAGCAGTTTCTCCAGTGCTGCCTGCCTCTTTTGTTTATGATTATACTGTGGATGTTTCACCTGCCACCGACAGGGCAGCTCCCTGTATTTGTCTATGAACAGGGGGAAGAAGTTGTGATCACTGAAACCATCCATTTTATCTGCAATACACAAGACAAACCCTAATGTCAGGCTAAAGTCTATTAATCTTGTCCCAATATAGGCCTCAATCTCTAAGCAGTATAGGCCCAAGTTTAAATGTTATCTTTGTTATCAGGATCGGCGCTTCCGATACTCCTTCCTCCGCTCACAGACCGTACGTACTACGCACTCGTGTTACGCTTTATATACACTGCGCATGCGTGAAACTCCGCCCGCCCCTGACGTTCTTTCTAGTCTATTCCCCGCTCCTTCTCGTTCGGCGCAGTGGGGAAGAGCACATGGCGGAGACAGAGCAGGTGCGTGCTAATTACAGCAACGAGGAGAAGGAGGAGGAAAGCCCGGAGCCAGGAACGTCCCGATCCCAGAGGAGATGATTTAGGCCTCAAATATGTCCTTTGGGGAGATGTTGGAGATGGTCGACATACTGAAAAGGGCTGACTATGACGGGAAGTATGGACCTTACCCCAACCCCAATGTCAGAAAGGCCAAGATCATGACAAAAGTTGTGAAGAGTCTGCAGAAGAATTTTGGGGTACGACGATCCAAGGATCAACTCCGGAAACGGTGGTCGGACCTCAAATTAGGGGGGCACGATCAGTATAGAAGGATCAGGAGAGTGCTGCAAAAAATTAAGTAGTTGTCCTGTGTTCCTATTCTTTATTTTTATAACGTTCATGCTGCTCCATGTGCTTTTCTTTACTGTTGTACAGTTTAAAATGGCAACTTTCATGTTCATGGACACATTATTCGTTCGTAGGAAACATTGTTCGTTCGGCCTAGGAAACACCATGTTTTGGACAGATGCATTTCAATACATTTTTGCTAGCCTACTTCTCTTAAAATAATTTTGTTGTCTATATGGGTTTGTAACTAGAATGAAATTCAAACTAGATTCTGTGTAAGGAGAGGACACTCAGCAGCTGTTTACACATCTGGACGCTGGAGCACTAGTGTGGGACAAAAGAACACCCTTTTTTTTAGGGGGGCCCACACAGGTGCTCCAGTGTATACTATAGGGGTGACTCCATCTGTGAAGCTTGTACAAAACAGGTAAGTATTCAAGCTTGACAAAGGAAAAAAAATATTTCTTCATCTTGGAATTCTGCCAAAAGAGACAATTGTACCCCACTTCCAAGCAATGTTTCATATTCATATTTCTGCCATCAAATATCTATGTGCTAAATATACCTATTTTTTTTTTACATAGGGGAGAAAAGACTCGGAGGACACCACTCATCAGAGGAGACAACAGACCCCCCACCTCAGGAAGAAGGGGAAATCCCCCAAAGCCAACAGGAGGAGGAGGAGGGAGACGTTATCGAAATAGTCACCACAACAGGTGAGTGTCTGCGACCACAGGCTCAGGTAAGAGATGGATGCCTGCATATTTATAATACATGGTGTGTTTTTGTTTTTTATATATTTTTAGGTGATCATTATGTTGTAGATGACCAGTGAAAGTGCCCAGATCCTGATCGGGGATAGGGACTTGGAAACCATCAATCAAAACATCAATGATGTGCAAAAAAAATGAAGAACATCATTGATGTTTTAGGGAGAGTTTAAAACCCCTCGAAATCCTTAATTTAGTTGGCTTTTTTTTCCAAACATTTTTTGCACCTTTTTTGAAATATTCTCGAAAAGTAAAATTTTGAAGATGCACACAGTGTGTCAACATGTGCTATCTGCCATCACGGGAGATCAACGTATGCATTTTGGGGGTGCAACCCCTTCCTCAATAATAAAGTAGCTGAGAGGAAGGGGTTGCACCCACAAAACACGTCCCTTGATCCCCTATGATGGCAGCTAGCACATGTGGACATTCGGCAATTTGTGTGCATCTTCAAAATTTGGCTTACCCAGGGGTGATTTCACCCCATGTGAACGCAATATCAAACACAGTTTATAAATACTCATGTCTGCTATTGCCTTCAATTTCTACAAAAGTTGAACTTTTTTAGTTCTAGATTTGTGTATTTATTGTTGGTTTTAAACATGCCTGTTTTACCTTAAAAGGGCATTTCTACTTTTATTAATGTCACCTAGAAATATTGTATACAACAAACATGTTGGTTTGTTTTAAAAGCTTTTATAAGTGCACATGTGATTGTGCTTGTATTAAAAATATTGAGAATCAACAATGTGTGGCTTCTTCTTTCAATGCTCCTAAAATTTTTTTGTGTGAAAATTGGTGTTTTCAGTGACAATGGGGGTTATTTCCTAAGGGCAAATCCACTTTGCACTACAAGTGCAGTTTCTGTGCAGTCTCAAGTGCACTTGTAGTGCAAAGTGTCTTTGCCTTTAGTAAATAACACCCAACAGTGCTTTTTAATTTTACACAATCACGCCATATTCAGGACTGCCCAAATTTAGGTCATGGTCACCTAAAAGAAACACAAGCAGTAAATGTAAGCAAATATTTTTGAAATGAAAACTTTTTCTTTATTTAAAAAAAGGCTCAGACATTGTCTGGGATATTGATGGCCCCCCTACCCGCAAAGTATTCCATGTATCTTAGACGGACCTTGCGGGCACTCAGGGGAGGCAAGCCAGGTGTGGGCGATGACTCCACCATCTGACATCCGGCCATTCTTCCCCACGTGCACATACAGGAACTCGTAAGTAGCCGACACCACCGCCAACATCACAATACTATTGAACCCCTTTGTAGTTGTAATAGTATGACCCTGAGTTGGGTGGTGGGACAATGTGGACGTGTTTCCCATCAATTGCCCCTCCGCAGTTAGGAAAGTCCCACCGCTGGGCAAAGTGGGAGGCCACAGTCTGCCATTCCTGTGGGTTGGAAGGAAACTGTGGAGTCAAACAAGAAAAAAAAATTATTCATTTTGCACATAAACATGGAAAGCAGATTAGACACAAACATTCTTGGCCAACATCAGTATAACATTTATTTTAGGGACTACTTAAAGACAAAGGTATAAGGTCCACCTATCAGATCCCCCCTCCCTCTCATGGGCCATTTTAGAAATTTTAGGGGGGGGGGTGTTTTGGACAGGTAACCCTCTCTACTTCATTGAGAGATGAATGGCTAAATAATGTGTATTACTTTGGCCAGCCCCTCCTTACTTACACTATTGGCAGCCCACTGAACAGGTAAGAAGTGTCATAATACAAAGAGATAAATACACACTGTACACATTTGAGAACATTTTTACATTCTGCAATTACCTTTTAAGATAATAGGATACAAAAACTTTAAACAGTACCATTTGAAAGTATCCAGGCAGGCCCTTGCACTCCAATGCTTTGGGGAATTCATCCATAAATCTGACCACAAAAGAGGTGGGTATACTGTGTATGGGTTTGGCAAAGTCAGCAGATAGAGGATTGGTATCAGCTGAGTTAGCAGTTGGGGGGAGGGAGGGTTCCAAATGATTTTGGGACCCAAAAAAACAAGCCTCTGGCACTCTGCCTGAATTTAAAGCACACATCACAATTTTAAACATTTTAGGAGGTATTTAGGTTAAAGCACTACTATGGAGCTTACAAAATACATTGTTAAGTGACTACATGAGGTGAATATAGGGCCAGGAGAGCATGCTGGGGAGGTAAGTGAAGGCAAATATGTATGAAGGACAAAAAAAAAATTACATACAAATCCAGCATGGGGACACATTCACAGCATATTACAATCATTATAATTAGGGAATGATGAAAGAAATACAATACATTAGCAAACATTATATACAATAAAATGTGATGTTAAAGGATAACAATCTTACCTTAATATACTCCTTCTGCAGGACCTGGATGATGGCAGAACAGGTCTCTGGGATAATGATCCCCAGAGCCTGGGGGGAGATGCCTGCCGAGAACTTGAGGTCCTGCAGGCTTCTCCCTGTCGCCAAGTACCGCAGGGTGGCAACTAGCCTCTGCTCCGGAGTGATGGCTTGCCTAATGCAGGTATCCTGCCTGCTGATATAGGGGGTCAGCAAAGCCAACAAATGGTGAAATACGGGGTCCGTCATCTGGAGAAAGTTCCTGAAATCGTCAGGAATATTCTCATGGATCTCACGGAGCAAAGGCATGTGACAGAACTGGTCACGCTGGAGCAACCAATTCTTGGTCCATGAACTCCTCCTCACCCTGTTCATGGACTGGGCTTGTGTCAAAGTCAGGACCCCAACACCAAGTCCCCGCACAGCACGAACTCTATGATGAGTATGTATACGCAACATGGCTAGAAAACGGTCGGCTGCACGCACTGAAGAGCAGATACAAACCCACAAGCACAAACTGAACAGCAGAAATATGATCTGAAAACCACGAGTCTGAAAAAGCACGAATCGTCTCTCACCAAACTTTTACTAACACGAGATTAGCAAAAGGAGCCCAAAGGGTGCCGCGCTTGGTTCTGAACTGCCCTTTTATAGTCTCGTCGTACGTGGTGTACGTGACCGCGTTCTTGGCGTTTGGAAATTCTGACAACTTTGTGTGACCGTGTGTATGCAAAACAAGTTTGAACCAACATCCGTCAGAAAAAATCCATGGATTTTGTTGTCGGAATGTCCGATCAATGTCCGATTGTGTGTACGGGACATAATACATCTTGGTGCACCGTTCAGCTTCAGCAACTTTCAGCCACTCATAGAGTTTAACAGCCTGCCAGCAGCTTGGCTGAAAAGTGCACCTGTGCTATCTCCCCACACCTTAACACCTGAATCTTATGCACCAGGGCTAAACACCCAGTGTATATTAGGCCTAAGATAGATAGATTATGCAATTTTCTGGTGGAAAGAAAGAAAATGGCTCAATTCCCCCTTCAACACAGTCAGTGTTGATGGGGGAATCCCTCTCACAGTACTGCCAGCAGGGAGCCTTCCCTGCCAGCTGAACACAATGATTAGTGTTGTAGGCTATAGCCGATGGCATAATCGTTTGGCAAAAACCCAACAGGCTGGTTGTACATAAGTCGATTGATATATTGACTTGTATACAACCAGAGTGTCCATACATGGATCGGAATGTGGACTCTGGCTGCTGCAATTGGCCAAATTTTGCTTGTATGGCCAGATTAGGTCATCTTCTCTGTCCATTCATAGTCTGCATGTAACAGAAGACACAGCGCTCAACACGAAACCCCTTAAACACAGGTGTGAACAAAGACCAAATTAAGAATGTTTTGTGTTGAGGCATCTTCTAGTGACGAGCTGGACGAGCAAACACATTTTTAACAAACAAGTGTGCCCCAACATGTAGCAGTACTCCTTTCAAATATGGAGCTTACACAGGGTTTGAACAATCAGCTAAAACACCAAATGGCTTCTGTGAGGCTGCTGGCCAGAATCAAAAGCTGTGCAGGAGCATGTATGTTAAGGATCGGCATCAACATTTGAATTTTACATGGTATGTGAATGAAAGGAAGAATGTGTTGGCCTGGTGCTGTCCTTTAAGAGGTGTATTTATTCTTTACAGGATTGCAGTGATTCATACAAAAAACCCTGGTGACATTCCAGTACCAAGAAAACTTATCAAGTTTTGCTTGGGAAACTGATGCTGAAATGCTCCACCCAAAGACCAAATTGACTTCAGACTATTATATGTGCATGCCATTGCTGTTTTATTGTTTTCCCCTCTTTCCCAGAAAAAGCCTGAAAAGCACACGGTGGGTGTAACAGAACACGGCTTACATTTCTTTAAAACCTAGTCAAGTGTTAATCATCTCATGTATATGTTACAGGCAATGTGTGAAATGATGCATTCAATAGCATGCATAGGCAATCTATAGAATGCTTTAATGCAAAACATTTACTGTCTGTGTTATTTATGCTATATACTTTCCCTAGATATTGTATATAATAGTGGCAAAAAATTACCATAGACACTGACCTGACCTCATAGACTGTATATGACAACTCCCCACAACCACCACATTACTCTATTCTATAAGAAATAATACTTTTCAAATGCCATTCCAAGCCCCTACAACCTAATTCAATAAACTCTGTGACTTGACCATTTTAGAATCTTTTGAAAGCTCAACCGACACACAGTTATACTTACCTTCCCTGCTGTCCCATTCCCCCATTGGAGCCCTAGGGAAATAATGGGTGCTTTCAGCCATGGAGAGCAGGTGACCTCCTCCCATGATGCAGTGCTCAGACCTTAGCTGCCAATTGCCAGGCCTGAACATTGTCACATGACAAAGCAGAAGACATCATCAACCTTGCATAAGCTTTGACACCATCCAACCTGGAGCGTACATATTTTCATTCCTAGAGGCTTAAGGATCAAGAAAATCTATACTTTTAAATTATTTAATGATGAATTAAAAAAAGAAATGGAATGATCATTTGTCAGCTTGCTCGTTTTTTCTCATGGGGATTGTAATTAGCTCATTTTTAAAGAAGATTGTAGGTGCAGTTATCTGCTTGAATATATGGCCATATCCCTAAATTATGGAAAAACACAATTTCCCCCTATGGCAGTGGGACTTTGAGGGTACAAGAGAGTAACAATTGATTTTATATACAATTCAAAGTTTTAATAATAACAAAAGAAGTAGGTACAAAGTAGAAAAAATACATACGATCAGCACAAGCAATGGTAAAAATGGGTAAGATACAAATTACCACATAACAGTATACACATAACACCTATCCAATGTATGTGGAAAAAGGGTTACATCAAGGATTGCATCAATGCATCCAACGCGTTTCGGAGTAGTCTTTACTCCTTCCCCAGGGACAATTTGTTTTGCAACCAATATGAATACAGTCTACAAAAGTAAAAAAAGCATGTTAAAAACATTCATCAGATTATTTATGTACTATGACAGTGGCTGGAACCAATGGGCAGTATTCACAATATTCTCAAACCCATGACTGAAGCTGGTCAGTGTGATAAAAACATGGACATGATGTACACGACCATCAAGATAGAACGTGTTTGGAAAGCCCAACAGAAATAGCAGCAGAGATGAGAGAGAAAGTATCTGGGGACAATCCGCCAGGACCCAAACGGGTGCGCACTGGGACCAAATTACGTCAATAGGGAAAGAAATGAAAAGGATTCAACATAATGTATATATAAAGTATATGTGAGCTGAATAGTGACATTGAGGGATAGCCAGCAAGCATATCCCATTACACACCTGTAGTCATGTGAATAATAATCGTAAGCTGACGTATGTCAGGATATATTAGTTACATAGTAGGTGACGTTAAAAAAAGACACAAGTCCATCCTATGTGTGTGATTATATGTCAGTATTACATTGTATATCCCTGTATGTTGTGGTCGTTCAAGTGCTTATCTAATAGTTTTTTGAAACTATCGATGCTCCCCGCTGATACCACCACCTGTGGAAGGGAATTCCACATCCTTGCCACTCTTACAGTAAAGAACCCTTTACGTAGTTTAAGGTTAAACCTCTTTTCCTAGAAATTTTAATGAGTGGCCACGTGTCTTGTTAAATTCCCTTCCGCGAAAAAGTTTTATCCCTATTGTGGGGTCACCAGTATGGTATTTGTAAATTGAAATCATATCTTCTCTCAAGTGTCTCTTCTCCAGAGAGAATAAGTTCAGTGCTCGCAAACTTTCCTCATACCTAATATCCTCCAGACCCTTTATTAGCTTTGTTGTCCTTCCTTGTACTTGCTCCATTTCCAGTACATCCTTCCTGAGGACTGGTGCCCAGAACTGGACAGCATACTCTAGGTGCGACCAGACCAGAGTCTTGTAGAGCAGGAGAATTATCATTTTATCTCTGGAGTTAATCCCCTTTTTAATGCATGCCAATATTCTGTTTGCTTTGTTGTTAGCAGCAGCTTGGCATTGCGTGCCATTGCTGAGTCTATCATCTACTAGGACCCCCAGGTCCTTTTCCATCCTAGATTCCCCCAGAGGTTCTCCCCCCAGTGTATAGATTGCATTCATAATTTTGCCAACCAAATGTATATTTTACATTTTTCTACATTAAACCTTGTTTGCCATGTGGTTGCCCATCCCATTAATTTGTTCAGATCTAAGGCTAAAGGACGCAGATAGTGATTTCAAAAATCATCAAATAATCATAAGCTGGCCTGTATGGAATTTGGAATATAGTCCGTAATGAATAAAAAAATAAAATAATAATAAATAGAATATACAAATGTATATTCATCGAATATATTTGTATCCTAGGTTGGAAATAAAGTTATTGTAGTATATGTATCTTTAAATACATAGACCTACCTAGAGACTTTAATTCCAGGATATAAAACAGGCCCCATAATACTGGATAAGATGAATACCTCTCAGTGCTACATCCTAAGTAGCTCCCAGTGCAAGTTAACCTGTGAAGTATATATATAGAGCAAATAAATATCACCAGCTGGTATGTGCAGCATATATCATAAAGCTGCAACATAAGATTGGGAACAACTAAACACATACCTAGATGAAAGCTTTCCTTTACATCCACACTGCAGTGTGTGGGGGACAGATTGTCACTCAGATACGCCATAGCCCTCTGTTCTTACAGTATCTGACAAAAGTGAGTACACCCCTCACATTTTTGTAAATATTTTATTATATCTTTTCATGTGACAACACTAAAGAAATGACACTTTGCTACAATGTAAAGTAGTGAGTATAACGGTGAGTATAACAACTTGTATAACGGTGTAAATTTGCTCTCCCCTCAAAATAATTCAACACACAGCCATTAATGTCTAAACTGCTGGCAACAAAAATGAGTACAACCCTAAGTGAAAATGTCCAAATTGGGCCCAATTGGCCATTTTCCCTCCCCGTTGTCATGTGACTCGTTAGTGTTACAAGGTCTCAGGTGTGAATGGGGAGAAGGTGTGTTAAATTTTGTGTTATCGCGCTCACTCTCTCATGCTGGTCACTGGTAGTTCAACATGGCACCTCATGGCAAAGAACTCTCTGAGAATCTGAAAAAAGAATTGTTGCTATACATAAAGATGGCCTAGGCTATAAAAAGATTGCCATCTTAAACATCTTGAAACTGAGCTGCAGCACGGTGGCCAAGACCATACAGCAGCTTAACAGGACAGGTTCCACTCAGAAAAGGCCTCGCCATGGTCAACCAAAGAAGTTGAGTGCACGTGCTCAGCGTCATAACCAGAGGTCTTTGGGAAATAGACATATGAGTGCTGCCAGCATTGCTGCAGAGGTTGAAGTGGTGGGGGGGTCAGCCTGTCAGTGCTCAGACCATACGCCGCACACTGCATCAAATTGGTCTGTATGGTTGTCGTCCTGGAAGGAAGCCTCTTCTACAGATGATGAACAAGAAAGCCCGCAAACATTTTGCTGAAGAAAAGCAGACTAAGGTCATGAATTATTGGAACCATGTCCTGTGGTCTGATGAGACCAAGATAAACTTATTTGGTTCAGATGGTGTCAAGCGTGTGTGGCGGCAACCAGGTGAGGAGTACAAAGACAAGTGTGTCTTGCCTACAGTCAAGCATGATGATGGGAGTGTCATGGTGTGGGGCTGCATGAGTTCTGCCGGCACTGGGGAGCTATAGTTCATTGAGGGAACCATAAACCATATACTGTGACATACTGAGCATGATCCCCTCTCTTTGGAGACTAGGTCGCAGGGCAGTATTCCAACATGATAATGACCCCAAACACACCTGCAAGACAACCACTGCATTGCTAAAGAAGCCGAGAGTAAAGATGATGGACTGGCCAAGCATGTCTCCAGACCTAAACCCTATTAAGCATCTGTGGGGCATCCTCAAATGGAAAGTGGAGGAGCGCAAAGTCTCTAACATCCATCAGCTCCATGATGCCGCCATGGAGGAGTGGAAGAGGACTCCAGTTGCAACCTGTGAAGCTCTGGTGAACTCCATGCCCAAGTTGGTTAAGGCAGTGCTGTAATATAATGGTGGCCACACAAAATATTTAAACTTTGGGCCCAATTTGGACATTTTTACTTAGGGGTGTACTCACTTTTGTTGCCAACAGTTTAGACATTAATGGCTGTGTGTTGGGTTATTTTGAGGGGACAGCACATTTACACTGTTATACAAGCTGTACACTACTTTAAAAAAAAATAAAAATAAAAGCTCAATTACATCATGAACATGAAACGGTCATGGTTAATTTCACATACAGTAATGTGCAGTATTCCCAACATTTGGGTCAAATAAATAGCAATGACACATGTAACATTACAGTAAAATATATGTCCACCACAAAACGCCTTCATCTCATTTTGTTGGGTAACAAACTATACAGTCTGAACTGCCCAATCCCTGCATTTTATGTGTTCCTAGGAACAAATGAGAAGGGAAAAAAACAGCTCTAGAGAAGGAAAGAAAGAAAGAAAATTCATGAGGGAAGACAGAAAAGTACACATTCGAAAGTAGATAGGGGAGGGGGGGAAAGATGTACACTCACTACTTTACATTGTAGCAAAGTGTCATTTCTTCACTGTTGTCACATGAAAAGATATACCGTATATACTCGAGTATAAGTCGTTCCGAGTATAAGTCGAGGCCCTAATTTACCACAAAAAAATGGGAAAAACTTATTGACCCGAGTATAAGACGAGGGTGAGAAATGCACAGCTACTGTAAGTGGAAAAGAGGGTCAACAATGCCCATTTGCAGCATCACTGTGCCCATTTGCATGCCTCACTGTGCCCATTTACAGCCATAGGTCCCCTGAACTTCAAACTCGGTAGTTAAGGGTTCCTAGATGCCCCCTAGCTGCAGCTAAAATTTGGGGTCTCTGAACCCAAAGGGTCCCGAAATGACATTGCTGCAGATGGACACAGTTGACCGAATTTGGGGCCCCGTATCTTGGGGCCACTTAGTGCTAGGGGCCCCAAAATTGGTTCGGAAAATGTCATTCTCTGCTGCAGAAAAGTGCTTGACATTTTCTGAACCGACTTTGGGGCCCCATATCTCAGGGCCACTTAGTTCTAGGAACCCCTAATTTGGTGTGCAAACCCAGTGGAACTAGCACCATAAAATTTCCAAAGCTGAGGTTCCTAGAACCAAGTGGCCCTGAGATATGGGGCCCCAAAGTCGGTTCAGAAAATGTCAAGCACTTTTCTGCAGCAGAGAATGACATTTTCCGAACCGATTTTGGGGTCCCATATCTCGGCGCCACTTAGGGCTAGGACCTTCAGCTTTGGATATGTTGTGGTACCAGTTCCACTGGGTTTGCACACCACATTTGGGGTTTCTAGCACCAAGTGGCCCTGAGATACAGGGCCCCAAATTCAGTTCGGAAAATGAAATTTTTTGCTGCAGAAAAGTGCTTGACTCGAGTATAAGTCGAGGGGGGCACTTTCAGCACAAAAAAATGTGCTGAAAAATTCGACTTATACTCGTGTATATACGGTAATAAAATATTTACAAAAATGTGAGGGGTGTACTCACTTTTGTGAAATACTGTATATAGCCTGACATCCCCCAAAGGGATCCTCCCCTCTAGTAGGTGGGGAGAAGGCTCCACGTGGAGGAGCGTCTTCTCTATCCACCACCATTGTAACTGGTTGTTTGGGTGGCCGGTGCACATATCAAATGAGGGGATGACATCACGCGTCGACGGCCCTCCGACTTGCAAGCGCTGGTCCCTCTGTTGCTGGGCAACAGCCAGGAGGGAGGATAGCAGGGCTGGCAGATGACGTAGACAAGGCCCGGCCCACCTGGAAGGGCCAGTGCAAAATGCGAAGCGGATGCGGCCAAGGATCCATAGGGCAGAGGGAGGATCCAACTGTCCCAGGACCCTAGGCCGAACGGCCCACGTGTGCTGGGCACGCACACAGAGGGCCCATCCTAGATAGCCCCCAGGATAGCAAAAGACTATAAAAAAAACTAAAAAAAAACTAGAAAGGATGAAGAATGAAAAGAAGTAAAAATGAATGAGAAACATGAAAAAAAAAGGCAAACAACAAAGCACAAAGAAACTTAAAATAAATAAATTGAAATAAATAAATAAAAAAACCCCCAGAAAACAAGAAACAAAAGAAGAAACAAAATTATCTCAAAGACTATGGAGCTGGATAAACCTCAAAAAGAAATTTGTATTTTTCAACAGGAAATGATGTTCTTAAAAGATACGTCAAGCTTTGGGGAATTGGACATGCATCTGAACAACAAACTGGATTGTTTAGAGAAAGAAATAATTGGAGGTAAAAAAAAGATAACATGCTATGGGACAACCTAAACTTACAATATGTATGTCTAAATGAGATATAGGAGATCATATAAAAGATTTACTGGAGAAATCAAGGGTAAAAATAATGTTCGTTTTTTAGACACACGTAGACAGATGTTACTAATGTTGCCTTTGCCGGGTCTTACAGGCCTCATGCACGCTGGGCATTTAGTGCTAGTGGCAGCATGTTAAACTCTATGAGAGGTGAAAACCTGCTGCAGTTGAATAGGGTTGGATGATGCACTGAGTGGTACTAACATTTAGAGCAGTATGCACCCAGGAACAAATGCCCATAATGCAGACGGCTTATGTTCTGGGCATTCGCCCCTGGGTGCATACTGCCCTAAACGTTAATACATCTTGGTGCACCGTCCAGCTTCAGCAGCTTTCAGCCACTCTAATGCCGCATACACACGATCGGACATTCCGACAACAAAATCCTGGATTTATTTCCGACGGCTGTTGGCTCAAACTTGTCTTGCATACACACGGTCGCAAAATGTTGTCAGAAATTCTGAACATCAAGAACGCGGTGACATACAACACATACAACAAGCCTAGAAAAATGAGCCTAGAAAAATGAAGTTCAATAGCCAGTGCGGCTCTTCTGCTTGATTTGGAGCATGCGTGGAATTTTGTACATTGGAATTGTGTACACATGATTGGAATTTACCACAACGGATTTTGTTGTTGGAAAATTTGAGAACCGGCTCTCAAATTTTTGTTGTCAGAAATTCCAACAACAAATGTCCGATGGAGCCTACACACGGTCGGAATTTCTGACAACAAGCTCACATCGAACATTTGTTGTTGTAAATTGCGACCGTGTGTATGTGGCAATAGAGTTTAACAGGCTGCCAGCAGCCTGGCACCTGTGCTATCTCCCCACACCTCAACACCTGGATCTTATGCACCAGGGCTAAACACCCAGTGTATATGGTAAGAATATTGCTGCGCTACCCTAATGTAGAAAGAACGTGGAAACTATAAATGCATGGACAGCTGCATGCACCGAAAATGGGGATAGACAGACCCCAAAACGAACAGAATGAGATAAGGGGAGGGGGTGCTGCGCTAACCAAAGAAAGGTGACTAGAGTATGAAGGATCTCTGGAGGGGGTAGTCCAAAAATGGTTAAGGGGATGCTGATATCAAAATATCATGCTGATAATCCCATATTCATACGGGCAAATCAAATAAATAACATACAGTACAATAATAAATCTTATATGTGTAGAAAATGCAAAGGTGCCAATCAAGCTAAAATAAAAGTCTGACATAACCTGAGATCATTATTAAATAAAATCGCTTTGACTTGCATACAGATGTGCAATCTATATATATCAATAGACCTGTGCATAAATGCATGAAAAGTGCATGGTGCTACGGGACCAAATCCTCTAAAGTATGTGTCTAGCAGTTCACACAGTAATGCCAACAGTACGTAATCCTCTGTGTATAATCTTAGAATATTATAACGCTAATTCCCATAGCCATAAGGAAACATAAAACAAATAATGCAATAAATAAATCCAGTGCATATAGGTATGTGCCAATTAAGCTAGAAAATAAGTAGAAAAAATTCACAATAAAACCATCTAATGGTAAACACATATATATGTGCAATCTCATATAACAATTAATAACGTGCAAAAAATGCATAAAAAGTGCATAGTGCGAAGTGATCTAATGATCTATAAACTCACACAGTGTGCCAACAGTGTGTGATACCTCTGTGTAATATATGAATTACCAAATAACATATCATGCACCTGTGTATAAAGTAAAACACAAACAATAGGAGTGATAATGTCCACAATGTAAAAATAATAATCTTTGGGGTGCATCAAAAGAAGTTCACTGTGCTCAAAAAGGTTGTGACCATAAAGTGAGGTGCCAGAGGAGTGACAGGCATGTAAGTCCTCTTCGTGTACTAACACACTTAAGTAAGCAGTGGCCCCTTACCTAGCGGTGCTAGGTCAACCGCAGAGATCTACAGGTAGATGGTAGTGGTCTTTACTTGGGGTCCTGGGCTGCACAGGTTCTGTCACACCTGGTGGTGCTCGGTAAGCTGCAAGCTAGTGTAGGTGACTGTGGTCTTTTGGTAATGGTCCTGGACCAGCGCGGGTCCTAGCTCCACCTCCATGCCTCACATAAGAGTGTACCAATAATAAAGGACAAGGGGGTACCGCATAGTGTAATAAGGTTAAACGATAGGTTTTATCCAAAAGCAAATACAGGTACTCACATAAAAATATCAGACCGGTGCTAAACTCCCACGAGCTGGGACGGAATGGGCACTTCAGATTGACTGAGGCTAACGAGCTCGCCGCTCGTGGGAGTTTAGCACCGATCTGATATTTTTATGTGAGTAACCTGTATTTGCTTTTGAATATATATACACTGTATTCAGTTTAGCTAGATCCATTCCTGTTATTATCTTCCTACTGACAGGCAGGCTTGTGTTGTTACAGTATTTACAGCTACATGAAGAAAATTGCTGGTGTTCTTCTGATCCTATTAGTACCACAGTCAGGCAGATAGACTATTTACAGTTAGTGTAGTGTGTCCTCCTCACAGTGTTCAGCTAAAGCTACAAGTTAGTTTAGTGTGACCTCTGCACAGTGTTCAGCTAAAGCTACAAGTTAGTATAGTGCGTCCTCTGAACAGTGTTCAGCTAAAGCTACAAGTTAGTGTATTGCAAACAGTTCAGCTAAAGCTACAAGTTAATGTAGTGCATCCTCCTCACAGTGTTCAGCTAAAGCTACAAGTTAGTGTAGTGCGCCCTCCTCACAGTGTTCAGCTAAAGCTACAAATTAGTGTAGTGCAACCTCTGCACAGTGTTCAGTTAAAGCTACAAGTTAGTGTAGTGCGTCCTCTGAACAGTGTTCAGCTAAAGCTACAAGTTAGTGTAGTGCACAGTATTCAGCTAAAGCTACAAGTTAGTGTAGTGCGACCTCTGCACAGTGTTCAGCTAAAGCTACAAGTTAGTGCAGTGCGTCCTCTGAACAGTGTTCAGCTAAAGCTACAAGCTAGTGTAGTGCACAGTGTTCAGCTAAAGCTTCAAGTTAGTGTAGTGCGTCCTCCTTACAGTGTTCAGCTAAATCTACAAGTTAGTGTAGTGCGTCCTCCTAACAGTGTTCAGCTAAATCTACAAGTTAGTGTAGTGCGTCCTCCTCACAGTGTTCAGCTAAAGCTATAAGTTAGTGTAGTGCGACCTCTGCACAGTGTTCAGCTAAAGCTACAAGTTTGTGTAGTGCGTCCTCCTCACAGTGTTCAGCTAAAGCTACAAGTTAGTGTAGTGCACAGTGTTCAGCTAAAGCTACAATTTAGTGTAGTGCGTCCTCCTCACAGTGTCCAGCTAAAGCTACAAGTTAGTGTAGTGCGACCTCTGCACAGTGGTCAGCTAAAGCTACAAGTTAGTGTAGTGCGTCCTCTGAACAGTGTTCAGCTAAAGCTACAAGTTAGTTTAGTGTGACCTCTGCACAGTGTTCAGCTAAAGCAACAAGTTAGTGTAGTGCGTCCTCTGAACAGTGTTCAGCTAAAGCTACAAGTTAGTGTAGTGCACAGTGTTCAGCTAAAGCTACAAGTTAGTGTAGTGCGACCTCTGGACAATGTTCAGCTAAAGCTACACGTTAGTGTAGTACGACCTCTGCACAGTGTTCAGCTAAAGCTACAAGTTAGTGTAGTGCATCCTCTGAACAGTATTAAGCTAAAGCTACAAGTTACTGTAGTGCACAGTGTTCAGCTAAAGCTACAAGTTAGTGTAGTGCACAGTGTTCAGCTAAAGCTACAAGTTAGTGTAGTGCGACCTCTGGACAATGTTCAGCTAAAGCTACAAGTTAGTGTAGTACGACCTCTGCACAGTGTTCAGCTAAAGCTACAAATTAGTGTAGTGCAACCTCTGCACAGTGTTCAGTTAAAGCTACAAGTTAGTGTAGTGCGTCCTCTGAACAGTGTTCAGCTAAAGCTACAAGTTAGTGTAGTGCACAGTATTCAGCTAAAGCTACAAGTTAGTGTAGTGCGACCTCTGCACAGTGTTCAGGTAAAGCTACAAGTTAGTGTAGTGTGTCCTCTGAACAGTGTTCAATTAAAGCTACAAGTTAGTGTAGTGCACAGTGATCAGCTAAAGCTACAAGTTATTGTAGTGCGTCCTCCTCACAGTGTTCAGCTAAAGCTACAAATTAGTGTAGTGTGTCCTCTGAACAGTGTTCAGCTAAAGCTACAAGTTAGTGCAGTGCACAGTGTTCCGCTAAAGTTACAAGTTAGTGTAATGCGTCAAGTTAGTGTAGTGCATCCACTGAACAGTGTTCAGCTAAAGCTACCTGTAGAAGGTTGGTGGTGTTTTCCTGATCCTATCACTACCGCAGGCAGCTACATTATTTTAACGTTAGTGTAGTGCGTCCTCTTTACAGTGTTCAGCTAAAGCTACCTGTAGAAGGTTGGTGGTGTTTTCCTGATCCTATCACTACCGCAGGCAGCTACATTATTTTAACGTTGGTGTAGTGCGTCCTCTGCACAGTGTTCAGCTAAAGCTACAAGTTAGTGTAGTGCGACCTCTGCACAGTGTTCATCTAAAGCTACCTGTAAAAGATTGGTGGTGTTCTCATACTACAGGCAGGCAGTTGATTTTGCTAGCTGCAGTATCAGTATATATATATATATCCCAGCTTAGTGCAGCTACATCTCACTGCAGGCCATCAGTATGTCTGGAAGGCCAACAAGGAGAGGCAGACAATCACAAGCCAATAAAAGAGGGCAAGCAGGCTCTGTGTCTAGAGGCAACAGTGCTAGTCGTGGTGACGGTGCATCCTCATCAGCACGTGGCTGTGGGACACGCTTGGCCTTTTTTTTGGCAGCTGTCCGTATTGAGCCGCAACATGCGGAAGACTTGGTCGAGTGGATGACCAAGCCATCCTCATCCTCCTCATCCTCTCTCACCCATGCTCAGGGTACTTTGTCTGGCAAAGCAGATGCCACCGCGGCCTCTTCCCTTGGCTCAATGGCATCAGTGACTGCTTCCCTAGCCCCACCATGTCCTCCTGAGGAGTCCCTCGAACTGTTTGAGCACAGTGTTGGGTACATGCTCCAGGAGGATGTCCAGCGTTTAGAAGGCTCTGATGATGATACTGAGCTAGATGAAGGCAGTATGGTGAGCACGGACAGAGGGGGTGCCCAAGAAGAACAGCAATCTGGCAGTCATGCTCCCCCTGCTGCAGCATACTGCCAGGTTTGCTCCAGTGATGAGGAGGGAGGGGATGATGAGGTCACTGACTCAACGTGGGTGCCTGATAGGAGAGAGGAGGAGGAGGAGAAAGCACATCACCAACGAGGCAGGATGCCCTCCAGGGGCCAGCCTAAGGGCAGCACACTGACTGCATCACACCGCAAAGCTCGCATGTGCAGGGCACTGCTGTCTCTGCGCGTTATTCCAAAAGTTCTTTGGTGTGGACCTTTTTTGAGAAGAGTGCATCAGATCGCACCTCTGTTATTTGCAACATATGTCTCAAGAGTATCTCGCGTGGCCAAAAAATCTCCCGCTTGGGCACCACATGCTTGACCAGACATATGTTGACCTGCCATGCAGTTCATTGGCAAGCGTATCTAAAAGACCCACACCAAAGAACAAAGAGGACCTCTCCTTGCTCCTCATCAGCTGAGATTTCCAACCCCACTATACCTTCAGTCCTCTCTAAGATCTGCACTGAGAAGAATGACGGTGTAGATTTAGGTGTGTCACAGCCAAGTACTTGTGGGCAATCTGCTTTCGGTACACCGACGTCAGATTGTACCAGGCAAATTTCCCTGCCCCAGCTGCTGCACCGTCGAAAGAAGTTCGCTTCCAGCCATCCACATGCCCAGCGATTGAATGCTAGCTTGGCAAATGCTAGCTACCTTTTCAGTTGGCAGACTCTGCCCCCTTGCATGAGTTTGTGGAATGTGTGGTTCCTCAGTGGCAGGTACCCAAACGCCACTTTTTCTCATGGAAGGCAATTTCGGCTTTCTACCGGCATGTGGAAGGCAATGTCCATGCCTCGCTGGACAGGGCAGTCAGCGGTAAGGTGCATATTACCGCTGACTCATGGTCCAGCAGGCATGGACAGGGACGTTACCTACGTTTCACGGCGCATTGGGTGACTCTGCTGGCAGCTGGGAAATGCCACTACTAATGAGTCTGACACACCTCTCTCCTCCACCCCCTCCTCTTCTTCCTTTATGGCCTCTTCCTGTGCTTTGTCCTCGGAACCAGCGGTGCGCCGTAGGCGTTCAAGGGGCTACGCAAGTATGCAGGCCAAAAGATGCCGTGAGGTGCTTGAGCTGGTGTGCTTGGGGGACAGGAGCCACACTGGGGCAGAGGTTCTGTCAGCTCTGCAGGGGCAGGTTCAGAGGTGGTTGACACCACGCCAACTTAAGGCAGGAATGGTAGTTTGCGACAATGGCACCAACCTCCTCTCCACTCTCCGACAGGGACAACTGACCCATGTGCCCTGTTTGGCTCGCGTCCTTAACTTGGTGGTGCAGCAGTTCTTTGGCAGGTACCCGGGCTTACAGGATGTCCTGAGGCAGGCCAGGAAAGTCTATGTGCATTTCTGCCAGTCATAAAATACCAGTGCTCGGCTGGCAGACCTCCAAAAGGAATTTAACCTGCCCAAGAACTGCCTAATCTGTGACATGCCCACCAGGTGGAACTCAAAGTTGGCCATGCTGCAGCAGCTGAACACGCAGCAGAGGGCCATCAATGAGTACCTGTGCGACTATGGCACCAGGACAGGGTCAGGGGAGCTTGTTTTTTTTTCCCCCACGCCAGTGGGCCATGATTAGGGATGCATGCACTGTCCTGTCACCATTTGAGGAGGCCACAAGGATGGTGAGCAGTGACAGTGCATGCATCAGTGACACTGTCCCCCTTGTCCACCTGTTGGAGCACACGCTGCATGGAATAATGGACAGGGCACTTGAGGCAAAACAGAGGCAGGAAGAGGAGGACTTCCTTAGCTCTCAAGGCCCCCTTTATCCAGACAGTGTTCCTGCGTGTCCACCGATCACACAGGAAGAGGACGAGGAGGAGGATTGTGTCAGTATGGAGGTGGAGCCTGGCACTCAGCAGCAATCTTTAAGGGATCATTTACAGTCCCAAGAAACACATGGACTTGTACTTGGCTGGGAGTAGGTGGCTGCGGACCATGCAGTCCTTAGTGACCCAGAGGACTCTGGACCGAATGCCTCAGCAAACCTACACTGCATGGCCTCCCTGATCCTGCAAAGCCTGCAGAAGGATCCTCGTATTCGTGGTATCAAGGAGAAGGAACAATACTGGCTGGCAACCCTCCTTGATCCACGTTACAAGGGTAAGGTTGCGGAACTCATCTTGCCGTCGCAGAGGGAGCAGAGGATGAAACATCTTCGGGAGGCCTTGCAGAAAGGTCTGTGCAACGCGTTCCCAGAGACTGGGAGGTTACAAACTCCTGTTTCTGGACAACGTGTTGCTGAGGCTTTGGTCAGTCAAAGAAGGAGCGGTGGAGAAGGTGGCCGTCTGACCGATGCGTTCAGACAATTTTTTAGTCCGCAGCCCCAAGATATGATCGGTTCCAGCAACCATCATCAGCGTCTGTTTTACATGGTGCAGGAATACCTAGGGGCAAGATCTGACTTGGACACCTTTCCCACCGAAAATCCTCTGGGTTACTGAGTCTTGAGGATGGATCACTGGCCAGAGCTTGCACAGTATGCAATTGAGCTACTGGCCTGTCCTGTAGCCAGCGTTCTTTCGGAACGCACATTCAGTGCTGCTGGAGGCTTTGTAACCGATCACAGGGTGCGTCTGTCCACCGACTCAGTCAATCGACTGACCTTCTTAAAAATGAATACCAAGCACCTGATGCTGATGTAACCGAATACATTTTTTTGAAATGTCAGATCCCTTCAAAGACTGCCTATGCTGATTCTGAGTGACTATCCTGTTATACTGAGTAATTATCCTCTTCATGATGATAGCTTGTAAGAACATTTTTGGTTCTGGGCGCCGCCAGTCCCGCCACCAGTGCCTAAGGCCCAATTTTTCAGCCCCTGTTTTAACAGGGGCAAGTAATTACAATTTTTCATGCAATTCTTTACAGCAGGGCTAGTTCCTGTGCTCCAACTAGAGTATCTGTGAGGGTTTGCAGTGTTGTGGCACCAGCACCAGTGCCTAAGGCCCAATTTTTCAGCCCCTATTTAACAGGGGCGTGTAATTACAATTTTTGATGCAATTCTTTGCAGCAGGGCTAGTTCCTGCGCTCCAGCTAGAATATCTGTGAGGGGTTCCAGTGTTGTGGCACCAGCACCAGTGCCTAAGGCCAAATTTTTCAGCCTCTGTTCAACAGGGACATGTAATTAGAATTCTTGATCTAATATTTCACAGCAGGGCCCGTTTCTGCGCCCACCAAGAGTATCTGTGAGGACTTACAGTGTTGTGGCACCAGCACCACCACCAAAGGCCCACTTTTTCTGCCCCTGTTCAACAGGGGCATGTAATTTTTCACAGCAGGGCCCTGTGAGGGCTTACAGTGTTGTGGCCACAACAACACCTAAGGCCCAAATTTCTGCTGAGTATATAGGGCAGGCCCCTACTTTAAAACATTCAACTTACAAACGACTCCTACTTGCAAACGGAAGGAGATAACAGGAAGTGAGATGAAATATACCCCTGGGAAGGGAAATACTCTCCTGTAAGGGTTAATATGGGAAAAACTTTTCTCCTTTCCACTGATGCTTTATCACCAATCCTTGTTTCACAAAAAAACCCAATTTTTCAAAAAACATTTGTCATTGGGACAAAAAGTGAGGTGAAATCTTCTGAAGAGGAGCACAGACAGCAAAACAAATGTCACAGGGGTGATAACCCTTCCCTAGGTTTTCCAAAAAGCTTAAAATAGATTTTTTGGCTGGAGCTAAACACGTTAAAATGTACCAGTTCAAAATTACAAACAGATTCCACTTAACAACAAACCTACAGTCCCTGTCTTGTTTGCACCGCCTGTATTCTGCTGTTCAGAGTATATAGGGCCTGGGGGCCCCACACCTTTCCTTTTTTAATTTGAGTGCGGGGTTCCGCTTAATATCCATACAAGACCCAAAGGGCCTGGTAATGGACTGGGGGGTACCAATGCCGTTTGTCTCACTGATTTTCATCCATATCGCCAGGACCCGATATTACATTAAAGCCGCAAGCAGTTTTAAATGACTTTTTTTCCTTTAAAAATTACATTTTGTGCAGGGACTGTTCTAAGCATGGGAAATACGTGCCACTTTACAGGCATACTATAGACACCCGCCAGGTATGATATTTAAAGAAATATTTTCCTTTTTTTTTTTTTACTTTAAGCAACGGGCATTGTATATTTAGCTATGTGCCGTTGTGGTGCTTTCTATATAGGGAAAACTAAACGCCCTTTTGCTAGAAGGATACAGGACCACCTGTACTACCTGGACGCAGGACTACTGTATACCCCCATCTGTAAACATGTGGGCCTCCAACACAGCTATGATCCTAACTATGTGTCCTTCTTCGCCCTTGAGGTTATACCTGAACCAGAGAGGGGTGGGAATGTGGATAGAATGATCCTGCAGCGTGAGGCCAGGTGGATATATAACCAACGGGCAACCAGTCCACCGGGCCTCAACACTGCACTCACGTTTAACCCCTTTCTATAATCCCAGCTACCCTCATAAATACCGAGTACGCACATATTCTAATTATTTACCATATCCTGTGCTACCAATTCTTACCTGCTGAAATTATGACCGTAGCCGTGGATGTCACCACCACCTCCACCTCCGTTTCATTGTCTGTCATCTGGGGTTACAATAAGGCTGGGGTATTCTCTTATTTACCCTTTAGGCATATAACACTGCGTATATCTATACAGTTGATAACTATCCATCCTGGGAGTCTAGAAACAAGCCTATTGGATTTATTTCATACTTACTAGGGGAATTAGGTTGCTATTGAGTGACCCCTACTAGCTAGTCCAATTATTCACTAGTATCTCCCACTTATGTTATGACTGAATAATCAATTTTTATCACAAAATCCTTTGCTGCTATTTTTTCAACCACTTTCTTTCCATGCAGATAATTAAACTTTTCTTTGTGTATATTATTTATTGCTAAAGCACATTTATACAACTATCGTTAGATAGTCGGTCCTCCTGACCGATAAGTATGTATACATATATATATATATTTTTTGTATTATCCGCTGTTATACTGTTTATTTTTCATTTTTTATCTTTTATTTTTGTCTTTCTGGCACCATTTCTCGGCACATCCGCAGCCGTCCGGTTATGTTTGCGACTAAGTGGGAGAACTCGGATGTCCCTGCCCAGGGGGTGGAGCTTCCCCTTTATCCACCCCCATTTGCCCATCACGCCATATGTGCGTTGTGGGCAATGCGCGCGCATTACGCTAGGTGGAGCGTGCTCACGCTCGCTGTGCGCATGCGCGCGCATTACGGCAGGGACACCCGGACCGGAAGCAATGCCGGAGGTCATTCTGACCTGATTGCTTCCGGTGGGGCCATACCATTTAAAGATGGAAGCGCGGATGGTGTCTGTCTGACACATCCTGCGGCCATCCATCGTGAACGGGCGGACGCCCGTATCCTCTATGAGCACACACTTCTTTTTGGCGCTGTCCTCGCTCTCCCCCCTTCCTCCTTCTCCTGCTTAGAAGGGTAAGTCCACATATTGTAGATAGAAACATTTTCTTATGAACGTATCGGTTTTCCGGTTATGTACTGGAGACGGTATGCACATGTCTCCTAGCTTTTGTTACTTGTCATGCTTCTGTGGTCTTTGCCCTGTGGGGATATCTATATTTGGCATTATCTGGATTTGTATGTTAGTCCAAGGAAAGTTGCGCTGGGCCCCTGCACTAATAGGATTACCCAATATATATTATATTATTATATTATATAATATCGGGCACTATATATATATATCATTGATTCCATATAACGGATTTGGCAATGACCAATCACTGTCAATATAGACTGAGCTATTAATTACCCTTTATGCCGCCTGATATATATACATATATATTTTTCTTTTGAATTTGCAGCAGTGGTTCCCACGTATAACATCCTGAGTGTATGGCTCAGTTCTCCTACTGGCACTGTCATTCTGGGATCTGGCACCCAGCGACATTTCATACCGGCCGGCTTTGCGGTTGCTGTCTTTTGAATGGTGATTTTAACTTAGTCCTGAAACTATAGTAGGTGAGCAACTGTCTGTTATAATCAGTATCTGTTAGGCTTTGCTATGTCATTGGACGATCTAAGACTGCTTTTTGTCTACACAGTGTAAATGCATTAACTGCATCGTGTCTAGCCCTGATGAAGCGAATTTCCACTAGCGAAACATGTTGGCTTTAGTCACGCACGAATCGTTGATGTCACTACTGTTATAGTATATGTCCATTTATGTATTGTGTACATTTTCTTACATTGTTGTTCAATAAATATTATTATTATTTTAATTGTTTGTCCAAATGCTCACCTACACAACTCAGCCAATTTTTCCCTAAAATCCCACCCCTTGAGGAGGGTTTTTGTCCAGCCTCCCCCTTCCCTACCAGTTCGCTTTCCCTTCCCACCCCTCCTCTTTCCTTATACTACTGTAATCAGGGATGGAAAATTACTTGAGTTGTTTTCTCCTATAGTCCAGTTATCCCGCTTTTATTTTACTTTAAGCATCATTAAAATCACTGCTCCCGAAAAACTTTACATTTTTAAAAGTTTTTTTTGCATTGATACATGTCCCCTGGGGCAGGACCCGGGTCCCCAAACACTTTTTAGGACAATACCATGCAAATTAGCCTTTAAAATGAGCACTTTTGATTTAGAACGTTCGAGTCCCATAGACGTCAATGGGGTTCTAACGTTCATGCGAATTTTCGGTCCGTTAACAGGTTCTGGTGTGAACCGAACTGGGGGATGTTCGGCTCATCCCTAATTAGGCCTAAAGGAGGCCATAGATTTGGCAATTTTCTGGTGGAAAGAAAGAAAATTGCTTGATTCCCCCTTCAACACAGTCAGTGTTGATGGGGGAATCCCTCCCACAGTACTGTTGTATTCTGCCAGCAGGGAGCCTTCCCTGCCAGCTGAACACAATGATTAGTGTTGCCGATGACATAATCGTTTGGCAAAAACCCAACATGCTGGTTGTACACAAATCAATCGATATATTGACTTGTGTACAACCAGAGTGTCCATACATGGATCAAAATGTGGACTGTCCCTGCTGAAATCGGCTAAATTGCTTGTATAGCCAGATTAGGTCATCTTCTCTGTCCATGCATGTAACAGAAAACAGCGCTCAACACGAAACCCCTTAAACACAGGTGTGAACAAAGACCAAATTAGGAATGTTTTGTGTTGGGCGCTGGGATCCTGCATGGTTTGGGACATTTTATTTTTTTTGTCAATGAATGATATAAACCCCCGTTTTACAAATTAATATGACTACTGCTATAAGTAATATGTGGGTTTTATATGCTTTATGTTTATATTGTTTTAAATGGTTGCTATGTGAATTTATGAATGAGATCATAGTTTCTTGATAATTAACAGCTGATCCAATTTTCTCATTGGATATGAGAAGGACCATAATAACTTTAAATTAGTGATTTGAAATGTCAAGATAATACTCTGTATCAATAAGTCTCTTTGTGCGTAAAATACCAAAGAAATCATTTTTTCTGATGTATCCTGGAATTCCAGGAAACCTCACTGATGTTCATCAATTGTTATGTACATGCATCTTCTAGTGACGAGCTGGACGAACACACACATTTTTAACAAACAAGTGTGGGGCAACCTGTAGCAGTACTCCTTTCAAATATGGAGCTTACACAGGGTTTGAACTTCCAGCTTCAAAGGAGGAACAAAGGTAAATATAAGTGGGTGGGCAGAGTCAGGTATTTCGAGAGACTTTGTCATTTTACCCTGAAGCTACATTTTTTGTATATATTCTTTTCTTTCTTTAATGTGTTTAGGCCTAAAAAATACAAAGTTTATAAACCTCTCATTTTTTAGTCGGTCAAATAGGAAATATTGCACATGAGTGCATCAGAATAGTTAATATCTATTTCATATTCATGGTGTGTAACTATAGTAGCCCACATGGAGAATACAGACCCAGTATTGGAAAGGTTGCAGTTAACCCAAACTGCCTGTGAAGCTTCCAACTAAAAACTAATATAGGACACTCTGGAGGAGACTGGTTGTTTGCTATTCACAGCTCTCCCTCACGTTCTCTATGTAGCAAATAGTTTAGGTGTCGTAAAGGCTTTTGGTTATTTTGGCAATACATTCCAGTTCCCCTTCCTAACTGGGAGAAGGCTTGCTGCTTTCAGAGCTTCTATTGCAGCCAGACCAACACTCTGAAATGATCCCAGATTGCCTACGGCTGCATTCCAGGAATGTGGGCAGATCCACGTGAAAAATGCATCAAAATACACATTGCACTTGTGATGCCATTTTTCCTTAATGGCACCCCAAATGTGGTTAGCAGTCATGCATTTTGGCGGGCATTTGTTGCTCAACAAAATGCATGATAAATGCGCCACAATGTATCTAATACAGTGTGTATAGTTTCTACTACACTTCTGGTGGTGTACACAGTACACAATACAGTGTAGCTGTTGTACAGTTTATAATACAGTGCAAGCGGTGTACACAGTATCTAATACAGTGTGTACAGTTTCTACTACACTTCTGGTGATGTACACAGTACACAATACAGCGCAACCGTAGTACAGTTTATAATACAGTGCAGGCGGTGTACACAGTATCTAATACAGTGTGTAAAGTTTCTACTACACTTCTGGTGGTGTACACAATACAGTGCAGCCATAGTACAGTTTCTAATACAGTTCAGGCGGTATACACAGTATCTAATACTGTGTGTACAGTTTCTACTACTTTTCTGGTGGTGTAAATAGTATTTAATAAAGTGTGTGCAGTTTTTACTACACTTCTGGTGGTGTACTTAGTATACAATACAGTGCAGCCGTTGTACAGTTCTAATACAATGCAGGCGGTGTACACAGTATCTAATACAGTGTGTACAGTTTCTACTACATTTCTGGTGGTGTACACAGTATCTAATACAGTGTAGTGTGGTGTTGCAAAACAAAAAATACATCATGTCCGGAAGGCCACCAAAGAGAGGCAGACACTCACAGGCCACTAATAGAGGGCAAGCAGCCTCTGTGTCTAGTGTCTACAGTCAACAGTGGGTCATGGACATGGTGCATTCTTTGCCGGTGGTCATGGGGAACGCTTGTCCTTTTTTTCTGCTGCTGGCCGTGTTATTGAGCCACGACATGCAGAAGAGTATGTGGAGTGGATAACAAAGCCATCCTCATCCTCCTCATCCTCTGTCACTCAGGCTCAGAGTAGTTTGCCTTTCAACGCAGCTGCCAAAGCGGCCTATTCTATCGGCTCCTTGTCCACAGTCACTCCTTCCATAGCCCCACCATCATGCACGGAGAAGTCCCCAGAATTATTTGACCACAGTGTCGTGTACATGCTGCTGGAGGATGTGCAGCAATTTTAAGGCTCTGATGTTGGTTGCCAGGTTGAGGAAGGGAGTAACGTGAGCCTAGAGAGAGGGGGTGCCACAGAAGGACAAGAAACTGGCAGTCATGTTCCCCCAGCTGCAGCATACGGCCAATTTTGCTCCAGTGACGAGGAGGGAGGGGATGATGAGATCACTGACTGTACTGGGGTGCCTGAGAGAAGAGAGGAGTAGGAGGAGGCACAACTCCAATGAGGCAAGGTGTCCACTAGGGGGAAGCTTAAGGGCAGCCCCCCATTGCATCACACTGCAGAGTTCTGCAGGTGCAGGGCGCTGCTGACTCCCTGCTTACTTTTAAAAGTTCTTTGGTGTGGGCCTTTTTTGACACGTGTGCAGCAGATCGCACTGTTGCTGTTTTCAACCTCTGTCTGAAGCGGTTCAAGCATGGCCAGAATAGCAGTCGCTTGGGAACCACATGCTTGACCAGATATATGAGGACCTGCCATGCAGTCCGTTGGCAACAGCACTTGAAAGACTCACATCAAAGAAAAAAGTGGACTTCTCTTTGCTCCTCATCTGGGATCTCCAACCCTACTATACCTCCAGTCCTCTCAAAAACCAGCAGAGAGAGGAATGAAGGTATAGCAATAGGTGTCCTAAGTACTTGCAGCCAATCTGCCAACAGTACACCACCAATTGATTTTAGCTGGCAAATCTCCCTACCCCAGTTGCTGAACCGTAAAAAGAAATTCAGTCCCAGCCATCCACATGCTCAGCGTCTAAATGCTAGCTTGACCAAATTGCTAGCACTGCAACTATTGCCTTTCCAGCTGATAGATTCTGCCCCCTTTTGTGAATTTGTGGAATGTGCTGTACCTCAGTGGCAGGTTCAAAGACGCCATTTCTTTTCACAGAAGGCCATTCCGGCTCTCTATTGGCATGTGGAAGGCAATGTTTTGGCCTCGTTGGACAGGGCGATCCGCAGAAAGGTTCATATTACTGCTGACTCATGGTCCAGCAGGCATGGGCAGGGACCTTACCTTTCGTTCATAGTACACTGAGCAACTCTGCTGGCAGCTGGGAAGGATACAGGACAGAGTTCAGTGTTGTTGGAGCTTGTTCCGCCACCACGACTCCAAAATGCTAGTGGTGATTCTGCCACAGCTCTCACCTCCACCCCCTCCTCTTCTTGCTCTATGGCCCCTTCTGCAGTATGCCATTCACGTATACATTTTAACTGCTGAGCTAAGCTGGAATAATGATGCCTTAGTTACCTTAGACCTTTTTACAAGGCCTCTCTGACAGAGTAAAGGATGAGTTGGCAGGAAGAACCATTCCCTCAGGTCTGGATGATGTCATCTCCCTTTGCAATCAGATCGATATTCGCTTCCAGGAGAGGACCCTAGAGAAAAGGTGTCAGTACTCCATGGTCCTTAGCCAAGCTGAGCTCCCCTTTCCTCGATGTGTGGGACATACCTCACCAGCTGTGAAATCTATGTAGCTGGACTGGACTAGGTTACTTGCTTGTGTTTCTACTGTGGGGGCAAAGGTCATTTTCGGGACACCTGCTCTCTCCATCCGAGAAACACGGATCTAACACATCTGGAAGGTGCCATATTGGACCCAGGAAAATCACCTTCACCATCCCATCTCCTTCTTTCTGTGCTTCTCCATGTTGACTGATGGAATCAGCGATTGATGGTACTATTCTTCCTGGGGAGCCCATCCGCTTCCAGACCTTCCCTGTCTAGATGTCTATAGGGGTACTCCACCAGGAGTAGATATCCTTTCTCGTGCTACCTAAAGCCTCAACCCCCATTGTATTGGGCCTTCCTTGGTTACAGCTCCATTCTCCACACATTGATTGGACTATTGGGCAGATCCTGGCTTGGGGTCCCTCTTGTTTCTCGTCCTGCCTACTCAAGGTTACCCTAAAGGAGAGAATTCCTGTGGCCACCACATCAGTATCTCCTGCTCTTCCTGCTGCATATAGTAAGTTCCGGAATGTATTCTGCAAAAAATCAGCTGAGGTACTTCCTCCTCACAGGCCTTTTGACTGTGCCATTGACCTTGTTCCTAGCACAACCCTGCCCAGGGGGAGGACCTATGCCTTGTCAATTCCAGAGACCCAGGCCATGTCTGAGTATGTTGCGGAGAATCTAAAGAGAGGGTTCATTCGGGAAAATCCTCATCCCCTGCGGGGTCAGGGTTCTTTTTTGTGGCCAAGAAGGATGGGACCTTAAGACCCTGCATTGACTATCGAGGCTTAAACGCTCTGACAATCAAAAACTGATACCCCTTACCCTTAATACCGGAACTGTTCAACAGATTTAAAGGCGTCTCCATTTTCACTAAGTTGGATCTCAGGAGTGCGTACAATCTGATCTGGATATGGAGGGGTGATGAATGGAAAATGGAATTTAACACTAGAGATGGGCATTATGAATACTTGGTTATGTCCTTTGGTCTGTGTAATGCCCCAGCTGTGTTCCAAAACTTTGTCAACGAGATCTTCAGGGATCTGCCCTATCAGCTTGTTGTCATTTATCAGGATGAAATTCTCATCTTTACGGAAAGTCTGCTTGTTCACAGAAACCATGTCCGGATTGTACTTCAGCGCCTTAGAGAAAACAATCTGTATACAAAGCTGGAGAAATGCTCTTTCGAATGTTCGAGGTTCTGTTTTTGGAAAGCTTTGTCTCTAGCTTGGGTCTTCGTATGGATCCTGGAAAGGTCTCGGCCATTACCAACTGCCCTCTTCCCGCAAGCCTCAAGACTACACAGCGCTTTCTTTGGTTCACTAATTATTACAGGCAATTCATTAGGAAATACTCTTCCATTGCTGCGCCTATTATTGCCTTGACCAAGAAGGGTGCGAATGTGAAGGAGTGGCCCCCTGAAGCTGTCTCTGAATTTCATGACTTGAAACATGCCTTTGACTCTGGACCTTTGTTGAGGCAACCTGTCATGAATAGGTTCACCCAGTGTCCACCGGCGGGTGTCTTCCAACATCCAGAACCTGTAATAAGAGAACTCACCTGCTGGTGGCACTGTTGCATCCTTGGGCCGTAGTACCGGTGTCCACCAGCGGATGTATTCCGGCAGTGTGGAGCAGGCAGCACCTTCTGCGCTCAGGTGTAACGTGAGGTCAAATCACTGCAGTCTGATAAATACCCGGCAAGCCCTCTCATCCTTGCCTGGTGACTCTCTCCCTGTGCCCTGATCTTGCTGCCTGTAATCCTGACCTTGAGCCTGTTTCTGTCCTGTCCTGATCTGATCCGATCCCTATTCCGAGCCCATCCTGTACTTGTCCCTCCTGTTTCATGATTCCCTTGATCCCTGCCCTCCCTTGTGTATGACCTCAGCCTGGCTTTGTTTACGATTCCGGTATCTCCATTTGTATATACTATTTATTGTTTGTGGGCCTGTGGTTGGTTTTTGCACTGTTTATATTTCACGTACTTGCCACCTATTTAATAAACACCAATATTTTTTGCACTGACATACGTTTCTTGTTTCCTCTGTGCAGTCCACACAGTCTGGTCTACTAAATTCCGTAACAGTACACCAAGGCCATCCCTGACCAGAAGTGGCTGCATTAAGGAACCATCCTGGTTTGTTAGTTCTGCCAATATGGATTTCAATGAAATCATTTATTATTCTCTACTGGCTGAAGAGGATGATGAATGTTGTCGCCAGGTTTTAAAAGGGTGGACTAGTGATCAGCTGATGGAAACTATCTGATCAGCTCATTCCCTATTGGATCAGGGCGACATGTCATTTGAGGATGTTCAGCCCTTAATCCAGTTATGTGCAAAGGCAGCCCTGTCATGTTTTCCCGAAGGAAGCGATGATTTTTCTCCCCCTTCAATTATGGCCAAGTTGAATCCCTGGTATGGTTATTAGAAGATGATCCAGCCTTTTTTATGGAAGGTTATTTCGCTTGTTTACAGCAGGTGTTGTCTGATTGCATCCATTCAATGCAATCCCTGGTTAGTCATGCTGTGTGTGAATCAGCGTTTGTTCAACCTGTGCTACAGGCATGGTCAGATCTCCTGCATTTAGCTAACCCTCAACATTCCAGCCCTGCCATTAATCACCTGCCTTCCCAAGAATATATCTCCCCGTCGCCTATGGCAACCTCAGCTACAGCCCAGTTTACTCAGCTCCCTACCAAATACTATTACCCAGTCTCCAAGTGTAGCACCTATCCTGCCTTCAATCCACCTGCCTCTTCTCCTCCACAAGTAACAATCCCACAGAACCCTCCTCCAGCCACTGTTCCTTGGTCTTCCTTTTGCCCAGCTACATTCTTTTCTTACGACCCTGCACCTACGTACAAAGCTGCAGTGGCTAAACCAAAAAGAAACAAAAGTTCTTCCCGACCCACACCATCCTGCCAGTAACCCAACCTGCCTCCACACCAACCAACCTGTTCCAGCCTGCGTTCATGCCAGTTGATCTTGATGACCCACCTAAACCTGCCAACCCAGTGCCTGCTATCCAGTCTGATGTGCCTGCCTTCCAGCCTGATGTGCCTGCCTTCCAGCCTGATGTGCCTACCTTCTAGTCTGATGTGTCCGCTTTCCAGTCTGATGTGCCCGCTTTTCAGTCTGATGTCTTGATGCCTGCCTTCCAGCCCGAAGTCTGATGTGCCTGCCTTCCAGCCTGATGTGTCTACCTTCCAGTCTGATGTGCCTGCTTTCCAATCTGATGTCTTGATGCCTGCCATCCAACCTGATGTGCTTGCCTTCCAGCCTGATGTGCCTGCCTTCCAGCCTGAGGTGCTTACCTTCCAGTCTGATGTGCCCGCTTTCCAGTCTGATGTCTTGATGTCTGCCTTCCAGCCGAAGTCTCGATGCCTGCCTTCCAGCCTGATGTGCCTGCCTTCCAGCCTGATGTTCCCGCTTTCCAGTCTGATGTGCCCACCTTCCAGCCTGATGTCTCGATGCTTGCCTTCCAACCGGATGTCTCAGTGCTTGCCTTCCAGCCGGATGTCTCAGTGCCTGCCTCCCAGCTTGATGTCTCTGCTTCCTGGTCTGATGTGTCCGCTTTCCAGTCTGATATGCCCGCTTTCCAGTCTGTCCTGATGCCTACCCTCCAGCCCGAAGTCTCGGTGCCTGCTATCCAGTCTGATGTGCCTACCTCTCAGTCTGGTGTCCTGATGCCTGCCTTCCAGCCCAAAGTCTCGGTGCCCGCTTTCCAGTCTGATGTGCCCGCTTCCCAGTCTGATGTGCCCGCTTTCCAGTCTGATGTCTTGATGCCTGCCTTCCAGCCCAAAAGTCTCGGTGCCCGCTTTCCAGTCTGATGTGCACGCTTTCCAGTCTGATGTGCCCGCCTTCCAGCCGGAAGTCTCGGTGCTTGCCTTCCAGCTTGATGTCTCTGCTTCCCAGTCTGATGTGCCCGCTTTCCAGTCTGATGTTCCCGCGTTCCAGTCTGATGTGCCTGCTTCCCAGTCTGATGTGCCCACCTTCCAGCCTGATGTCTCGATGCTTGCCTTCCAAGCGGATGTCTCGGTGCTTGCCTTCCAGCTGGATTTCTCGGTGCCTGCCTCCCAGCTTGATGTCTCTGCTTCCCGGTCTGATGTGCCTGCTTTCTAGTCTGATGTGCCCGCTTTCCAGTCTGTCCTGATGCCTGCCGTCCAGCCCAAAGTCTCAGTGCCTGCTTTCCAGTCTGATGTGCCTGCCTCCCAGTCTGATGTCCTGATGCCTGCCTTCCAGCCCAAAGTCTTGGTGCCCGCTTTCCAGTCTGATGTGCCCGCTTTCCAGCCTGATGTGCCCGCTTTCCAGTCTGATGTCTTAATGCCTAGCTTCCAGCCTGAAGTCTCGGTGCCTGCCTACCAGCCTGATGTGCCCACTTTTCAGTCTGATGTGCCCGCTTTCCAGTCTGATGTGCCCGCGTTTTAGTCTGATGTCTTGATGCCCGCGTTCCAGTCTGATGTGCCCACGTTCCAGTCTGATGTGCCCACGTTCCAGTCCGATGTGCCCGCTTTCCAGTCTGATGTCATGATGCCTGCCTTCCAGCCCGAAGTTTCGGTGCCCGCTTTCCAGTCTGATGTGCCCGCTTTCTAGTCTGATGTGCCCACTTCCCAGTCTGATGTGCCGCTTTCCAGTCTGATGTCCTGGTACCTGCCTTTCAGCCTGATGTCTCGTTGCCTGCCTTCCAGCCTGGTGTCTCGTTGCCTGCTTTCCAACCTGATGTCCTGATAGTGGTGTCTCAGTCTGAAGTTTTGTTGCCCGTGTCTCAGCCTGAAGTTTCATTGCCCGCGTCTCAGCCTGAAGTTTCGTTGCCCGTGTCTCAGCCTGAAGTTTCGTTAGCCGTGTCTCAGCCTGAAGTTTTGTTGCCCGTGTCTTAGCCTAAAGTTTGGTTGCCCGTGTCTCAGCCATGAAGTTTTGTTGCCTGTGTCTCAGCCTGAGGTTTCATTGCCCGTGTCTCAGCCTGAAGTTTTGTGGTGCATTACCCAGTCTTCTGAGCCGGTGCCCGTTACCCAGTCTGCTGAGCCGGCGCCCATTATCCAGTCTGCTGTGCTGGTGCCCGTTACCCAGTCTGCTGAGCCAGTGCCTGTTACCCAGTCTGCTAAATCAGAGTCCGCCATTCGGCCTGTTAACCCAGTACCCGTTATTCGGCTTGCCGGACCAGTGCCCGGTGTCCAGCTTGCTGGGCTGGAGCCCGTTACCCAGCCCACTGGGCTGGGGCCCATTACCCAGCCTGCTGAGTTGGTGCCTGTGATCCAGCCTGCCCTTACGGTGCTCGCTGTTCGGCCTAATGTTCCAGAGCCTGCTGCCCAGCTCGATGACCCGGAACCTGCTGCCCAGCTCGACAACACGGAGCCTGCTGCCCAGCTCGATGACCCAGAACCTGCTGCCCAGCTTGATGACCCAGAGCCTGCTGCCCAGCTTGATGACCCGGAGCCCGCTGCCTGCTCTGATGTGCCCGCGGTCCGGTTTGACTTATCCACTGCCCAGTCTAAAGTACCTGATGCCCAGCCTGACATGCCCTCATCCATTGTTTGGTGTGAGGCCACTAACTTTGGACAATTTCATCTAGTTGGAGCGTCCGGAGGCTGCTCCTTTGAGGGGGGTACTGTCATGAAAAGGTTTGCCCATTGGTGTTGCTGTCGGTTTTTTGGATCGCAGTACCAGTGTCCACCAGCGGGTGTCTTCCAACATCCAGGACCTGTAATAAGAGGACTCACCTGCTGGTGGCACTGTTGCATCCTTGGGCTGTAGTACCGGTGTCCACCAGTGGGTGTATTCCGGCAGTGTGGAGCAGGCAGCACCTTCTGCGCTCAGGTGTAACGTGAGGTCGAATCACTGCAGTCTGATAAATACCCGGCAAGCCCTCTCATCCTTGCCTTGGTGTCTCTTTCTCTGTGCCTTGATCTTGCTGCCTGTAATCCTGACCTTGAGCCTGTTTCTGTCCTGATCTGATCCGATCCCTATTCCGAGCCCATCCTGTACTTGTCCCTCCTGTTTCCTGATTCCCTTGATCCCTGCCCTGCAGCCCATCCATCCATCCTCTTCCTGTCCTGTTGGTTTCCCATCCTTACCTATCTGCTGACCTCCTTGTGTATGACCTCGGCCTGGCTTTGTTTACGATTCTGGTATCTCCATTTGTCTGTATATACTATTTATTGTTTGTGGGTCTGTGGTTGGTGTTTGCACTGTTTATATTTCACGTACTTGCCACCTATTTAATAAACACCAATACTTTTTGCACTTACATACGTTTCTGGTTTCCTCTGTGCAGTCCACACAGTCTGGTCTACTAAATTCCGTGACACAACCTAACCATGGGGATCCATTTTTTATTTAAGTGGATGCTTCCTAGACTGGGGTGGGAGTTGTGCTTCTGCAATTCTTTGAGCGCAAATGTCAACCATGTGCATTTTTCTCCTAAAAAAATTCTCAGGCAGAGAAAAATTATGCTATTGGTGATCAGGAACTTCTTGCGATTAAATTGCCATTGGAGGAGTGGCGTCATCTCTTGAAGGGTTCCCGCACTCCATAACAGTTTTCACTGACCATAAAAATCTGCAGTACTTAAAGAATGCCAAACGACTGAATCCCAGATAGGCCAGGTGGAGTCTTTTCTTTTCCCATTTCAATTTTTATATTACGTACAAATCTGGTTCCTGCAACGGCTGATGCACTCTCTAGGTCTTTTGACATTCAGGGTGAGGAGCCCACCTCCAAGCCTGAATCGATTATTCCTACCTCATGTGTTCTTGCCCATTCTACCCTGGACTCAAAAATTCCTCATGGCAAGACCTTTGTTCCAATCAAGTTAAGAACTAAGATCCTTCATTGGGGTCATGATTCCAAGGTGGCAGGTCATGCCGGGCCCTCCAATCTTTCTTCCTCATCAGCCGCCACTATTGGTGGCCTACTCTTCATTCTGATGTTAAAGACTATGTTAAGACTTGTCATGTTTGTGCCAAGTCTAAGTCTTCCACACAAGCTCCTGCTGGTCTTCTCATGCCTTTGCCCATTCCTAAGGAGCCTTGGTCTCACATTGCCATGGACTTCATCACCGATCTCCCACCTTCAGAGAAGAATACGGTCATTTGGGTGACAATTGATTGATTCCCCAAGATGGACCATGTTGTTCCTCTTCCTGGTCTCCTGCCTTGGTTCCCATTTTTGTTTGAGAGATTTTCTGCCTTCATGGAGTCCCTTCCCATGTTGTTTCGGACAGGGGTGTTCAGTTTACGTCTCGTTTTTAGAGAGCCTTTTGCAAATCCCTAAACATTAACTTGGATTTTACCTCTTCTTACCATCTTCAATCCAATGGTCAGACTGAGAGGGTTAATCAGGAGTTAGAGGTCTTCCTCTGTACCTTGGTCTCGTCTCATCACGATGATTGGGCATCACTACTCCCGTGGGCAGAGTTCTCTCACAATAATCATGTCAACACCAGTTCTCAGAAGACACCCTTTGTCACTGTTTATGGAAGACATCCTCAGCTCCCTCTTCCTATGACCTGTTCTTCCGACATCCCAGCTTTGGCTACTGTTCAGGAATCATTAAATTCCATGTGGGTTGACATTCATGGTTGCCTCCAGACAGCTGCCAACAAATTCAAGGGTTTTGCTGACAGTCGCAGGTGTAAGCCGCCTCCTCTACAGCCAGAAGACAAAGTCTGGCTTTCCAATAGAAACATCAGACTCCGGGTTCCTTCTCTGAAATTTGCCCCGAGATTCATTGGTCCTTACAATATAATTTCTAAGCTGAATCCTGCTTGTTTTAAACTCCAGATCCCTAAAAGCCTCAGGATCTCCAACTCCTTTCATGTATCCCTTCTGAAACCTTTAGTTCTCAACAGGGGCGGACTGACCATTGAGCCACTCGGGCACTGCCCGAGGGCCCTGGGCCACTAGGGGGCCCCATCAGGGTTGCCAGCCTCAGTAAAACCAGGGACAGTATGTATAAATCTGTGGTTTTTTTACATCTGTCTGTGTATACTGTGTGTACATGTATGTGTATACTGTGTGATTGTATACTGTGTGTGTGTATACTGTGTGGCCCCATAATCTCTGATTGCCTGGGGGCCCCATAATCTCCTATTGCCCGGGGGCCCCATGAGTTATCAGTCCGCCCCTGGTTCTCAATAAGTTCTCCTGTCCTCTCCCTACCTTGGCTCCAGTCTCTGAGGATGATCAGGAGTACGAGGTTAGTCAAATTCTGGATTCTCACTTCTGTAAAGGTGTTCTTCAATATCTCGTGGATTGGAAAGGTTTTGGTCCTGAAGAGAGGTCTTGGATTCCTGCATCTGAAATCTTCGCGCCTCGTCTTCTGAGAAAGTTCCATTTGAAATTCCCCTCCAAGCCTGGGGGGTTACTGTCATGAATCACCACTAATACTTTCATGACCTGTGTTTCTGCTTACCTGGTCTGTGTGTCAGCCTTGGGCCTGCACTCTCACACCTGCATGGTTAAGTAATCTTCCCTCAGCGTGGCTCCACCCTAGGCTCTACAGGATACACTATTTAACACTGTGCTGTCCAAGCCTGCCTTGCCTGAGCAATATTGTGTGTTTGGTTCCTGTCTCCTGCTTGCCGTGTGCTCTACGTCTGTTTCTGTTACCGATCTTAGTTTGTTCTTTGACTATCTCTGCCTGCTTGTTACCCTGACCTTTGGCGTGTTCTCAGTTTATCCTTGTCTGCTAGTTGCCTCGACCTTTGTCTTATCTCCTGACTATCCGTTGTTGTCCTGGGCTGCTGCTTCCTCTCTATCCTCCTGTAGCCTACCGTGAGTATGAGCCGGGAGACCCTGGGGGCCGCGACCTGGAGCCAGTTGCAGTCCATCCTCATGACTAGAGGCTCTGGTGAACAGCTGCTGGTTCTTAGACTCCGCGCCCTGAGGATTCTTATGCTTTAGCTCCCAGTGGGATCCGTGTTGGTGCTCCAGTGGGCCTGCTTTTCTGAACAACCCAGATCCATCCTCAGCAGTTAGCCATAGGGTCCACTACCTTAGCGGTGCACTCCTGACCGCAACGGTGTGCATCTGTCACCTGGCCTCAGGTGACCAGACAGCATGTAATTACATTTTTGATATACTATTTCACAGTAGGGCCCGTTCCTGCACCCAACACGAGTATCTGTGAGGGGTTACAGTGTTGTGGCACCACCACCACCACCAAAGGCCTAATTTTTTCTGCCCCTGTTTAACAGGGGCATGTAATTACAATTCTTGATATAATATTTCACAGCAGGGCCTGTTCTTGCGCCCAACGCGAGTATCTGTGAGGGGTTACAGTGTTGTGGCACCACCACCCAAGGCCCATTTTTTCTGCCTCTGTTTAACAGGGGCATGTAATTACAATTCTTGATATAATATTTCACAGCAGGGCCCGTTCCTGCGCCCAACAAGAGTAACTGTGAGGGCTTACAGTGTTCTGGTACCACCAACACCTAAGGCCCAACTTTCTGCAGAGTATATCGGGCAAGCCGTATAGTATATATACAGCTGTTTAGAGTATATAGTGCCTGGGGGCCCCTCACGCCATTTTATTAAACATTTTGGTGCGGGGTTCCCCTTAATATCCATACCAGACATGAAGGCCTGGTATGGATTTTGGGGGGACATCCACGCCATTTTTTTGTATTCTTGGTATTTTTATCTATATTGTCGGGATCCAACAATACATTACAGCCGCAAGCAGTTTTGATTGACATTTTTTCCTTATTTCATTTTTATTATTTCACTTTAAGCATTATTAAAATCACTGCTCCTGAAAAAACAGCCCTGGGGCAGGACCCGGGTTCCAATACCAATGATAATAATCAACCACTGTTAAAATAAACCGCTCATTCACTTACATCAAAACGCCGCCAGCTTGGAGACTGGCGTGACAGCGTGACATCACGTAGATAGCTCCGCCCTACACGTTTACCAATGAATGTGTGTCCTCAGGGGTGTCAGCACACAAATATTTTTTAACAAAACTAAAATTTAACACATAAATAGAAATATTAAAAGAAATGTGCATAAAAATAATACCTTAGGGGCAAAGTGGAAGGCGTTATGACATGGAGATCTTTATACCTACCTCACTTACACGCTTATTGATACATCAAATTAGTTAATACAACCTTGTCTGCATAAGAACCAACCCATGCGGCTGCGTTATAACCAATGAAATTAAGACTGAATAATAACTGTGCGAAAAGGATAACAATCTAATTTATTCAAACTTACTATTGTACAGAAAAGAAACTTGTAATATTGTTATAAAGGACATTCAAATGCTATCAGTATATCAGGACAAATTGTAGGATAGGAAAAGTTACAGAAAAGATGAAGTCACACACTAAAAAAAGTGAAAGAGGTACATTTACAGAGAAACCTTACGTGCCCTCATGCTTCTTAGATCGTGAATCAAATAGACTGAGCCAATGATCTGAGTTCCAATTTATATACACTTTTAAAACCCCACCCCTCCTCACCCCCCTTCCATATGCTAAGACATTGACACATTCCCTCAAGGGTGGGGGGTTGAAGAGTCCTATTCCCTCACATAAGCCAGATGGGGGTGAGGGGCTCACTTAAGCTAGGTGTCAGGAGCCAGGGAGCGTCTCCGCTCGCCGGGCTCCGGTGCGCACGCGCACGGGACGGGCGCTTCGCCGCACACCCGTCCGCGGCCTGAAGGTGCGGCGCGCGCGGGTGCACGGCGGTCCTCGTGTGCGCGTCGTCGCCCATGCGGGTGCCCGGTAGCGCGTCACACTGACGCGCTCGCCGGGCAGGGAGACTATATCTGACGGCTCCAGCGCCCAGTCGGGTTGCTGGTTTGTCGTCAGCTCTCCCTGTTCCTTGTGCCTGAGTTTACCTTGTGATCTGCCTGACTTGTGTACCGAACCCTTAGCTTGCCTGAACCACTACTCTTCCGGATTACCCCTGTACCTATCTGCCTGCTCTGTGTACTGAACCCCTGGCCTGTTTAACTACTACTCTGCTGGACTCTCCTGTTAATAACCTGCCTGATCTGTGTACCAAACCCCTGGCCTGTTTAACCACTACTCTGCTGGACTCTCCTGTTAATAACCTGCCTGATCTGTGTACCAAACCCCTGGCCTGTTTAACTACTACTCTGCTGGACTCTCCTGTTAAATACCTGCCTGATCTGTGCACCGAACCCTGGCCTGTTAACCACCACTCTGCTGGATCTTGTGACACCCTGATTACCACCTGCTTGATCCCTAACCTCTGCTTGTATTTTCAGCTCTGCTTCTGCGGATCCCAGGACACCCGCTTCCAGCCTAGGTACCCACTATCTACCGGAAGCCCGTGCCTCCGCGTGCCCTCAGCCTTCCATACCCATTTCGGGGGTCTGGGTGCGCGTGGTCGTAAGGGCGAGCCGCTCTCGGCATCTCGGCCTCGGTGAGTATTTGTCCGTGACACTAGGACACCAGCTACTATTTTCTGACCAGGTTATTCCTGTTCCCTTCCCACCTCCCATTTCCTTTGAAGTGACATTATTGTGCTACCAAATGGTGAGATAGCTACACCAGATAACATTCCACAGCAGGGTAAGATGTCTCTGTTGATTCTGAAACTATAGCGTCAATGAAAGATCACTGTAAGTCACATTAATAATAAAGTCCATCACCTTCAGGGCCCAAATCTCACCACAGTTAACCAGGGCTGATTAGTGTTAGAGTTAATAAGTGGTTAACTAGGAACAATTAAAAAAAATAATGGTAGGGTTTGTTTAACTGACATCATCTGCAGATCAAAGGTCACCCCTTTGATCTGGAAATTACTGAAACAGAATATTACATTTTACATCTGAATGACTGAACAATGTTATAAACACAAACATATCCTCTATTTTTGACTGCGGTGGCTTCAGACTTCTGTGCTGCACTGTAAGCACTGGTTGTCATTTTGACAGCTGGGAGCTGGGAACTGCCTGCAAGAGAGACAGGGGAGCTGCATCAAGGGGCGAGGGACAGGTTGTGCTACGGATTCTCTGGTTCTTAGTTGAAGCTTGAGTATAGCATGTCTTAGATCTCTAAAAAAAGTTTGGGTTATAGAGTAATTATGTGTAAGAACACAAATTATTATGTCATAATATAAATGATAATTTTGGTTAATATTGTTGCTACTACAGCTTTTGCTTTTTTCCGGACTTACTGGACATTCAGCACTTGCTTGCTGTGATGGTGGAAGGGTGGTCAAGTTAGAATGTACACCAAGGTCTTGAGAGCCTATACACCTAAAATGTTCAGTTACTGTTAAAAAAAGGCTGCTGAGCTACAGTGGACAGAGAAGCTGAAAAATTAAGGTTAAAAAGGTTAAAAGTCCCTGCACTGGTGTTTTCTCTTCTATGTCAACTTATTTCCACAACACTGAACCCAACTCCCAATTTGTATCCATAACACTGATTATTGATTAAATTTAACCTCTTCACGCTAGCTGTACACATATATGCAGCCTCTCAGCTGGTGGGCCTTAAAGTCGAGAGGTCGCATTTATGCATACCAAAATGTAAACAATGCTGTGCCTGGCACAGTTATCAGCGGGTAACGGAATGCTCCCAATCGGCACTTGATTGGAAGCTGTGACAGCCAATCACTGCGGTCACGTGACTGAAATGCCCGTCTTCGCCTCCTGATGTCTAGAACCTTTTAACAGCCCGGGAGGCACTGGCGCTAAGGGGATAATGACAGTATTGTCATAGCTGACACTACTAGATGCCAAAAAGAGAGGTTGCCGTACAGCCCCCAACTTAATTTTGCTTCAGAATAATTTTCTGGACGCTCGAATTGTACTTCCCTCTAGTCAGTTATATTGTTCCCAGCTATCTCTACTAAAGAGTACTACACAACCTCTCCCCTCTCTGTTATGGAGAAAAGGAGTGGGAGAGGTGTTCTGTGGTCCTGTGCTAAGAAAAAACGCTGCTTCTCTATAGATACAGCTATGTGAGTGAGACTTGTCACTGGGGGGCAGAAAGTATATTACTGGAAGAATCAACAGAAAAAAAGGGTAAAACGCCCAAAAGTAATGCAGTCACCACATCTAACAGCTAGTATGTTATAACTTTAAATGCTATGGTGTAAAAAGCCTATTGTTTAAAAAGCTCAGTAGCTTAAACTTAATGTTTACACAGAGCTGAATGACTCAAAAGAGCAACTGATCTCACCACTCCTCTCTGTATACGGTAGCTCTGTATAGACATTCAGCCCAAAAATATTTATAACTATTTACAAAATAAAGATTTATATAGTCCTCAAAAAATAAAGCAGCTTGAACTATTGCATGTCAGTAATGACTAAAACAGCCCAAAGATGATTCATTTTTTTTTGTTCAACCAGCAGGTTGAAAAAAAAAATAAAAAAAAATCTGACAGTGGAGAGGCTTCCCCACCATCAGAATACATTTATCAGCACTGCCAGCTATAGGAAGTGGATTATGATTGATTAGTTAAGATACAATCGTAACTTAAAGTGGATGTAAACCTGATTCATGAAATTTGAGTTGGGCACATACTGTATATCTGTAGTGTTTTCTTATCTCTTTTCAAAGCACTAAGTCCCATGGCTCTCTCCTGCTCCGTTCTTTTCTTATCAACATGAAAACTTCTGCCAAGTTCTCTGACACATGTGATAAAACCAGCCTGAATTTTGTGTCAGGGTGGGTGCTATAAATAGATTAACAGAGAGCTGCTTTACCCACAGGACAGCTCTGCAAGTCTCTGCCTATGTGGAGGGGGGGTGTGCCCTTCCTCCAATTAGCTGTCTCCCAGTGTAATCCAATACTACACTGCTACAGCTGAAGGAGGAAGTGAAAATTCTAACACAATGATCACTTTATAAACAGTATATAAAGCTGAAGACAGTAGATATACATGTAAGACCCCTTTCACACTGAGCCGCCCCAGGCGTCAGTGGTATTTTTAGCACCACTTTACCGGCGTTTTAGTGGCGCTATTCGGCCGCTAGCAGGGCGGTTTTAACGCCCGCTAGCGGCCGAAAAGGGGTTAAATCCGCTCGCAAAACGCCGCTGCAGCGGCGCATTGCCAGCTGTATTACGGAGCTGCCTCATTGTTTTCAATGGGCAGGACCGGTGGAGGAGCGGTGGAGGGACGGTGTAGGAGCGGTGTATTCACCGCTCCTAAACCGCTGCAAAGAAGCTGCTAGCGAGACTTTTTGTGACACTCTGCCAGCGCAGCCCCCCAGTGTGAAATCACTCTGGCTTTCACACTGGGTTTGCAGCTGAGGCTTTTTTCAGGCGCTGTGCAGGCTCTATTTTTAGCGCTGTAGTGCCTGAAAAATGCCTCCAGTGTGAAAGGGGTCTTAAACTTATGTAGGGAGATTTGTTTCACCTCTGTGTATCATCTGAGGCTGTTCACTTCACTGGGTATATGTGAGGGATAACATCCATTCTAAGATTGTAAATTATTGATTAAATCTCGGTTTCCATCATGTAATCTCATAACCTGATTGATTGGAATAAGATCATATCCATTAACAAAGTATCTTAATTCTTCATTTCTTAGTTCTAGTTCATTTGATGCAAAATTATTTTTAATTTTCTGCCATAGCTGATTAATACAATTTGATCGAATCCTATTCTAATCAAGTCTAAATCAATCTGACGGAAATTCATGTCTTTCCAATTGCTTATGGATTTGATCGTTTTTATGAAATTTCAAATTGATCAAATAATAAAATTGAAGCTTATGGCCATTATTAGTTTACAATAATGTGAACTCTAACTTAGGGCTTCTGGATTTGTGAAAATCTATAGTGACGTGTTGATCAGAGCTGAAGCTAGAAATTAAAAATAAAACATAATTAGTCATTTTCAGTAACATGTCATACAAGCTTCTCCATATGTAATCACTGTGTGAAATACAGCGATAAACACATTTTGGCAAAAAAGCAGTTTCTTATACTTTGTCATAGTGCCCTCAATCCTGAAAAAAAGCATTGTAGTGAAAAACGCATGTCAACAATTTCAGATACTAAATTATGCTCAGAGCACACAAGAATAAATACATAATCATTAAAAATCTCTTTACAATCAGACTTACTCATTGCTATATTGGCACTACTTTAGTCAGCAGTGAATGCAAATGCCAGACTTACCTTCCCAACCAACTGCTTTTCTGATGTCTCCACCTACACCTACTTCTGCTTCATGGAGTAAACTCACATTGCCAGTTTGGATTGTGATGAAAGATGACACTCTTAAAGTGGAACTAAACCCATCGATATAACGGTTTCATAAACAGTTACATTCTCCGCATGCCAGGAATGCTGTCACGTTTGCTTGTGCTTTCAACCAAACTGTCAAACCATCAAATAGCTGGTGTCACATGTGCAGCACCAGGGCAGATGCAGATCAAACAGAAGCTAAGATGGCAACTTCCATGGCTGAAAAGCATAAGAGGGTTTAGTGAATTGAACTGCTTTTTTTTTATTGTACTGTCCCCCTTTATTTTATAAAGTGCTGCATAAACTGTTGGCGCTATATAAATCGTGTATAATAATAATAGTTCCGATTTAACACAGCGGTAATAAGTCAATAACCATTTCACATGTAACACAATAAGTTTGTAATTTCCCCTTTTGTTTAGTTGTGGCACCCTGGTAGTAAACTATGACTCTGAGCAGGTCTAACATCCTTCTATGTTAGAAGGGGAAATGTAGCAGACCAGAACTCCATATGTTCTCCATGAAATGTGCCAGTTTTCCAATGCTCCAACTCACATTACTGAAAGAAGCTGTATTACATTGGCACCTGATTGACAAAGCAACAATATGGAACATCTCACATTTTTGTGTTCCTTTTGTGCATTTGGAGGTTTGACTCTACCTAATAGTTTATTTTTAGCTTTGGGAAAAGTGAGATAGGCTTCATCCCCTGGTAGACTTTTATAGTTTTCCAACAATGAGATTTCATGTAGCCAGGGTTCAGTTCTTAATTGAACTTCTTATGCCGCGTACACACGAGCGGACTTTACGGCAGACTTTGCCCGGCGAACTTTTCAACGAACTTTATGATGGACTTTTCGAATGAACGGACTTGCCTACACACAATCCACCAAAGTCTGTCAAATTCGTACGTGATGACGTACGACCGGACTAAAACAAGGAAGTTCATATCCAGTAGCCAATAGCTGCCCTAGCGTGACTTTTTGTCCGTCGAACTAGCATACAGACGAGGGGACTTTTCGACCGGACTCGAGTTTGACGGATAGATTTAAAACATATTTCAAATCTAAGTCCGTCCAACTTTTGAGAAAACAAAGTCCGCTGGAGCCCACACACGATCGAATTGTCCGACAAAATCCCGTCCACTGGGCAAAGTCTGCCATAAAGTCCGCGCGTGTGTACGCGGCATTAGTTTTTCTACTTTATCTGGAGTACTCAATGTTAGTATCACCAAGCCAGTAGTAGTCTAAAACTGGCCAAACATGGATCAAAATGTAGCTGTTTCAGCAAAAACCAGATGGATTTCGTCTGTGAGGACAACTTGTCATAAATGGTCTTGTTGGAAAATTTCTGCTCAATCAGTGTATGCGGACAATGGGCTGCAGTGCTGATCAATGTATTCTGATGGCTGAGAAGTCCCGCTGAGAGAATACAAATACACAGCGGGGAGGATTTCCCCATCTATCTCAAATGTGTGGAAACAGAACATGTCAGTGCTAAGATTTATCTCCCAGCCACCAAAACTGCCTTGGCAGTCTTCATGTGATTGGTACAGGAAAAAATGAAAAAAGCATGGGCTCCAGTAAGTACACTGCCAGTAACCATGTAAGGTTCTGTCTGGATTCTAGCTGTAGTGGATTGGTGAGAAGTCAAATTAAGATAAATGGAATGTTTGCTGGATAGAAATGCTAGCTTTTCTTGTTGCCTGACATTGCTCCATAAAGGGTAACTCTACTTTTGTGGGAAAAAATAGTAAATACAAAATAATAATATAGCATATAAATTTGTTACACAAGCCATATTATAATTTAATTTTAATTGGGCAGCACAGTGGTTAGCACTTCCACCTAGCAGCACTACTGATGTCAGTTCAAATCCCAACCATGGCACTACCCACATAGAGTTTGCATGCTCTCCTTGTACCTGTGTTGGTTTCCTTCCACAATCCAAAGACATGCTGATAGGTTATTTGGCTCCTGTTTAAACTGGCCCTACTATATGTATGTGAGTTAGGGAACTTGAAATTGTAAGCTCCTTGAGGGCAGGGACTGATGCAAATTTACAATATATATGTAAATCGGCAGTGCTATATAAGTACCTATAATAATTTAAAAATACCTTTCATTTTCATTCTGGCGCGCCATAATTTTCTGTAAAAAAATCTGCCTGGAGGTGTTCTGGACACAATTGGTGCATGCATTTCCTCAGAAATATCATTTCCTGCTTGTGCGAATGACTCACTGATTTTCCCAAAAGTCTGCACTAAGGTACAAGTCAGATAAGAGGCATCCTCTGCAACAAAAATCAAATTTTTGGTGAGATATTCCCAAAGGGTTAATTATTTCTAAAGGCATGCGGACTCTGCAAAGTTCCTCATTACAACACTGTAAATGCATCAGATGATTAATAATGAAAAAGTCACTGTACTTCATTCTGCACTAAGGCCAGTTCACACCAGATGCAGTTCCGTGCGCTTTTTTCTGCACTAAAAATGCATGCACAGCATTTTCCATGTATTCCAATGGCTCTAGTTCACACCAGTGCAGTCAGTTCCAGTCAGTTTCCGGTCAGTTTCTGCATTGGAAACTGACCGTAAACTGACTGGAACTGACTACACTGTTGTGAACTAGAGCCATTAGTATACATGGAAAACACTGTGCATGCATTTTTATGGCCAGTTAACACCACAAAAATGCACTCATATGTTCCGGATCAGTTTTTGCTTACAGTTCACACCACACGCAGTTCCATTGCAGTTCCAGTGCGTATTTGATACAATTTGCTAGGTTCCAGTACAGTTCTGTGCAGAAAAAATGCAGCACGCTCTCCTTTTTTTCTGCACCGGAAAAACTGTCCGGAAACTGACTGCACTGGTATGAACTAGAGCCATTGGAATACATGGAAAACACTGCATGCATTTTTAGTGCAGAAAAAAAGCACACGGAACTACATCTGGTGTGAACTAGCACAAAGAGCTTCTTCTTCGGAGCAAAAACAGGTAGGAATCTGCAACAAAGTTTGTTAAAATCCTTGCAATCACCCAGAGGGGATATTTTTTTTCTCAACAAAAGCAGAGGTCCGCCCACCGCTGCAAAAATTAAAAAACAGCAGCTACACATACTGCAGCTGCTGGCTTTTAAAAATAGGACACTTACCTGTCCTGGAGTCCAGCTATGTTGGCACCGCAGCTGATGTTTCCAGCAGGCAGTGTAGCCTTATGGCTTCACGCTGGGAACCCTACTGCGCATGCACTCCGCTCTCCTACTGGCCCGGTGGCATGGAAAGGAGGAAGAAGCCTAGCGGTGATGTCAATAGCCATGGCTTCTGGAAGTGGGGACAGGATACCTGTCAAAGACAGGTATCCTCCCCCCCGAAAGGTGCCAAATGTGGCAACGGAGGGGGGGACATCAACTTAGCGGAAGTTCCACTTTTGGGTGGAACGTCGCTTTAAAGCGGGGTTCCACCCAAATTTTGAACAATATCTGTATATATTCTCTTCCTTGCCTAGATGCTGACATGCCGTTTAAAAAAATTTAAATGGCCGTAATTACCTTTTATTTTTCTATTCTTCTTTGCACTTCCTGGTTCTCCTCCCGTGGGAGTAGGCGTGTTTCTAGCCTCTCCCAGACTCCTGGGAGCTAGCCTCTGGCTTCCCAGGATGCCACTGAGCATGTACGGGAACGAGCAGTGAATGCTGGGAGCACAGCATTCACCACATCCAGGAAATAAATGCTTGTGGGCTTCAAATGCCCACAATGAAGATGGAAACCGCCTGCACTGAATAATATAAGTTATTCTTTCCGACGAAATCTGACACAGGCGGACATATTACACACAATATGTGAGTATGTAATGCTGAGAAGAAAAGTTTGTGAATGAACTCAAAAAAAAAAAAAACGATAGATAGGTGGACCCCCGCTTTAAGTTAAACATTAGCCCTGGGATGAAATAGGAGGGGAAATCCAAACATTTTGAGTCACCAGAGCAAGAGGTGAGGGAAAATCCTTAAATAGGGACCCGTGACGGTTTGACAACTGTCCAGGGTAGAAATTATATTTAAATTGGAGAGATTTCCTTTAGTTGCCTGTTCTGTCTCCAAGACAGCAAATTAAATACTCCCAGTTTTCCGATGAATTGAACCCAGTGTAACAGCAAGGCTGCTAAAATCTTCAGGAGTTCAATTATCTTGGGTTTACTGTAAAAACTTGTATGATTTTTTTTTTAAACAACAGAAACACTAACCAGATTCACAGAGGCAGGCATGAGATGTATGGTAGCGTGAACCTGGATATCATGTTGACTCATTGTTTTATCACTGATGGGAATACAGAGATATGTGACACTCCCAAGATATAGCGATCAGGACTCAGGAGAAATGATGCCTGTCCTGAATCATATTTTAAAAGCTGAATCCACAATACTCTATTTAGTCCTATAAAGTTCTTTGGTTATTATACCGACAGATTCTGTTAGCAATACATTAATAGGAGTCTGCTGGCCAGTGGCAGACATAGTACTACGTTAATAGACCCCTGTGTTAGAACAAAATTTAGATCCTACAATTTAATTAATGTCTAAGTACAAACACATATTCATTGTGTATAGATAGAAGGATAGATAGATAACCATTAGTTATATACAAGTGAATGGAAGTTTTGTGATGTACAAAATTCTTCTACAATTCATATTATGCAACTTGGTTCAGACAAGGAAAACCCTGCTTTATTGTCTACCCGAAATGGCACCAAGAGGAAATGGGAGAAGTATTATCTATCTAACTATCTCAGCACCAATGAGACTAAAATAAAGAAGGTGCTTGCTGCCTAACATCATTCAGATATTACAAACTAGGAGAACAGTTATGCCATTCATTCTTCATGCAAAATGCCTCTTGCTTCTCATCTGCCCTAGTAGTGAGCAGTGTCCAGATCTTTGTGTCACCATCGTCTACCCAACCCACATCTTATATAGACAGAGCCCTAAATCTCAAAAGACCCATGTGGCCTACTTGAATTATGTATCTGCAGTTGCCTCTGATATCATATCAGACTGAATTTTAGACTTTAACCATTACGAAAATGCCAGTCGTAGGAATGGCATTCTAGTTCTTTAAGTCCCACAGTACCTGAAAGTCCAGAGTTTGTATATTGTCCGATTTAGATGAACATGTAATAAAATCACTTCTTAAAGGGATTTTCAATATACTTGTAGAGTAGTAATGAAAGACTTGTTAGCTTAAAGCTAAAGATTCCATGTGATGTTCTACCAGTTCATAATCACATTATAATTGATCCCCCATCTAATGGGACTTCTCAATATTTTTGTGGGTGGACAGCTGAACATGAGCAAAATACTATGAATAAAACTCTCCATGTGCTGACATGGTTCACCCCAAAAATGACTGAAATATGTCACTGTGAACACTAGCACAAGTATAAAGCCTGAAGCAGGAACCTAATAGGGTTTAAAAGCCTGCAACCCTAACAGAGCTTAAAGTGAATGCAAATGTTCCTTTTAAAAAAAAAATAACAAACATGTTATACTTACCTTCTCTGTGTAAGGGTTTTGCACAGAGCGGCCTGATCCTCCTTTTCTTCATTTCCCCAGCGGCGCTCCTGGCTCCTTCTCCGCATCAAGTGCCCCCACGGAGGGCCGCATTCCATGGGGGCACTCATGCGGGAGTGCTCCCGAGTCCTGCTGCTTCGTCCATTCACAAAGACAGCAGGACTCGGCCCCACCCCCCCGGCTCCCGTGTCACCGGATTTGATTGACAGCAGCGGGAGCCAATGGCTCCTGCTGCTATCAATCTATCCAATGAGGACCCGAGACAGCAGCTGGAGCTGCTGGGCTCCCTCTCATCACTGGAAAGATAGGGTTCAGGTAAGTAAAAGGGGGCTTTGGGGGGCAGCTGCACCACAACAGGTTTTTTACCCTAATGCATAGAATGCATTAGGGTGAAAAACCTTAAGACTTTACAACTTCTTTAAAAAGTGAAGATTTGCTGTTATAGGGGAAATTTAAATATGCTTTTAGTGCCTAATCAATACTCATGAGTACTGAAATTTTGTCATTTTGTCTGAAGTTCTTCTTGAAAAACAGCAGAACTACCTTATATGTGAGCATTCCTTTGCACTCCTGTGCCTGCAACCTCAACTCTGCTAATGATTGCTAGTCTCCGGAGATTTGGAGTGGGATTTGTCATTACTATATTGCTCACTGTTCTCCATGCTGAAGGGTCTAACATGAGGATGCAAAACCCTGCCTCTACCAAGATGGTATTCTCCACACAGAGGCACAGTGCAGAACAAAGCATGGTAAGTTAGTATGGTGAAAGATCAGCTGCAGAGAGACCACAGGCAAAATGGTTACTAGTCCTTTTCATTCTTTCAGCCTTTTTTGGCCCTGGTCAGATTTCAGTTCCTCTTCAAGTTTATTATCTATTAAAGGGTATCACTTGAACTGTTGAATTTTCACATTATTTGGTGGCTAACATTACAAGCGGTATCTTGCTTGCAGAAAGCAATTAGGGGCAGATCTATATGACTAGCACAAACAGTGAGCAAAGAAGCTAATCTATAGATTTCCACAAAATATACTCAGGCAGTATTTGGCTAGAGCCATGCCATTTCTGTGTTTTTTGCCAGTTAAAATCTTATCTCACTCGATGAAAGTGATTTTCTAGCTGTCTTTTTTCATATTCAAGTATCTGCAACAGGTAATGTGTTTAAATATTGCTTAATTAGAATCTGCCACGTTGCCAATTTGGGGAAGAGTGACATGTTCTCTTAACTGGGCATCTCATACCCACTGTTCTATTTATCTGTCAGATCCCATATACCCAGTACTACCAGGTATCAGGAAGCATGTGGACTTTTCCCCTTCGTTCCAGTCTGCAGTACAGGTGATCATAGAGGAAGGGAGAAGGCCCTTAACACAGAGGTTAAATAGAGTTAAGACTTTGTTTAACTCCCTGAAAGCAGGCAAGGTAAGTATCCGTGGGTGGGTTAGTGTCCTATTAAGAGAACCTGCCATTTTCTATTGAATTATCAAAGGAACTGACTGATAACTAAATTGTGAACATTGATCTGGCACCAGAATTGGGCACCAGAATTGATCAAAACTACATTTTGATATATTTTAGTCTATTCGCCCAAATCTGACCACACTGACAATACAACCTTTTCTTTTGGATGAATACTGGAATATATTTAACAGGAGAAAGTCAGTTACTACACAAATTTATTCAGCTGTTACCCTGTCATATTGCCATCATGTATGTAGTAAAATACAAATAAACTTTTTAAATATAACAGCTGTAATGACTTTTTACATTTTGTCATACAATGCTTTCTACTGAAAACACAAACCATAAATACTGTGAGTCACCCATGATGTGATCAAATTTTCCCCACGCTAAGACATTATTTATAATTATATATCCGTCTGCAGGGACCGTTTCTTCAGAAGAGCCTGTAAACTGTTGTTTTTTTTCATAAAATGCAGCATTTTTAGTGTCTGCCTAACCGGAAAAGGACATTCACCAGACCTGCGGGAGACAGCAGATGTCTGGCTTGGTGTGTCACATTATACTATATATATTACATGGTACACATTTGTAAGTGCCCAGTACATAGATTGGTGTTAACGGAGAAAAGAGCCATGATGTTTTGTATTACTAAATGGTGTTATTATAGCTGTGTTTCTTGAAAGAGAAGGATAAATTATTGTCATTCATGGGCACCTCCGGTTTCCGGCTGGGAAGATCTCACTTCCTGTCTTGCAGATGCAACAAGAAAAAAGCTGAAACCTCACTAAAGTCGGGTCAATTCTTAATCAGAAGATATGTCCTCACCTTCTTCTCACCTGATAACTCTAAAATGTTGTATTTCCTATCACTTTCTGTGTTGATGACAATGGTCATGAGGACAAATAGAAGGGCTTAGTCTCTCCAGTGGGGACACGGACCACATTAAATCTTGGTAGAGGGTTTAAACCTTCCCCAATTTATTCAGATCTAACAAAAAAAAAGAGTTTTGTCTTTACATATATTTTAACTGCTTTAATAAATTGGAAATAAGTCTCTAAATAAATATAAAGCAAATCTCCACTCAAAATACTGCCATCCTCAGTGCCGGATACCCATCACTGGAATTTTTACACACACAACTTTTGGTTCCCAAAGCAACATCCCTCTGCTAGGTTCAACCCTTTCACAACGAACATTTTAATCTTTTACTTATCCACTTCTAACCTGAATTAGACTATTTTGGCAACATTGAAAATAAGGTTATAGAAATTACATGGCACTATTAACTAACTATTCAAGGAAAAGCAACCTTTTTGCCTATACTACCTATGGGCACAAGCCTAGTATGCCTAATTAGAAATCTGGTCCAAGCCATCCCCATGTCCAGTGGCTTATATGGGCCCTTTCACTGGACGTGGGAGCAGCAATTGGTTCAGACATAGACTTAAAATGAGGTCTCCAGTAGCAAAGTGAAACTAGTTTCAGAAAGGCATACAGGGTTTTCCAGTTAACAAAAGTAATTTGGGGGAATTCAATGAAGCTTTTATAACACTTTTCTTGCAGTAGGTCTCTTTAAAACTGCCTTTGCCTAAGTCAGGCAAACATTTGCTATGGTATTGGTAACAGTATTGACAGGTGTGCACAAATTCAGGTGGTTCTTACTTCTGCCATTTTAAGAACCCATTATTATGGCTGAGGGAGATTTAAAAATAAATTATTGCTAGTTTGCAGATTACGAAGTTGGCGGTAATTAAGACCAACTCTGAATTGGTGTACAGAGAGACCCCAGTGCTCAGAATAAGGCATTTTGTGCTGGGAAGTTGTCATGAATGTGACAGCTGTACAGGGCTTGTAGTTGCTAGGATGCTGGCTGCCATGGTGGAGGGATCTGTGGAATATAGTGGGTAGTTTGTGGTATTTGTCTTTGTTAGATGTTTTAACTGTTGAGATAAGTTATCAGGCACTGAGGATGAGCGCTGTTATCAATCACTTGGAGACTTGCAATGTGAGAAGGAGCAGTAAAACACAACCATTGTGTAGAACTGCAAGAAAAATATTAATGAAAATAAATATACATAACAAAAATTATCAGTTGCGAACTAACACTTAAAAAGTGATTCCACGACACTTTGTGCTACGTAATGCGTATAGGGGGGGGGGGGACAGAGCTTAGGGCATGATGTCACCCTGCAGTCATCTTGGATTTCAACTGGATGCTGGCTCTGTATCGTATACGTTTCAAGCTAGCACTGGCAATAATGCTTTATTTGTAAGTGCAGTTGCACTTTTTAATTTAATTGAGTTATATGTTTAAATGGAGAACACTAGGTCTTATCTTTTTCTCTTTTCCTACATGCACTCTTCTTGCACCTGATGATGGGATGTGCCTATGTGTGGTGATGTTGAGGATAAAGCGTGATACCAGGAGTCGCAAGAGGAACAAAGACCTTGCTGGCAATGCAGGGGTCATATCTGTGAGGTGAGCGGCCATTGTTCACTGGTGGTGGAGACACAAGGCACTTTTCACTTTAGAAGGTTGCACTGTATATTTTCATCACTGTGGTAATTAAATTAATTTTGGACTTTACGATAATACATTGTGGACTATTTAAATATTCACAAGAGAAGTTGTTATATTATTCACTAAAGTGCTATAGAATTTCTTGAATTATCTAGTTTTCCACTTTGGCAACTTCTTTTGCTTGTAGACTGCTGTAGATGTCCAGTGTTTTACCATTTTGGCAGAAAAATGGGGCAGGTAATTCCAAAAGAAAATGAAATGACTTTTGTATTAGGCTGCATTCACACCTGAGCATTTTCAGCTCATAAAACGCTCGCAAACGCCTGAAAAAATGCCTGAAAAACGCCCAACAAGCAAAATCCCATTCATTTCAATGGCACTTGTTCACATCTGAACGTTTTGTCACCTGAAGCAAAACGCCTGAAAAATGCCCTAAGCTCAAAAAAGAACATGAGCTTCTTTGGGGCAGATCACAGGCGTTTTTCTGCCTTTTACATTGGTGACCTGAACAAAATCGCGGCAAAATCGCGGTAAAAACACGGTAAAAACAGCACGACTTTGAAACACTCAGGTGTGAATGCAGCCTTAACGAGAGTATATGTTAGTCCTGATAGCATGGTGCAGGTGACAGGTTCTCTTTAGGGAAACATCAAGATTTCACTTGCAGAGACATGAGTTTACATCAGTTTCACATCAGTTTGCATGCACTTTTCAGTAAATTTTTATGCACGTTGACATCAGTTTTCATGTGCATCAGTTATGTGCCCTGTTGATGTTGCATTGTTTTTTTTTCTGTGCAGACAAAATCTGCATGTGATACCAGTGTTGTGGTGTGAACATGGCACATGCCTGGTATGGTGCACATTACAATTTATGTAGAAATGAATGGGTAGCTTTTCAGTCAACCCAATCACTTTCACAAGAAAGCCGAAATATAGCAGCCGGGAGTCTGTGTACATGTTGGTTCTGCTGCCAATATAATAAGCCTTATGTTGGTGGCAGCAAAAGGGGTAAATGGCTCCTGAGGATTCCAGAGGTTGCTTTCAACAGATCTGTACCCTTGCCAAAAAGGGCCAATTATTAGATTAATTATTTTATATTTTCCTTTTAAAAAATAAAAATAACAAATATGGACAGCAAATAATAATAAAAAAAATAAAACACTGAAAGCAAAAGTACATAAATAATTCAAAATAGACAGAAAAACACACATACAAACAATGTTTAAAGAGTAACTTCATTTTTGACTAAAAAACAGTCCTCTCAAGATGATATATGTACAATACATTGTAGGGATTTAACAAACTTCGTTACAGATCCCTACCTTTTCTACTCTGAAGAAAAAGCTGTATGGTCCACAACATTTTTTGGATACTGATTCTGAATGGGAGTGACTAATAAATTTGAATTAGCTGGTGCACTTGGAGCGCTTTTATGAGAAAAGCTGCCGTGTCTCCATCCCTGTAAATATGATTAACTCCTAGGGAGCTTCTCACCCCCAATTTTTTTTTTTTTTTTGCAGAGGATGCCAAAATCCCAACTTTTATCTTAGTGCAGAGCTGGTCATTAAATTTCTGAAGATGTTCCATGCACCAACTGTGTAAAAAACACTTCCAAGTTTCCATATTGCATTGACTTTATAGAGAATTACAAATTGCAGTTTGAAAGGGAAATTTTAATTTTTAATAGCATTACATTGCAATATGGTTTGTGCAGCAAATGTATATGCTATATTGATTTTTTGTTATGCTATATATTTTTTTTTTCTTTACAGAAAATTTTTGAATGTGGTCAGTTTTTGACAGACCGGGAAACAGCCTGGGCCTTAACCCCATTGAAAACCTTTGGACAAGAGTAAAGCGTAGTGTTGGAAATGAGAGACCAGGAAACAAATGAAAACAGAATCTATAATAATCTATAATAAAAGGTTGCTATCATATTATTATACTTGAAGAACTGAGCCCAAGTTTAGTAAAAAATAAGTACAAATGACATTACTTACGTTTAATGTGAAGGGTTCCTTGTGCTGCTGGCGACTGAAATAGTGAAAATCTGAAATCTGAAGTCCTCTGTCAGCTCCCATACCCCATAGTGATAATCTTTCTGTGCTCACATCAAGAGTACTGACTATGCCCGCCTTTTCTTCCCCCACCTCCATTCATAGAAGCTGTACTATAGCATTAAGGGGTGAAAAGTGATCTATAAATGGAGGAGATGGATCTTTCACTCATCTGTCAATTCTCCATTCATAGATTTATTTTCATTCATGGAAGCTATATTACATCTTGTATGAATAGAGGAGTGGGCAGAATGGGTAGGCATATTCAAGGCTGATGATATGCGGGTACAGCCGGTCCACCTGTATGGGGCCCAGGACACATCAGGTCAGCAGGGGGGGCCTGGACACCAAGGAAAATTGGATTGTGAACAGGAGAGGGTGATCAGTGTGGTGGGGAGGGCAATTACTGGAACTGATCTCCTGTGTTGCACTTTCTACAGCAGCTGAAAACTGTCAGGAAGGAGAGAAACAGAAGCTTTCTTTCAGTTGCTGCAGAGAGAAGCAGACATGGTGATGTAATTGCCCCCCACCGCACTGATCACTCCTTCCTGTCTACAATCCAATTCCCCCTTCTGTGCCCTTTTACCCCCACACTGCTTATATGCTTTTTGATGCATCTATTTGCATTTATTCACTTTATTTATTGATATATTTATTTGCACCTATTCACTTTACTGATTATATCAGGGTGTTTTTATGGTTCAGGATTTTATATATAAGCACCACTCCAACAGATGGGGATAGTTTGATAAGCGCACCAACATATTTTATATTGATGTATAGCAACAGGTGTCACAGCACTAATTGGTTGGTTGCAGCTTACACATTTCTTTTTGGTGTTTTGCTATTTTATAGAGAATCCACATCAGCGTTTTAGTTTTCTTTTTTTACACTTAAAAAGTTGCCCACATGTAAGGAACTGGCTTCCATTTTTGCTCGGGAGATCTTTCGCTTACATGGGCTACCCAAGGTGATCGCCTCGACAGGGCTAGTCAGTTTGTGTCCCAGTTCTGGCAAGCCTTTTGTGCACAGTTGGGAATTCAGCTTTCTTTCTCCTCTGCATATCACCCGCAGTCTAATGGGGTCACAGAACGAGCCGACCAGTCCTTGGAGCAGTTTCTACGTTGCTATATTTCTCACCATCATAACAACTGGTCAACCTTGGGTGGAGTTTTCTCACAATAGTGTCTTGAATTCTGCTCCCCGATTGTCCATGTTTATGGCAAACTATGGTTTCCAACCATCCATGCTGCCTGACTCATTTGTTCCACAGAGCATTCCTGTGTTAGAGGAGCATCTCTGTGGTCTTCGTGCCACTTGGGTACAAGTCCAGGAGGCCTTGCGACATGCCAATGATAGGTGCAGACTCCATGCTGACCGCAGACACCTGCCTGCACCTTCCTACCAGGTTGGGGACAGGGTCTGGCTGTCATCTCGCAACCTCTCTGTGTTTCCTCACTGAAGTTGGCTCCTCGGTTTATTAGGCTTTTCCGTATTCTCCGTAGGATTAACCCAGTGGCTTACGCTTTAGACCTTCCTTCCAATATGCGTATCTCAAATGTATTCCATGTTTCCCTTTTAAAAACTTTGGTCTGCAACCGCTTCACCACCTCGGTACCACGTCCTCACCCTGTACAGTTTAAATGTGAAAAACAGTAACCTCCACGCCAATGGTGTCAATAATTAAAAAAATATATAAAATAATCATATATAGTTGTAAGCAAAATTAATAAAAATAAGAAGTGTACAATTAAATAAATACCTATATCAAGCTGCTCCCCAGAATTTGAACAAATAGGTCAAAAAGTGAATAATAATATAGATAGGGGGCGCTAAAGGCTACAAAAAATTGGTTTGGATAAAAAAGATAAGAAAACAAAAAAATGTGTGCTTAATTAGATTAAAAAAATGAAGATAACAATCACAATAAATACATATGTTTAATAAAGTGATGACAATAATATTGATTAATTGTCCCAATCCAGTGAATATTGCAAAACACAAGTGAGTGATATCTTCAAAATATGTGCCAAGTTCTTGCCGTTTGATAGAAAGAATTCCGTCACCAAATAGGAAAGATTACACCATGAAGTATAAGATATCTGCTTACCAGATACCAATGGCCCCTTTACTTAAAAAGAGAGTCACTAGCGCTTGTGCAGGATTGTGCCTGCTCACATGGAAGGCTGAACAACTGGATGATGCTTTAGGCATGGATCTCTCCCGTCCCACTCATTCAAGATAAGGATATAGGGAAACAAACAGAGTCTCCATAGCGTAAAACCATATAATAAAAAAAATAAAATAACATTGAAATCGCCAAATGGCCGCTTACATTTGTAGGTGCCTACCCGGAACTGGGGCTGCTCGTAGGTCAGGGTAGAATTGATGTCATAGACCCATCACATCGCCTCGTGTGCGGCGTGCGTTCCACCCAGTACGGATGTACAACCAGAGGATCCGGATGTTGGAAGGCAAAGGAAGGACACGTGGCGATTTCAATGTTATTTTAATTTTTTTATTAAATGGTTTTACGCTATGGAGACTCTGTTTGTTTCCCTATATCCTTATCTTGAATGAGTGGGACGGGAGGGATCCATGCCTAAAGCATCATCCAGTTGTTCAGCCTTCCATGTGAGCAGGCACAATCCTGCACAAGCGCTAGTGACTCTCTTTTTAAGTAAAGGGGTCATTGGTATCTGGTAAGCAGATATCTTATACTTCATGGTGTAATCTTTCTTATTTGGTGACGGAATTCTTTCTATCAAACGGCAAGAACTTGGCACATATTTTGAAGATTTCACTCACTTGTGTTTTGCAATATTCACTGGATTGGGACAATTAATCAATATTATTGTCATCACTTTATTGTTTGTTCTTTCAACATATTTATTTATTGTGATTGTTATCTTCATTTTTTTAATCTAATTAAGCACACATTTTTTTGTTTTTTTATCTTTTTTATCCAAACCAATTTTTTGTAGCCTTTAGCGCCCCCTAACTATATTATTATTCACTGTACAGTTTAAAAACCAGAAGAGTATGGGGGCGCATACAGTACCTGCTTCATTGGAAAGGGTACGGTCTGGAGGAACGCTCTTGGGTCTCATCCTCAGACGTACATGCCCCTGTCCTCCTCCGTGCTTTCCATAGTTGTTTTTCCCTCAAACCTGGTTGTCCTCCAAGGGGGAGGGGTCGTTGAGGAGGGGGTAGCCCTTCCTTCTCAGAGCAGGCCGCTCAGCTCTCGGTTAATTGCCAGCTCTAATCTTTCCACAGTGACTCACCTGGTGATGATATCCTGCTCATCAGTCCTGCTGGCTACTTAAGCTGTTCAGTCCAGATCCTCTCTGCCTTTGCCTTGGTCAAACACATCCAGAGACTCTCTCCTGTATACCTGTGCCCCCACATTCATTATTTTATACCATGATAACTAAAATTTAATTAATCAGAAAATCAGAAAAGACTTGCTTGGCTGACGTCCCTTCTGGTTCCTGATCCTGCTTGCTGTTCCACTATGCTGATTCTCCGGTTTCTTGATTTCCTGGCCTGTCCTGAAGTACGCTGATCTCTGGCTGCCTGACATCCTGACCTGTCTGACTATCTGTTGCGGTTACCGACTATCTGGCTATGATTTGACTACGTTGCTCTGTTTACCTTTTAGTATTATTATTAAACAAGTGTGATTTTAACTGCATTTCTGTCTTGGTCTGATTCATGATTTCTGACACACTGCTGGCTTCCCCTACTGTCTTTCCCACTGGTTGCTGTGGACACATAGGGTGATCGTTTCAAGATGGGGTACAGCCCTCTCTTTGCTGACTGAACACAGTGAGTGATTGGTATCTTTTAGATTTAGCACGGTGGGGGGGGCCCTGTCAGGTAGAGGTACAGGGCCCTGTGATTTCTAACAGCAGCCATGGGCATATTCGTAACTCTTGATGAGTGCCTGTCATAGGTCCAGTGCTGGTATTAACTCCCGCAGCCCCGGAAGATTACTGATGCAAGGTATAGGAGGGGGCCAGAACAGGGCCGACCCAAGACATTGTGCTGCCTGGGCCCAAGAATGAAATGCTGCCCTCCCCCCAAAAAAAAATCAAGCCCACCAAAAGGCCCCCACATTCATTATTTTATACAATGATAACTAAAATTTAATTTATCAGAAAATCAGAGTAAAAATGCAACAAATCTATTCCCTATTTTGTTGATGCTAACTTTTTACTCAAACCAATCAATATACGCTTATTGCGATTTTTTTTTAACCAAAAATATGTAGCAGAATACATATTGGCCTAAACTGATGAAGACTTTTTTGGGATATTTATTATAGCAAATAGTAAAAAATATTGTTTTTTTTTTTCAAAATTGTTGCTCTTTTTTGGTTTATAGCGCAAAAGATAAAAACCACAGAGGTGATCAAATACCACCAGAAGGAAGCTCTATTTGTGGGGAAAAAAAGGGCATTAATTTTGTTTGGGTACAGTGTCGCACAACTGCACAATTGTCAGTTAAATTAACGCAGTGCCGTATCGCATAAAATGGCCTGGTCATTAAGGGGGCAAATCTTCCGGGGCTGAAGTGGTTAATCAGGGCTGGGCAAGGCAAGTCCCTCTCAGGCTCTCATGTCTCATACAACTTGTGATGTGTGACAGTGTACTTACAGTACTCATATTCGGACTCCTGCAGACAATGCTGCTATAGGGAACTTACTGGTGGCAGAATGGACAGGGTGAGGGTCAATGACGAGCCTCCAGAACATGGACACAGTGACAGGCAGGCTGCAACACCTCAGGCAGTGGCAGGTGCTGTGTAGGTGGACTGTGGACAGCTGCTCAGCTCACACTCAGGCACGGCAGCTCTCTTCAGACGTGCTCCCTTCCCTCAGGCTCTGAGCCACGCTGAAGAAGATGGAATATGGAAAAGGTGGGTGGGGTGGAGGCGAAGCTAACTGTCTAGGCACGGAGGCTGAGCGCTCTGAATGCTGGGGAGGCCGCGGCCTCTGACATCACTGGTTGCTAGGTGCCGGGCAGGCGATTATGGCAGCCAGTGCAGCGCACAGCCGACCAGGATCAGCCCTGCTCCTGCTGACTGATCCGACCTCCTCCTGACAGGTAGAGCCGGTTCACACAGGGGCGACTTGTCAGGCGACCTAGCCGCCTGACAAGTCGCCTCCCGTTCTGTACAATGGAACCGTTCTAATCGGAGCGACGCAAGTCGCTCCGACTTAGAAGAAAGGTTCCTGTACTACTTTGGGGGCGACTTGCATAGACTTCTATACAGAAGTCGTCTTGCAAGTCGCCGCGGCAGTCGTGTGCAGGTCGCCTCGGTGAGGCGACCTGCAAGTCGTGCCGCTTCTAATGTGAACCGGCACGTAGGGTATGGCTGGACGGCTACTAAGGTTCGCAGCCTATTGCATTAGGGTGTGCACCCCAAAGCACAAACACACATGTTTGTGTGTGTATATATATATATATATATATATATATGCTATATTGTCAAAAGTATTGGGACACCTGCCTTTTTACACGCACATGAACTGTAATGGCATCCCAGTCTTAGTCCGTAGGGTTCAATATTGAGTTGGCCCACCCTTTTCAGCTATAACAGCTCCAACTCTTCTAGGAAGGCTGCCCACAAGGTTTAGGAGTGTGTCTATGGGAATGTTTGACCATTCTTCCAGAAGCACACTTGTGAGGTCAGGAACTGATGTTGGATGAGACGGCCTGGCGCCCGGCCTGAGGTCAGGACTCTGTGCAGGCTAGTCAAGTTCCTCCACTCCAAACTCGCTCATCCATGTCTTTATGGACCTTGCTTTGTGCACTGGTCCAAATCATTTGGTGCACTGGTTCAATTCATTTGGTGGAAGGTAGATTATGGTGTGGGGTTGTTTTTCAGGGGCTGGGCTTGGCCCTTTAGTTCCAGTGAAGGGAACTCTTAAGTTGTCAGCATGCCAAGACATTTTAAACAATTTCATGCTCCCAACTTTGTGGGAACAGTTTGGGGATGGCTCCTTCCTGTTCCAACATGACTGCACACCAGAGCACAAACAAGGTCCATAAAGACATGGACTTAGCAAGGGTGGTGGAATGTGTACTTTAAGTGCAAAAATCACATTATAATAGTAACTAAAGCATAAAATTAAGTGTAACAATCTAAAAAATAAAAATTCAAAAGTGCTATAATGGTGTGAACCTCCCAACTAAAAAGTTGTTGCACTTGAGGTTAATCTGTATAGCCAATATCTATAGGAGGGGTTTCCACCATCCCTGCTAAGTTTCATTTTATACAGTATGTCTTATTTTCAGTTTGATTTGTATTACAGTCAGGTCCATAAATATTGGGACATCTCCACAATTCTACTCTTTTTGGCTCTATACACCACCACAATGGATTTGAAACGAAGCAAACAAGATGTGCTTTAACTGCAGACTTTCAGCTTTAATTTGAAGGTACAACTAAATCGGGTTACAACAGTTTGTATATGTGCCTCCCACTTTTTAAGGGACCAAAAGTAATGGGACAGATTAACAATCATCCATCAAACTTTCACTTTTTAATACTTGGTTGCAAATCCTTTGTAGTCAATTACAGCCTGAAGTCTGGAACGCATAGACATCAGCAGACGCTGGGTTTCATCCCTCTGCCAGGCCTCTACTGCAACTGTCTTCAGTTCCTGCTTGTTCTTGGGGCATTTTCCCTTCAGTTTTGTCTTCAGCAAGTGAAATGCATGCTCAATCGGATTCAGGTCCACTTCTTTCCCTTAAAAAACTCTTTGGTTGCTTTTGCAGTATGCTTCGGGTCATTGTCCATCTGCACTGTGAAGCGCTGTCCAATGAGTTCTGAAGCATTTTGCTGAATATGAGCAGATAATATTGCCTGAAAGACTTCAGAATTCATCCTGCTGCTTTTGTGAGCAGTCACATCATCAATAAATACAAGAGAACCAGTTCCATTGGCAGCCATACATGCCCACACCATGACACTACCACCACCATGCTTTACTGATGAGGTGGTATGCTTTGGATCAGTTCCTTTCCTTCTCCATACTCTTCTCTTCCCATCACTCTGGTACAAGTTGATCTTGGTCTCATCTGTCCATAGGATGTTGTTCCAGAACTGTGAAGGCTTTTTTAGATGTTGTTTGACAAACTCTAATCTGGCCTTCCTGTTTTTGAGGCTCACCAATGGTTTACATCTTGTGGTGAACCCTCTGTATTCACTCCGGTGAAGTCTTCTCTTGGTTGCTGACTTTGACACACATACACCTACCTCCTGGAGAGTGTCCTTGATCTGGCCAACTGTTATGAAGGGTGTTTTCTTCACCAGGGAAAGAATTCTTCGGTCATCCACCACAGTTGTTTTCCGTGGTCTTTTGGGTCTTTTGGTGTTGCTGAGCTCACCGGTGCGTTCTTTCTTTTTAAGGATGTTCCCAACAGTTGATTTGGCCACACCTAATGTTTTTGCTATCTCTCTGATGGGTTTGTTTTCTTTTTTCAGCCTAATGATGGCTTGCTTCACTGATAGTGACAGCTCTTTGGATCTCATATTGAGAGTTGACAGCAACAGATTCCAAATGCAAATAGCACACTTGAAATGAACTCTGGACCTTTTATCTGCTCCTTGTAAATGGGATAATTAGGGAATAACACACACCTGGCCATGGAACAGCTGAGCAGCCAATTAACCCATTACTTTTGGTCCCTTAAAATGTGGGAGGCACATATACAAACTGTTGTAATTCCTACACCGTTCACCCGATTTGGATGTAAATACCCTCAATGTAAAGCTGAAAGTTTACTGTTTGTTTCATTGCAAATCCATTGTGGTGGTGTATAGAGCCAAAAAGATTAGAATTGTGTCGATGTCCCAATATTTATGGACCTGACTGTATATGTGAAGTTGTGTATCAGAGACTGGTATTGTCGTAATATTGAAGCCTATTGAGATTTCCATACATTAGAGGATGTCACCATTATTGTTAAGTTATTAATCAGTAAGTTAGCGCTGCACTTTTTTCTTTGTGGTGTGGGAACACATAACAGTGCTTAGTGGCAGGCCTTTTACTGACACTTTTTTATTTTACCTCGAGTAGTTTATTGTAAATAGTAGTGTGGTGATTACCTATTATCCTAAAGATCGGCATGTGGAATTATTAAACATCAACAGATTTCAGTTGTGCCCCTCCAGGGTGCCCCCCACCATGGACCATGTGCCTGGCTGCTGAGTTTATCGCCCCATCCCTGCACTCAGTGCACTGATTGGCACTGATTGGCAGCACTGACAGGCAGCAATGATTGGCACTGATAGGCGGCACTGATTGGCAGCACTAATGCCACTGATAGGCTGCACTGATTGGCACTAATAGGCAGCACTGATCGGCACTGATAGACAGCACTGATTGGCACTGATAGGCAGCACTTAGTGGCACTGATTGCTAGCACTATTTGGCACTGATTGGCACTAAGAGGTGGCACTGATTGACACTGACAGGTGGCACTGATTGGCACTGGCAGATGGCACTGATTGGCACTGACAAAGGAGAGGGAGTTTCACACTGAGCCGATATTGACGCTTAGTGAAACTGTGTGTGAAACTGACATGTAATGTAACTGCATGCAGAGAGGGATCAGCTGTCAGAATTCAGCGGTAATGTCAAGCGTGGGCTGGACCCGGGGTGGGCGGGACCCAGCAGCTATCAAACACCAGCCAATGATTGGGCTGCTTAAGAAAGGGGGCGGGCCACATACATGAAGCGGCCCGCCCAGACCCCATCCCCTTGGCTGGTGTTTGATAGCTGCTGGGTCCAGCCCACCCCCGACATCAACGCTCAATTTTGACAGCTGGTCCCTCTCTGCATTCAGTTACATTACATGACAGTGTCACACACTCAGCGGCACTGGCAAGCGTCAATATCAGCTGATTGGCACTGATGGGCACTGATTGGCACTGATAGGCGGCACTGATTGGCAGCACTAATGCCACTGATAGGCTGCACTGATTGGCACTAATAGGCAGCACTGATCGGCACTGATAGACAGCACTGATTGGCACTGATAGGCAGCACTTAGTGGCACTGATTGCTAGCACTATTTGGCACTGATTGGCACTAAGAGGTGGCACTGATTGACACTGACAGGTGGCACTGATTGGCACTGGCAGATGGCACTGATTGGCACTGACAAAGGAGAGGGAGTTTCACACTGAGCCGATATTGACGCTTAGTGAAACTGTGTGTGAAACTGACATGTAATGTAACTGCATGCAGAGAGGGATCAGCTGTCAGAATTCAGCGGTAATGTCAAGCGTGGGCTGGACCCGGGGTGGGCGGGACCCAGCAGCTATCAAACACCAGCCAATGATTGGGCTGCTTAAGAAAGGGGGCGGGCCACATACATGAAGCGGCCCGCCCAGACCCCATCCCCTTGGCTGGTGTTTGATAGCTGCTGGGTCCAGCCCACCCCCGACATCAACGCTCAATTTTGACAGCTGGTCCCTCTCTGCATTCAGTTACATTACATGACAGTGTCACACACTCAGCGGCACTGGCAAGCGTCAATATCAGCTCAATCTGATACTGTCTCACAGGCAGCATGGGCTGTACACTTTCACAGCACTCCCACAGGCAGATCTCGAAGACAGCCGACATGGGTGACCGTACGGTTACAACTTGTCACTGCTGGCTGCCGCCCCTCTTAAAATGCTGCCTGGGACTATGGGCCTACTGGGTCCCATGGTAGGGCCGGCCCTGGACAAGAAGATTGAAGATTTTGATTAAGACACAAGGGACAGTTTGCATTAAATATAAGTAACATCACTTCTGCTGATTTTTAATTTATTTATTTTTGCCTAAACTAAGGCTTTTATAAAATATAGTACGGTACATTCTGTCAGAAAGGTACAAACTGATTGTAATGGCGATCCAACATGCTATTGACATTTTTGTACATAAAAAAACATATAGATATGATATTTATTAGTACTGTATATTAGATTCATTTGAAATCAAATAGTATATAAAATGAGTTTCATCACATACACTATTCAAGTGCCCCCCCCCCCCCCAAAAAAAAAATCCATCAATCTTATAAAGAACAACAAAAACAAAGGAGTAGAATGTTTTTCAATGAGCAAAACTGTGATTTTGGCAAAATGTTGCAATTGGCGAATATAGTAATTTTGCAACAAAATCAATTTTGCCCAAATCACTCTTCTAATCCTCAGACGGCAATTATATACAGATTTGGCACACACGATAATCTTCAATATCATACCCTGTATGCATTAGCAGATATTAATACCATTGCACCTGTGCTATGTAGTATTGTTAACTCTCTTTAAATTAATATTTCCTATATTGCCTGGTAACCGCATCCTTTTAACAGTTGGTTATTGCTAATGATTTATTATTAAAGTTCTAGGTTACAAGTTAAATTAATTACTGCAACAGTATGTTCAAATGTAGTAATTAGAGCTTGGCAAATGTACAGTTTTCTGCTCGTAAACACTTGAAATTCACTTTTGTATGCTAGCAATATCTGTTGTTTTATCATTTTTAAATTAATTTTCACTTGTCAATTTTTTCATCTATTTTCATTTCTTCCCCGCTGCCTTTTTGGGATTGACTTTATTTTCAGATTCTGTCAGTTCAGTAAGTCAGTTTGGCGGCCAAACGACTCTGCACAAACAGTGACATAATGAACCTCACAGTTAAATACAACTCTGCCCACCACTGTTTATACTCTGTGGCTTTGTTAGGCAACACTCGTTTTCTGTGGTCTATGGAGTTGCTAATTTGGTGCAGTCAGTCAAGCAAAACCCTCTGCATGGAATTTCATATTTCTAAATTGCCCCTCCCATCCTTGGCAGAAGAAATGTGTAAGGACACCTTATACAAAGAAACATAAAACAAAAAATGTAAAGAAGAAGGACTTCAGTTAGGGTAAATTGGGGTATAAAAACACTAAAAAAAGCACCAGTAAACTAATTCCTAAACTTATTTGTTTTGGTTTCTTTTTATGTATGGATTGCATGGGTTGTTACCGTGTGGAAAATTTCATGCGAATATCACTTTTAAAAATAGATTTACTTAGAAAAATGGTGACGTGTTCAATACTTACTTTACCTGTTGTATATAAAGATTATTCCTAATTGTCAGTTTCACACTGCCATGTATAGTTCCTCAGAAGCTGGGGAGAAGGGTAATCAACCTGCCAGGGCATATACGTCATATCTGTGTATACAGTATCTCACAAAAGTGAGTACACCCCTCACATTTTTGTAAATATTTTATTATATCTTTTCATGTGACAACACTGAGTGCCGGGTCACACAGGGGAGGCACGACTTGCAGGTCGCCTCACCGAGGCGACCTGCACACGACTTCAGCGGCGACTTGCAAAACGACTTCTGTATAGAAGTCAATGCCGCCTGAAGTCGCCCCTAAAATACTACAGGAACTTTTTCCTAAGTCGGAGCAACTTGCGTCGCTCCTATTAGAACGGTTCCGTAGTACAGAACGGGAGGCGACTTGTCAGGCGGCCTGACAAGTCGCCCCTGTGTGAATCGGCACTGAAGAAATGACACATTGCTAAAATGTAAAGTAGTGAGTGTACAGCTTGTATAACAGTGTAAATTTGCTGTCAAAAAAACTCAACACACAGCCATTAATGTCTAAACTGCTGGCAAGAAAAGTGAGTACATCCCTAAGTGAAAATGTCCAAACTGGGCCCAAAGTGTTAATATTTTGTGTGGCCACCATTAATTTCCAGCACTGCCTTAACCCTCTTGGGCATGAAGTTCACCAGAGCTTCACAGGTTGCCACTGGAGACCTCTTCCACTCCTCCATGACGACATCACTGAGCTGGTGGATGTTAGAGACCATGGACTCCTCCACCTTCCATTTGAGGATGCCCCACAGATGCTCAATAGGGTTTAGGTCTGGAAGCATGTTTGGCTAGCCCATCACCTTTAACCTCAGCTTCTTTTAGCAAGGCAGTGGTTGTTTTGGAGGTGTGTTTGGGCTCGTTATCATGTTGGAATACTGCCCTGCGGCGCAGTCTCTGAAGGCAGGGATCAAGCTCTGCTTCAGTATGTCACAGTACATGTTGGGATTCATGGTTCCCTCAATGAACTGTAGCTCCCCAGTGCCGGCAGCACTAATGCAGCCCAAGACCATGAAACTCCCACCACCATGCTTGACTGTAGGCAAGACTTGTCTTTGTACTCCTCACCTGGTTGCCACCACACACGCTTGACATCATCTGAACCAAATAAGTTTATCTCGGTCTCATCAGACCACAGGACATGGTTCCAGTAATCCATGTCCTTAGTCAGCTTGTCTTCAGCAGACTGTTTGCAGGCTTTCTTGTGCATCATCTTTAAAAGAGGCTTCCTTCTGGCATGACAGCCATGCAGGCCAATTTGATGCAATGTGTGGCGTATGGTCTGAACACTGACAGGCTGACCTCCCACCCCCTCAACTTTTGCAGCAATGCTGACAGCACTCATACGTCTATTTCCCAAAGACAACCTCTGGATATGACGCTGAGCACATGCACTCAACTTCTTTGGTCGACTATGGCGAGGCCTGTTCTGAGTGGAACCTGTCCTGGTAAACCGCTGTATGGTCTGTATGGTACCGTACTGCAGCTCAGTTTCAGAGTCTTGGCAACCTTCTTATAGCCTAGGCCATCTTTATGTAGAGCAAACATTTTTTTTTCAGATCCTTGTAAAGTTCTTTGCCATGAGGTGTCATGTTGAATTTTCAGTGACCATTATGAGAGTGAGAGTGATAACACCAAATTTAACACACCTGCTCCCCATTCACACCTGAGACCTTGTAACACTAACGAGTCACATTATACCGGGGAGGGAAAATGGCTAATTGGGCCCAATTTGGACATTTTCACTTAGGGGTGTACTCACCTTTATTGCCAGCGGTTTAGACATTAATGCTGTGTGTTGAGTTATTTTGAGGGGACAGCAAATTTACACTGTTATACAAGCTGTACACTCAATAGTTTACATTGTAGCAAAGTGTCATTTCTTCAGTGTTGTACCATGTAAAGGTATAATAAAATATTCACAAAAATGTGAGGGGTGTACTCACTTTTGTGAGATGTTTAATGTTTAACTGCTTGCCGCCCGCCGTCCATCATATGATGGCCAGGCGGGGTGGCTCTCGTTCTGGGAGGACGTCATATGATGGCCCTCCATTTAAACAGGGATTGCGCGCGCACCCCCGTTCCTTCAGGGGCGGCGTGTCACGGAGACACCGCTCACCACCGAGGGGGATGAACCGCAATTGGTCATGGATTTTTACCACGTGATGAAGTCACGGCCGATCACAGATGGTCCTGCCCCACTGTGCACAGTGCATGCGCGTGATCGCAATACGCGTGCACGTCGGTGGCAGCGTGTTCCCGGAAACACTGCTCGTCACCGATGATGGTAAACAGTCATTGGCCGGCGGCTGTTTACCACGTGATCGGCTGTGATCCTTCCACAGCCGATCACTAGATGTCAACAAACCGCGGTTAACGAGATGTTACCGGGTTCTCCTCCTCACACACCGATCATGTGTGAGGAGGAGATTGCGCTTACAGTGTACACCAATCACACTGATTGCCCCCCAATAAAGAGGACCTGTCATCGCCCATCACAGTACCTGTCACAGTTCATCTGAGTACCTGTCAGTCCATATGAGTACCTGTCACAGTCCATCAGAGTACCCGAGTACCTGTCACAGTCCATCTGAGTTCCCGAGTACCTGTCACAGTCCATCAGAGTACCTGAGTACTCGTCACAGTGCATCAGAGTACCTGAGTACCTGTCACAGTCCATCAGAGTACCTGAGTACCTGTCACAGTCCATCAGAGTACCTGAGTACCTGTCACAGTCCATCAGAGTACCCGAGTACCTGTCACAGTCCATCAGAGTACCTGTCACAGTCCATCAGAGTACCCGAGTACCTGTCACAGTCCATCTGAGTGCTCGAGTACCTGTCACAGTCCATCTGAGTATCCAAGTACCTATCACAGTCCATCTGAGTAGCTGAGTACCTGTCACAGTTCATCTGAGTACCCGAGTACCTGTCACAGTTCATCTGAGTACCCGAGTACCTGTCACAGTTCATCTGAGTACCCGAGTACCTGTCACAGTCCATATGAGTACCTGCCACAGTTCATCTCAGTACCCGAGTACCTGAGTAGCTGTCACAGTCCATATGAGTACCTGAGTACCTGTCACAGTCCATATGAGTACCGAGTACCTGAGTACCTGTCACTACCCTTCAGAGTACCCGAATACCAGTCACCAGGCCATCAGAGTACCCGAGTACCTGTCAAAGTCCATCAGAGTACCCGAATACCTGTCACAGTCCATCTGAGTACCCGAATACCTGTCACAGTCCATCTGAGTACCCGAGTACCTGTCACAGTCCATCTGAGTATCCGAGTACCTGCCACAGTCCATCTGAGTACCCAAGTACCTGTCACAGTCCATATGAGTACCTGCCACAGTTCATTTGAATACCCGAGTACCTGAGTACCTGTCACAGTCCATATGAGTACCTGAGTACCTGCCACAGTCCATATGAGTACCTGAGTACCTGTCACAGTCCATTTGAGTACCTGAGTACCTGTCACAGTCCATATGAGTACCGAGTACCTGAGTACCTGTCACCGCCCTTCAGAGTACCCAAATACCAGTCACCAGGCCATCAGAGTACCCGAGTACCTGTCACAGTCCATTTGAGTACTCGAGTACCTGTCACAGTCCATCTGAGTACCCAAATACCTGCCACAGTCCATCTGAGTACCCGACTACCTGTCACAGTCCATCTAAGTAGCCGAGTACCTGTCACAGTTCATCTGAGTACCCAAGTACCTGAGTACCTGTCACAGTCCATATAAGTACCTGAGTACCTGTCACAGTTCATCTGAGTACCCGAGTACTTGAGTACCTGTCACAGTCCATATGAGTACCTGAGTACCTGTCACAGTCTATATGGGTACCCGAGTACCTGTCACAGTCCATATGAGTACCCGAGTACCTGAGTACCTGTCACAGTCCATATGAGTACCGAGTACCTGAGTACCTGTCACCGCCCTTCAGAGTACCCGAATACCAGTCACCAGCCCATCAGAGTACCCGAGAGCCTATCTGTAGCCCATCAGAGTACCCGAGTACCTGTCACCAGGCCATCAGAGTGCCCAAGTACCTGTCACCAGCCCATCAGAGTACCCGAGTACCTGTCACCAGCCCATCAGAGTACCCGAGTACCTGTCACCAGCCCATCAGAGTAACCGAGTACCTGTCACCAGCCCATCAGAGTACCCGAGTATCTGTCTGCAGCTCATCAAGTTACCCGAGTACCTGTCTCCAGCCCATCAGAGTACCCAAGTACCTATTTGCAGCCCATGCCTCATAGAATATACATTGAGGTGTTTGCTTTTCAAAATGGGGTAATTTTGTGGGCAATTCCACTGTCCTGGTGCTCCAGGACCTTCAAAGGTGTGATAGGTAGGAGTGAAATGAGATGTGTAATTTATGCTCCTAGAACGCCTGAAGGTATTACTGCAATGTTGGACCTCTGTATGTGGCTAGGCTGTGTAAAAGTCTCACATGTGGTATCGCCATACTCGGGAAGAGTAGCAGAATGTGTTTTAGGGTGTAATTTTTGCTATATAGATGTTATGTGTTAGAAATATCTTATAAATTGACAACTTTGTGTAAAAAAAAAAATGTGTTTTCATTTTTTTTTCCACATTTTCCAAAAACTTCTGAATAAAAATGAACCGTTCAAAAGACTCATTATGCCTCATAGATTATACGTTGGGGTGTTTGCTTTCCAAAATGGGAACATTTTGTAGGCAATTCCATTGTCCTGGTGCTCCAGGGCCTTCAAAAGTGTAATAGGTGGTTGAGAAATGAGATGTGTCATTTATGCTCGTAGAATGCCTGAAGGTGCTACTTCAATGTTGGGCCTCTGTACGTGGCCAGACAGTGTAAAAGTCTCATATCTGTGGTATCGCCATACTCGGGAAGAGTAGCAGAATGTATTTTGGGGTGTAATTTGTTGTATGCATATACTGTGTGTGAGAAATACCCTGATAATATGACAATTTTGTAAAAAAAAATAAAAAAAATTTAAAAATCTTAATTTTCCAAAGAATTGTGGGGAAAAAATGACAACTTAAAATAACTCACCATGCTACTTACTTAATACCTTGGAATGTCTACTTTCTAAAAAGTGGTCATTTGGGGGGTATTTGTACTTTCCTGACTTGTTAGTGTCTCAAGAAATGAGATTCACCTGATGTACTGAAGGCCTGATCAGATGTGATCAATTTTCAGAGATTGGCACCATAGTTTGTAGACTCTATAACTTTCACAAAGACCAAATAATATACACTAATTTAGGTTATTTTTACCAAAGATATGTAGCAGTATAAATTTTGGCCAAAATGTATGAAGAAAAAATACTAATTAGCAAAATTTTATGACAGAAACAAAGAAAAAGGCATTTTTTTTCACAAAATTTACAGACTTTTTTATTTATAGCACAAAAAATAAGAAACCCCCTAGTGATTAAATACCACCAAAAGAAAGCTCTATTTGTGTGAAAAAAGGATGCAAGTTTCATATGGGTACAGTGTTGCATGACTGAGTAATTGTCATTCAATGTGAGAGCGCTCAAAATGAAAATTGGTCTGGGCAGGAAGGGGGTGTAAGTGCACTGTATTGAGGTGGTTAATGAAACCTTTCAATCTACATTTCTGCCTAAGATTATAGTGGTCTACCATGATGGGTAACACATTCTATGGTCTGACACTGAAACAATTGTAGAAGCAAAATCCACAACAAAGGATCAATTTCTGTTTCTTAATCAGTAATTAAATGATGCTGTGGTTATTTTTGATTCCGAGCCTATCCTGCAGAGTTTCTTTAAATTTAGTTGGACTACAATAAGCATTATCCAGGAAGTACATTTGACACTTTTAGAACTGACAGAACTTCAGGTAATACAGAAGACTTCTAATCGAGGATTAACAATAAGACAATTTTTGGATGCTGTATTTAAAGCAGATTCATTTAATCTCTAATCATTTTCCCAAATAACCTTCATTTACCTTAAAATATTTTCTGCTGCAAACCGATAATTTGAATTTACTCATTTGTGTAAAGCTAATGTCTCATTGACTTTTCATTTGTATGGATGCAGAAACCAATTAGAGACACATTTCTTTCATTCTGTACCCAGCAGGTAACCAGGATATAAGCGTATTGTGGAACAAAGCTTATCCTATACAAGCATACCTTCATGTAATTAATAACAGTTTCAATTCATGTCAAGAGCTCTTCCATTCATAAGCAAATCAAAGGTTATTTCTACTTTGACTATATGGGTGTTCTTCGAGCTAGAAAGGCAACCAGGACTAACAAATCATATTGGCCCCTACGGTTGTCTAGTGCTGTAGAAAAAACATTGCACAGGGCATTCAGTTAACACTTTCAAAGAGGACCTGTGGTGCAACACTGGAAGACCAAATAGGCCATTTATTGTGGGGGATAGAATGCTGCTCTTTCTTTACTTTGTTATAAATCTTCTCAGCATTATATAGAGTGAAACTGTCAAGCTCTGGAAGGTGCATTAAAGTGAATATAAACCCAAGAACAAAAAAGTAGTACATTGTAATCGTTATATGTAGTAGTTGCATTTTCTTTTTTTTTCAGGCTCTATTTTCATCTTCTTTTCCTAGAGTGACAAAGGCACTTACTGTTCTGAATTTTGTGGAGGAGCAGCACACTTCTGTTGTGGACTACAAAACACCTCCCTCTCTCCTCATCATAAGGTAGGGGTGTTGTGCTGTTCACCGTGACGATGTGGGCAGAGTGGGCAATCCTACTTGAGAGGCATAAGCGATGTAGAGGAGCAGCGATGTCACCCTGGGCTGCGCCCTTCTGAATTGGACTATAATATACCCCTCCTTTCCTCATCTCATCAACATAGAGGGTGTTCTGTTGTTCACAGTGTTGATTTGAGCAGACTTTATAATCCTAATTGAGATGCACAGGAGATATAGAGGAGCAGCATTGTCACCCTAGGCACTTCTAATTTGAACCACAGAATTCCTCTTTCTCTCCTTATCTTCATAACATAGGCGTTTGTGTGTTTGATTTAGAGGAGCAAAGATGTAATCTTGGGCTGTCCTCTTCTAAATTGGACTACAGAACCAGTCCCTCTTTGCTCATCTCCATAACATGGGAGGGTGTTGTTCACAGCATTGATAAGGGCAGGGTGGATAACCCTACTTGAGATGCCCAGGACACAGGACCCCAATTAATACATCAGAACGCATCTGTTACAACACCTATCAAACAAAAAAATGATTCCTGGCCCTTTCTAGGATCACACTTGTCAATTCTTATTCTTGGGTAAAGGATCCTTTCATAAGGATGGGGTCTAAGCTGCCCATAAAGGGATCACAATTCAGTTTAGCAGGGACCGGCCAAATTTCCATCCATGTATGGACACTGTGGTTTTACAGAAGTCGACTTCTGTACAACCTTCCTGCTGGAAAATTTCCACTCGTTCAACGCTGTTCAATAGCTTAAAGCACTGACCAGTGTGTTCTGACCGTGGGGTAGGCTCCCTGCTGTCAGAATACAATGACACAGCAGGAGGATTCCTCCATACACCTTTAATGTGTGGATGAGGGAATCAGGTCAGTTTTTTTTGTTCAACCTACTGGTTGAACACAAAATATAACTCATCTACTGCATGGTCAGTTTTAGTGACAGATGCTGGTTCAGACATTCTTGCACTGGTTTTGTGATATACAAAAAGTGAAAATTTGACTGTAGCGTTTTCAGTTGTCATATTCTTCTTTCTTCATTAGATACATTCAGTCACTGTAATAGTAATCTGATGAAATAGCGGATGTAAAGGTATCTCTAACCCAAACTTTTTTTTTTTTTTGGATAGAGTAGAAGGGCTAGAACCTGTTGTGGGTTTTTATTGTTGCCTTTAGGCACAACTGGCCAGAAATCCCTTCACTTCCTGTTCTGGAAACACAAGAGAAAGTGAAAGGAACTCCCCTCTAAGACAGCTGTCCCCAAAACAGGTGTCCATATTGGAAGATATCCCGATATCCTCGGGGATCTTTGCTAAGGGGTTAGAATGGAGAGGGGTTTGTAGTGGAAGGTGAGGGCAATGTGATTAACCCTTCCCAGTTCTCGAAAATGAAGAAGAGAAGAAAAGAAGAACAGAAGAAAATGAAGAAGAAGATGGAGAAGAGCGGGAGCCTCCCCCATGCCATGGGTGCGGAGCGGCCCAAAGAGAAGAAGATAGAAGACACCGCGGATGAGATGCTGGACGAGAACGCCGGAGGAAGAACCAGAAGAACCAGAAGAAGAAGAAGAAGGAAGATAGAAGAAAGAAGAAAGAAGAAGCATTTAAATAAAGGAATTGTCAAAAACTGTCTCTTGTCATTTTTAACATTTTGGACAGTTTTTTAGTGAAATGGTAGGGGTAAGTACCCCCTTACCATTTCACACAGGGGGACCGGGATCTGGGGGTCCCCTTGTTAAAGGGGGCTTCCAGATTCCGATAAGCCCCCCGCCCACAGACCCCCACAACCACCGGCCAGGGTTGTGGGGATGAGGCCCTTGTCCTCATCAACATGGGGACAAGGTGTTTTGGGGGGCTACCCCAAAGCACCCTCCCAATGTTGAGGGCATGTGGCCTGGTACGGTTCAGGAGGGGGGGCCGCACTCTTCCCCCCCCCCTCTTTTCCTGTGGTCTGCCAGGTTGTGTGCTCGGATAAGGGTCTGGTATGGATTTTTGGGGGGACCCCACGCCGTTTTTTTTTGGCGCGGGGTTCCCCTTAAAATTCATACTAGACCTAAAGGGTCTGGTATGGAATTTAGGGGGACCCCCACGTCATTTTTTTTTATTGTGGCTGGGGTTCCCCTTAATATCCATACCAGACCTGAAGGGCCTGGTATGGAATTTAGGGGGACCCCCACATCATTTTTTTTTTTAATTTTGGTTCGGGATTCCCCTGTGGGGAATTCCCATGCCGTTTTTATCAATGAACTTCTATGTGTATTGTCGGACCGGCAATGCAATAGCCGCGAGTAGTTTTAAATGGCTTTTTTCCTATAGAAATGTCATTTTGCTGTCAGACTGTTCTAAACACGGGAAACATGCGCCCCTTTACAGGCATACTATAGACACCCCCCAGCTACGAAATTTAAAGGGATATTACACTTTTATTGTTTGACTTTAAGCATTATTAAAATCACTGCTCCTAAAAAAACGTCAGTTTTTAAAACTTTTTTTTGCATTGATCCATGTCCCCTGGGGCAGGATCCAGGTCCCCAAACACTTTTTATGGCAATAGCTTGCATATAAGCCTTTAAAATTAGCACTTTTGATAATTCATGTTCGTGTCCCATAGACTTTAACGGTGTTCGCGTGTTCAAACTAACTTTTTTCCTGTTCACATGTTCTGGTGCGAACCGAACATGGGGGTGTTCGGCTCATCCCTACTGTGCAGCAGTAATGTGCTGCACTTACCTGTGTTAAATAGCCAGATGATGGGAGTGGTAAGGGGGAAGTAACCAATCCAAGCAGATTAAGTGTTCCAAACGTTAATGAACAAAAGGAGTACAGCCTAATGATTCGTCCAGGGGACATCCAGACACCTGTGTGAAACACACACCTGTGTGTGGAAGGCCCTCCATTGGTGGCTCCCCGGCCGACACGGTGTCCGGCATCGCCACGTCGATTGACGCGATGACGTCAGACGTCAACGTAGGCCGCCGACACGGAGAATGGGCGGAAATTCAGGGCAAGAGTGAAAAAGAGCCAGTGCACAGGCGCGGGGCACCGAGGACCCAGAGCATGCGCACAGCCACTGCAAAACACTGCCTCTGTCTCCAAGGACAGTAGGAGCGGAGGCCCCCCGTGTCGGGGAGTGCCAGCAAGCCACACCACTGGGAGAGGGGGAAAGAGAAACAGCACCCACCCAAGCTGGAACTATAGACAGTCTAAAATTCACAAAGAGGGCATGATGAGTAAAAAATAATTATGAAAAAGAAAAAAATTTAAAAAAAGGGAAATTAGTGTATATAAATTGAAATTTCCAACAAACTTGGACTGACAGGACGTGGGATCGTCATCTATACATATTGGTATTGTTTTGAAGAATCAAAAAGAGGATCTGCAGGCAAAAAGAGGAACAAGCATAATTTCAAAGAATAGGGAGCACCATACATGAAGTACATAATGATAGTATCCATATAGAACATATTAAACATTTAAAAAACAGACAAAATGAGCAAATATTCTTAAGATGATTAGACAAGTTTTTTGGTGAAAGGGAAAGGAAGGGGAAAAACGGGAAAGAGAGGAAAGGGAAGAAGAGATTGTAGTGAGCCAAACAACCCTTGGAGGTTATATGAAAAGAAAAAAGAGACTAATAAGCAAACTTATAGTTCTTTGTCGTAGCCTCCCATCACAAAGCCTGGTAAAAAGGGTTTTAGATTGAAGGCTTCGTTGAGGCCAGGTGGAGAGGTAGTATTTCGGTTTGATATCCACCGAAGCTCGCGTTGCAGGAGACTTTTGTTAAAATCTCTGCCGCGCGAGTTTGGGTGTAGGTGATCCATTATTGAGACAAATACTGTTGGACAGATACCACCATGAACTTGGGCAACGTGTCTCCCCAGTGGGAGATCGGGATTGGCAGTTTGCATGGTCCTAATATGGCGGTATAGTCTCTGCCATCATTTTTGTACCATTTTGCCTGCATAGAAACAGTTGCAACTGCATAATAGCAGGTAGACTACTCCCATGGGCTGGCAGTTTGAATGGTGTTTGGGTACGAAATGCATGCCGTGTGGTAAGGAGTAGGGATGAGCCGAACACCCCCCGGTTCGGTTCGCACCAGAACCCGCGAACGGACCGCAAGTTCGCACGAACGTTAGAACCCCATTGACGTCTATGGGACTCGAACGTTCAAAATCAAAAGTGCTCATTTTAAAGGCTAATTTGCATGGTATTGTCCTAAAAAGGGTTTGGGGACCCGGGTCCTACCCCAGGGGACATGTATCAATGCAAAAAAAACTTTTAAAAACGGCCGTTTTTTCGGGAGCAGTGATTTTAATGATGCTTAAAGTAAAAAAAAAAAAGTGAAATATTCCTTTAAATATCGTACCTGGGGGGTGTCTATAGTATGCCTGTAAAGTGACGCGTGTTTCCCATGTTTAGAACAGTCCCTGCACCAAATGTCATTTTTAAAGGAAAAAATCTCATTTAAAACTGCTTGCGGGTTTAATGTCATGTCGGGTCATGGCAATATGGATGAAAATCAGTGAGACAAACGGCATGGGTACCCCCCAGTCCATTACCAGGCCCTTTGGGTCTTGTATGGATATTAAGGGGAACCCCGCACCCAAATTAAAATAAGGAAAGGTCCCTATATACTCTGAACAGCAGTATTCAGGCGGTGCAAACAAGACAGGGACTGTAGGTTTGTTGTTAAGTAGAATCTGTTTGTAATTTTGAACATTTTTAATGTGTTTAGCTCCAGCCAAAAAATCTTTTCTAAGCTTTTTGGAAAACATAGGGAAGGGTTATCACCCCTGTGATATTTGTTTTGCGTCTTTCCTCCTCTTCAGAAGATTTCACCTCACTTTTTTGTCCCAATGAAAAATGTTTTTTGAAAATTTGGGTTTTTTTGTGGAACAAGGATTGGAAAGCATCAGTGGAAAGGAGAAATTGTTTTCCCATATTAACTCTTACAGGAGAGAATTTCCCTTCCTTAGGGGTAGATTTCATCTCACTTCCTGTTGTCTCCTTCCGTTTGCAAGTAGGAGTCGTTTGTAAGTTAGATGTTTGAAAGTAGGGTCCTGCCCTATATACTCAGCAGAAATTTGGGCCTTAGGTGTTGCTGTGGCCAAAACACTGTAAGCCCTCACAGGGCCCTGCTGTGAAATATTAGATCAAGAATTGTAATTACATGCCCCTGTTGAACAGGAGCTGAAAAATTAGGCCTTAGGCACTGGTGCTGGTGCCACAACACTGCAACCCCTCACAGACACTCTAGTTGGAACGCAGGAACGAGCCCTGCTGCAAAGTATTGCATCAAAAATTGTAATTACACGCCCCTGTTAGACAGGGGCAGAAAAATTGGGCCTTAGGCACTGGTGCTGGTGCCACAACACTGCAACCCCTCACAGACACTCTAGTTGGAATGCAGGAACGAGCCCTGCTGCAAAGTATTACATCAAAAATTGTAATTACACGCCCCTGTTAAACAGGGGCTGAAAAATTGTGCCTTAGGCACTGGTGGTGGCGCCCAGAACCAAAAATGTTCTTACAAGCTATCAGCGTGATGATTGAGGAGGAAGAGGATAATTACTCAGGGATAGTCACTCAGCATCAGCATAGGCAGTCTTTGAAGGGATCTGAGATTTCAAAAAAAATTATTCGGTTACATCTGCATCAGGTGCTTGGTAGCTGGTGGTGATCCAAGACTGATTCATTTTTATGAAGGTCAGCCGATCGACCGAGTCGGTGGACAGACGCACCCTGTGATCGGTTACCACGCCTCCAGCAGCACTGAATGTGCGTTCCGAAAGAACGCTGGATGCAGGACAGGCCAGTAGCTCAATTGCATACTGTGCAAGCTCTGGCCAGTGATCCATCCTCAAGACCCAGTAACCCAGAGGATTTTCGGTGGGAAAGGTGTCCAAGTCTGATCTTGCCCCTAGGTATTCCTGCACCATGTAAAACAGACGCTGGCGATGGTTGCTGGAACCGATCATACCTTGGGGCTGCGGACCAAAAAATTGTCTGAACGCATCGGTCAGACGGCCACCTTCTCCACCGCTCCTTCTTTGACTGACCGAAGCCTCAGCAACACGTTGTCCAGAAACAGGAGTTTGTAACCTCCCAGTCTCTGGGAACGCGTTGCACAGACCTTTCTGCAAGGCCTCCCGAAGATGTTTCATCCTCTGCTCCCTCTGCGATGGCAAGATAAGGTCCGCAACCTTACCCTTGTAACGTGGATCAAGGAGGGTTGCCAGCCAGTATTGGTCCTTCTCCTTGATACCACGAATACGAGGATCCTTACGCAGGCTTTGCAGGATCAGGGAGGCCATGCAGCGTAGGTTTGCTGAGGCATTCGGTCCGGAGTCCTCTGGGTCACTAAGGACAACAACGTCCGCAGCCACCTCCTCCCAGCCACGTACAAGTCCATGTGTTCCTTGGGACTGATCCCTTAAAGACTGCTGATGCTGAGTGCCAGGCTCCACCTCCATACTGACACAATCTTCCTCCTCCTCCTCCTCCTCGTCCTCTTCCTGTGTGATCGGCGGGCACGCAGGAACACTGTCTGGATAAAGGGGGCCTTGAGAGCTAAGGAAGTCCTCCTCTTCCTGCCTCTGTTCTGCCTCAAGTGCCCTGTCCATTATTCCACGCAGCGTGTGCTCCAACAGGTGGACAAGGGGGACAGTGTCACTGATGCATGCACTGTCAGTGCTCACCATCCTCGTGGCCTCCTCGAATGGTGACAGGACAGTGCATGCATCCCTGATCATGGCCCACTGGCGTGGGGAAAAAAAACCAAGGTCCCCTGACCCTGTCCTGGTGCCATAGTCGCACAGGTACTCATTGATGGCCCTCTGCTGCGTGTGCAGCCGCTGCAGCATGGCCAACGTCGAGTTCCACCTGGTGGGCATGTCACAGATTAGGCGGTTCTTGGGCAGGTTAAACTCCTTTTGGAGGTCCGTCAGCCGAGCACTGGCATTATATGACCGGCGGAAATGCACAGAGACTTTCCTGGCCTGCCTCAGGACATCCTGTAAGCCCGGGTACCTGCCCAAGAACCGCTGCACCACCAAGTTAAGGACGTGAGCCAAACAGGGCACATGGGTCAGTTGTCCCTGTCGGAGGGCAGAGAGGAGGTTGGTGCCATTGTCGCAAACCACCATTCCTGCCTTAAGTTGGCGTGGCGTCAACCACCTCTGAACCTGCCCCTGCAGAGCTGACAGAACCTCTGCCCCAGTGTGGCTCCTGTCCCCCAAGCACACCAGCTCAAGCACCGCATGGCATCTTTTGGCCTGCGTACTTGCGTAGCCCCTTGAACGCCTACGGAGCACCGCTGGTTCCGAGGAAGAGGCCATGGAGGAAGAAGAAGAGGAGGGGGTGGAGGAGAGAGGTGTGTCACAATCAGCATTTTGGAGGCGTGGTGGCGGAACAACCTCCAACACTACTGCACCTTGTCCTGCATCCTTCCCAGCTGCCAGCAGAGTCACCCAATGCGCCGTGAAACTTAAGTAACGTCCCTGTCCATGCCTGCTGGACCATGAGTCAGCGGTAATATGCACCTTACCGCTGACCGCCCTGTCCAGCGAGGCATGGACATTGCCTTCCACATGCCGGTAGAGAGCCGGAATCGCCTTCCGTGAGAAAAAGTGGCGTTTGGGTACCTGCCACTGAGGAACCGCACATTCCACAAACTCACGGAAGGGGGCAGAGTCTACCAACTGAAAAGGCAGCAGTTGAAGTGCTAGCAATTTTGCCAAGCTAGCATTCAACCGCTGGGCATGTGGATGGCTGGGAGCAAACTTCTTTTGGCGGTGCAGCAGCTGGGGCAGGGAAATTTGCCTGGTACAATCTGACGTCGGTGTACCAAAAGCAGATTGCCCACAAGTACTTGGCTGTGACACACCTAATTCTACACCTTCATTCCTCTCACTGCAGGTCTCAGAGAGGACTGAAGGTCTAGTGGGGTTGGAAATCTCAGCTGATGAGGAGCAAGGAGAGATCGTCTTTGTTCTTTGGTGTGGGTCTTTTAGATACGCTTGCCAACGAACTGCATGGCAGGTCAACATATGTCTGGTCAAGCATGTGGTACCCAAGCGGGAGATGTTTTGGACACGCGAGATATGCTTGAGACATATGTTGCAAATAGCAGCGGTGCGATCTGATGCACTCGTCTCAAAAAAGGCCCACACCAAAGAACTTTTTGAATAACGCGCAGAGACTGCAGCGCCCTGCACATGTGGAGCTTTGGGGTGTGATGCAGTCAATGTGCTGCCCTTAGGCTGGCCCCTGGAGGGCATCCTGCCTAGTTGGTGATGTGCCACCTCCTCCTCCTCCTCCTCCTCCTCCTCTCTCCTATCAGGCACCCACGTTGAGTCAGTGACCTCATCATCCCCTCCCTCCTCATCACTGGAGCAAACCTGGCAGTATGCTGCAGCAGGGGGAGCATGACTGCCAGATTGCTGTCCTTCTTGGGCACCCCCTCTGTCCGTGCTCATGTTACTGCCTTCATTGAGCTCAGTATCATCATCAGAGCCTTCCAAACGCTGGGCATCCTCCTGGAGCATGTACCCAACACTGTGGTCAAACAGTTCGAGGGAATCCTCATGAGGACATGGTGGAGCTAGGGAAGGAGTCACTGATGACATTGAGCTGAGGGAAGAGGCCGCTGCTTTGCCAGACAAAGCACCCTGGGCATGGGTGAGAGAGGATGAGGAGGATGAGGACGGCTTGGTCATCCACTCGACCAAGTCTTCCGCATGTTGCGGCTCAACACGGCCAGCTGCCGAAAAAAAGGCCAAGCGTGTCCCATGGCCACGTGCTGATGAGGATGCACCGTCTCCACGACCAGCACTAGACACAGAGCCTGCTTGCCCTCTCTTATTGGCTTGTGACTGTCTGCCTCTCCTTCTTGGCCTTCCAGACATACTAATGGCCTGTAGCTGCACTAAGCTGGGATAGAACACCTGTAATTTTCTTAAGGTAGCTTTATATACTGTAACCAGACAAGCCTGCCTGTCAGTAGGAAGATAACAGGAACGGATCTAGCTGAACACTGTGAGCAGGACGCACTGTACTAAATGTAAATAGTCTAGCTGCCTGACCGTGGTACTAATAGGATCAAAAAGAACACCTGTAATTTTCTTAAGGTAGCTTTATATACTGTAACCAGACAAGCCTGCCTGTCAGTAGGAAGATAACAGGAACGGATCTAGCTGAACACTGTGAGCAGGACGTACTGCACTAAATGTATATAGCAGGAACGGATCTAGCTGAACACTGTGAGCAGGACGCACTGCACTGAATGTAAATAGCAGGAACGGATCTAGCTGAACACTGTGAGCAGGACGCACTGCACTAAATGTAAATACCAGGAACGGATCTAGCTGAACACTGTGAGCAGGACGCACTGCACTGAATGTAAATAGCAAGAACGGATCTAGCTGAACACTGTGAGCAGGACGCACTGTACTAAATGTAAATAGTCTAGCTGCCTGACCGTGGTACTAATAGGATCAAAAAGAACACCTGTAATTTTCTTCAGGTAGCTTTATATACTGTAACCAGACAAGCCTGCCTGTCAGTAGGAAGATAACAGGAACGGATCTAGCTGAACACTGTGAGCAGGACGCACTGCACTAAATGTATATAGCAGGAACGGATCTAGCTGAACACTGTGAGCAGGACGCACTGCACTGAATGTAAATAGCAGGAACGGATCTAGCTGAACACTGTGAGCAGGACGCACTGCACTAAATGTAAATACCAGGAACGGATCTAGCTGAACACTGTGAGCAGGACGCACTGCACTGAATGTAAATAGCAGGAACGGATCTAGCTGAACACTGTGAGCAGGACGCACTGCACTGAATGTAAATAGCAGGAACGGATCTAGCTGAACACTGTGAGCAGGACGCACTGCACTGAATGTAAATAGCAGGAACGGATCTAGCTGAACACTGTGAGCAGGACGCACTGCACTAAATGTAAATACCAGGAACGGATCTAGCTGAACACTGTGAGCAGGACGCACTGCACTGAATGTAAATAGCAGGAACGGATCTAGCTGAACACTGTGAGCAGGACGCACTGCACTAAATGTAAATACCAGGAACGGATCTAGCTGAACACTGTGAGCAGGACGCACTGCACTGAATGTAAATAGCAGGAACGGATCTAGCTGAACACTGTGAGCAGGACGCACTGCACTAAATGTAAATACCAGGAACGGATCTAGCTGAACACTGTGAGCAGGACGCACTGCACTGAATGTAAATAGCAGGAACGGATCTAGCTGAACACTGTGAGCAGGACGCACTGCACTAAATGTAAATACCAGGAATGGATCTAGCTGAACACTGTGAGCAGGACGCACTGCACTGAATGTAAATAGCAGGAACGGATCTAGCTGAACACTGTGAGCAGGACGCACTGCACTGAATGTAAATAGCAGGAACGGATCTAGCTGAACACTGTGAGCAGGACGCACTGCACTAAATGTAAATACCAGGAACGGATCTAGCTGAACACTGTGAGCAGGACGCACTGCACTGAATGTAAATAGCAGGAACGGATCTAGCTGAACACTGTGAGCAGGACGCACTGCACTAAATGTAAATACCAGGAACGGATCTAGCTGAACACTGTGAGCAGGACGCACTGCACTGAATGTAAATAGCAGGAACGGATCTAGCTGAACACTGTGAGCAGGACGCACTGCACTGAATGTAAATAGCAGGAACGGATCTAGCTGAACACTGTGAGCAGGACGCACTGCACTAAATGTAAATACCAGGAACGGATCTAGCTGAACACTGTGAGCAGGACGCACTGCACTGAATGTAAATAGCAGGAACGGATCTAGCTGAACACTGTGAGCAGGACGCACTGCACTAAATGTAAATACCAGGAACGGATCTAGCTGAACACTGTGAGCAGGACGCACTGCACTGAATGTAAATAGCAGGAACGGATCTAGCTGAACACTGTGAGCAGGACACACTGCACTAAATGTAAATAGTCTAGATAGAAGATAACAGGAACGGATCTAGCTAAACTGAATACAGTGTATATATATATATGCAACACCTGGGATGCATATATATACACAATACACTGTAAGTGCAGCTAACTGACTGACTGTTCTGCCTAATCTATCTAACTCAAATCAAATGACACTGTCTCTCTCTCTCTCTATCTCTCAGCACACCGGAACACACACTACACAGGGCCGCCGTGCAGGCGGCCTTATATAGTGTGGGGTGTGTACTAAATCCCCTGAGCCATAATTGGCCAAAGCCACCCTGGCTTTGGCCAATTACAGCTCTCTCTACTGACGGCGCTGTGATTGGCCAAGCATGCGGGTCATAGTGCATGCTTGGCCAATCATCAGCCAGCAATGCACTGCGATGCCGCAGTGAATTATGGGCCGTGACGTGCCACACGAATTTGGCGCGAACGGCCCATATCGTTCGCAATTCGGCGAACGACCGAACAGCCGATGTTCGAGTCGAACATGGGTTCGACTCGAACACGAAGCTCATCCCTAGTAAGGAGATATTTTTTCTAGTATCCATGTATTTGCAGTAGGAGCACGATCCACAATGGAACGTGCCCATTTTTGTACATGGGTCACCTCTCCCTGAGCCTCGAAATTCACTTTGAACTAACAAGTCACCCACAGAGGTGGCCCACCTGTAGGTGATCAGCGGAGTTGGGGGTACAAAGGGTCCTATTGTAGGGTCAGATGTTAGTAAATGTCAATATTTTTTGCATGTTTGCAATACTTTGTTATGGTCAATGTTATACGTTGTAACAATTCAATGGCTTTCATTTGAAGTTGTAACTTTTTTAGGGGCCAACAGATCATGCCTGTTACTAGCATTGGCATGTTGAAATGCTTTTTTAAGGCATTTATGGCTGTAGCCACGTTCAAGTAAACATTTTTTAAGTTTATTGGCCTCATGTTTGAAGTCAAAATAGTTAGAACAGTTACATATAATATGTAAATATTGACCATAGGGGGTGGAATTGATGAGTGGTCTTGGATGAAAACTAGATAAGTGCAAAACTGTGTTGCCTGCAGGCTTCCTAAAGAGCTTGCAGGACAATAGGTTGGATTCATTTTTGAAAATTTCAATGTCCAAAAAGGTAACTATGGACGTATCAGAAATCATTGTAAATTTGAGATTGAATTTATTTAATTTAACGCATTTAGACACTCATCCAGGAGGGATTGGGGACCATCCCAAACGACGAAGATGTCATCTATGTACCTGTCCCACATAACAACGTGGCACAGGCACACAAAGAGATCCTCGTCGCTGAAAATTGTATTTTCCCATTCCCCCAGGTACAGATTGGCGTAGCCAGGGGCACAACAAGTGCCCCTGGCTACGCCCGGCACCTGGAGGAGCAACCGACTGTTGAAGGACACCACATTATGGTTGAGTATGTGATCCAAAGAAAGAAGTATAAATTAATTAAACGGGGCTTCATGATGGCTAGTCTGGGACAGCACCTTGCGGATACATGCTAGCCCTCTACAGTGTGGTATTGAACTGTAGAGGGCCTCCACATCGATGGTTGCAAGAATCCACTTATCAGGAACTTGAACATCTTCCATAATTTGTCACGGATATAGGATGGGATTGTGAGGATAAAGGGTCGAATATGTTCATCTATTAACTTGGATACATTTTCGGTGATAGATCCATTACCGGAAAGAATAGGTCTTCCCGGTGGATCAACAGCGTTTTTATGTATTTTTGGTAATGCATAAAATGTCGCCAATCTTGGATAAGGGGTGTGAATGAAATCCCACGTTTGTTTGGAGATGGTATTATTGGAAAAGGCATCATCTACAAATGAGTAAAACTTTTTGTTAAAAGCCTCCACAATGTCTGATCCCACTGGGCGATACCAATCACGGTTTCTTAAGATTGTAAAGCACATCTTCCTATATTGTCCGTTGTCCATAAGGACAATGTTCCCTCCTTTGTCACTCGGTTTAATCTTATAGCATAATTATTAGATACATTTTGTAGAGCCAACTTCTCATTTTTGCTTAAATTCCCATTGTGGGAAGGTGTGCAATTTAGGGATTTGATCTCTTGGGAGGTCATTTTAAGGAAGGTGGTGACACCATGATTAGAGCTTGGGGCAGGGTACATGGAGGAGGCTTTTTTTAAAGACGATTTTCCAAGTGAAGTGTTTGTGGGCGGTTCCTCAGTCTCTTTAAGTAAAGATTCTAAGTTGATGGTATCGATAAGATCCCTTGGTTCGCTTCCTTCTAAAAGAGAATTTAGGTTATCTAAGGCCTGTCGTTCGCTGAACATGCGACAGCCTTTATTATCTGGCTTTTGCTTTTCGAACATACTTTTTAATAATAGTTTACGAGTAAAAAGATGCAAATCTTTTATGGCTACAAACTTATCCAATGCATTATTTGGTCAAAAGGTAAGACCCTTAGAGAGAACTGAGGTTTCGTCTGAAGTGAGATTATGTGCTGAAAGATTAACGATATTCAATTGTGAGGGAGAAGATGATGCATTTACAGGGGTACTAGATTCGGGGGTGCAGGGGGATTCCCCTGGTTTTTTGGAAAAATAGTGCTGGAAGCTTGACAGATGGTGTAGATAAAGGGATTTGGATTTCAACTGGTGTTGGTGCTGTAGCGTAGGCAAAAAGCAGTGGTGTCGGCATCACAGAGTCCAAAGCAGCAGTGAATAAGTTCTGGGGTTGTGGTTTGGGAAAGCGTTTTTTTAGTACTACTTGCTAAAGGATGATCTCCTTCTTGACGTCGTTTTTGTTTTCTAGTTCATCTAGTTTGTTTGGAGGGAGTACGAGAGATGCTAGACGACACAGAGGACAAATCAGATATATCTGAATGTCTTGGATATTGTGTAGGGTTGCGTTGAAAGTTTTTACCTCCAGTTTTCTGAGACCATTTATAGGCCTTACCTTCCTCAAAGGCTTGTTTATCTCGCAAGAATTTAAATGATTTTTTTAGAGAGAATTGTTTTATTGAAGAGTTCTATGTGTACCTTTAATTTATCATTAAGGTTTTGAAAGGAAGGGTGGTTGGTACTCACAAAACACATGTTCCTCTACAGTGAAGATGATAGAATACAACTCTACGGTAATCCCAACAAGTTGGATCTCGCTAACCTCTTCAATATAAAGTGAGTTTGGATATGAGACAGGTCTCTGCTTGGAGTCGAGGATAAACTCTCCCCCTAAGGTGGAGCAGCAGGTCAGAGCTCACAGGAACCACCAAAAAGGCATGGGGGGGTGCGAATCTGACAGGCAGAGAGGGAGACAAAAAAGTATACATTATTATTATTATTATACAGGATTTATATAGCGCCAACAGGTTAAGCAGCGCTTTACAATATAAAAGGGAGACAATACGGTTATAATACAATAAAATACAAGAGGATTAAGAGGGCCCTGCTCAGAAGAGCTTACAATCTAATAGGGTGGGGCAGATGGTACAAAAGGTTGTAACTGTGGGGAATGAGCTGGTGGAAGTGGTAGGAGATTAGTTGGAGACGTGATAGGCTTTCATGAAGAGATGAGTTTTCAGGGATCGCCTGAAGGTAGCAAGAGTAGGGGATAGCCAGATAGATGGAGGTAGCGAGTTCCAGAGGATGGAAGAGGCTCTGGAGAAATCCTGGAGACGAGCAAGGGAGGAGATGAGAGAGCTTGAAAGCAGGAGGTCTTGAGAAGAGCGGAGAGGTAGATTTGGGTGATATTTGGAGACAAGATTAGTGATGTAGCTCTGGGCAGAGTTGTGAATGGCTTAGTATGTTGTGGTTAGTATTTTGAATTTAATTCGCTGGGTGATTGGGAGCCAGTGTAGGGATTGGAGAAGAGGGTTGGCAGACACTGAGCGGTTGGTAAAGTGGATAAGTCTGGCAGCAGCATTCATGATAGACTGAAGAGGGGATAGCCTATGGATTGGTAAGCCAATGAGCAGGGAGTTTCAATAGTCAAGGCGAGAGATAACAAGGGAGTGAATGAGGAGCTTGGTGGTTTCATTTGTTAAAAAGGGGCGAATTTTAGAGATGTTATGGAGGTGAATTCTACAAACTTTTGACAACGACTGGATTTGAGGCTGAAATGACAAGTTAGAGTCTAGGATTACACCTAGTACCCTGGCGTGAGGGGAGGGACTTATGGTTGCATTGTTGGTTTTGATGGAAAAGTCATGGAGGGGGGCACGGGCGGGGGGGGGGAAATATTAATAGCTCAGTTTTAGAGAGATTTAGTTTAAGGAAGTGGTGCGACATCCATGCTGATATATCAGTTAGTAAGGGTCTGTAATGGTTTAATTTTCGAAAAGATAGAGTCTATATTGGCAACTATATCAATCATGCGTCTCTGGTATTCCTCTATTAGTAATGTCATCATTCCCACAGAGCATGATTTCAGATTTTTTTTCCCATGCTGCTTTAAATGCAGAACTTACATTTTCAAAAGTAGGAAAAATTTGGACACGAAGTCCCAAAGGGTTGAGGTCATCTTTAATATATTCCTTAAAACTTTTTATGTGCCAAAAAGTGAGCAATTTCTTCTCGAGCCATTTGGTGAGGCCCGAGAACAAAAAGCTCAATTCAGAACCACGGGATTCGTTCTGACTATAGTCCTGTTGGAGTTTGGTCACCAAGTCAGCCCAAGATTGACTATATAGTTCCGCCATTTCTGAAAACAATAAATTTAAAGCTCAAAAAATAGTTCCAAGGAGTGGGGTCTAAATGGGTATCTGCTACAATGTTGGGAGAGGAACTATTTATAAGGCTATTCCTGAGGGTCTCTGCCACATCCCAAAAAAAATGTAGAGAAAGAGAAATGCCCCAAAAGGGATAGTATGGGCAGGGAGCCAACAGAGGATCAATGGATAATAGATACAAAAGGAATATAAAAAAATATAAATTGTATTCGATATACAAAGATAACAATAACAACATCTAAAAACATTGATGAAAATAGGGACAGGGGTATAGAAATACAGCTGCTAGATGTTGTAGCAAACAAAGGTTCTGAAAACCAGGGGTCAGAAACAAATTGTAGCTGCAACAGAAAACCCTACATGTTTCGGAAAACACGAAAAGATTTGTTTCTTTTCATGATACTGTACTTCCTTCTTCAGGGGTTCAGACAAAGCGTGCTGTTGTATTTCTATCAAAAAAAGGGGACATATATAAATAATCAACCAGTGAATAAACATTAGATCTATGTGTATAGGAATATACTGATAGATTTGGGTGTCATCAGCGTATAAGTGATATTGGAAGCCGTGGGCAGTTATTAAGTGACCAAGGGAGGAGGTGTGGATAGAGAAGAGAAGGGATCCAAGAACCGAGCCTTGGGGGACCTCTACAGAAAGGGGCAATGGAGAGGAGGAGACAGAGTTGTAGGTGACACTGAAGGAGCGCTGTGATAAATAGGCAGAGAACCAGGATAGAGCAGAATCTCGGAGGCTAAGGGAATGTAGTTTATTGAAAAGGAGCGGGTGGTCAACAGTATCAAAGGACGCAGAGAGGTCAAGTAGTAGAAATATGGAGTACTGGCTGTTGGTTTTATATATATACACACCATAAGCATGTATGCATATATACATAGGCCACTGCTGGAATATGGATGGAAAGCTAAAGAAGGCAAAAAAGACCAAAAAGGACAAAAAGATAAAAAGTCTCGGGGGGGGGGGGGGGGGGCAATCTGAAAAGTCTATATGAGTAACACGGAGTGAATCTAAAAATACATATATAAAATAGATGGAGAAAAAAGCCCCATATAAGTGAAAAAGAGGAAAAAATAGAGTATTTGTTTCTAACCTTCTTTGTAGACAGTCATCTCATAACCATCCAAGAGTAATGCTCATCCCGACTGTGCAGCAGTAATGTGCTGCACTTACCTGTGTTAAATAGCCAGATGATGGGAGTGGTAAGGGGGAAGTAACCAATCCAAGCAGATTAAGTGTTCCAAACGTTAATGAACAAAAGGAGTACAGCCTAATGATTCGTCCAGGGGACATCCAAACACCTGTGTGAAACACACACCTGTGTGTGGCAGGCCCTCCATTGGTGGCTCCCCGGCCGACGCGACGTCCGGCATCGCTGCGTCGACTGATGCAATGATGGCAGACATCGACTTAGGCCGCCGACACGGAGGATGGGTGGAAATTCAGGGCAAGAGTAAAAAAGAGCCAGTGCGCAGGCGCGGGGCATTGAGGACCGGAAGCATGCACACAACCGCCGTGTCGGGGAGCGCCAGCGAGCCACACCACTGGGAGAGGGGGGAAAAGAAACAGCACCCACCCAAGCTGGAACTAGAGACAGTCCAAAATTCACAAAGAGGGCATGATGAGTAAAAAATAATTATGAAAAAGAAAAAAATGTTAAAAAAGGGAAATTAGTGTGTATAATTGAAATTTCCAACATACTTGGACTGACAGGACGTGGGATCATCATCTATACATATTGGTATTGTTTTGAAGAATCAAAAAGAGGATCTGCAGACAAAAAGAGGAACAAGCATAATTTTAAAGAATAAAAAAAAAAATTAATGGAGCCAATACATCTAAGGACTGGTAAGCTTCAATAAATAAATATTTTGTTCTAGGGCTTAGGCTTTTTTTTATATTTTAATGAAAGTTACTTTTCCTAGTTATTGACCTGATCCATAGCTAAACCACCTGTTTACTGGTGATAGAATCTCCTTAAGGCAAGAATAAAAGTGTAATTAGACTGTATTGAGAAATAAAAAAATGTACTTAACCATTTGGTATTTTAATACAAGCTTTCATTTCTTTGCAGCATTTAAAAAAGCCTTTTTGCCGTTTTTATTCGTCTGTTTGACTGTGCCTAGACAGATGTTGTGTCTATTTTTTAAAAGTAGTCAGCGCAGTAGGCACATTGCCAATTTTTCTAAACAGACATAACATTACTTTTACAACCACTGCATTACTCACTCGCTGCTACATAGTAGTACTATCCTCTAAGTCTGTATTCTGTGTAAAGGGGTTTTCCAATCTAAGTAAAGAAAACATTTTTTTTTTTAATGGATCATCTGCAACTGTTAAGTAACTAGAGGAATCAGTGAAAAATCTGCAATGGGTGCCCTCAAATCATTTTTTAAATCCCAACTCCTGCTAAAAAAAGGCTCCTTAATTTTATATACAGTGGAGCGAAGGGGAGTACTGTAGAGTGCCACTGAGCCTGCTGGGGCTGCTGACATCTAATCCAAGTTGGCGGCACCCAGCAGCAATCTCAGGGTTTTTGGATGTGTACACAAGAGAAACCTTTAGGCTGGGTTCACATCTGTGTGGCTGCGGGTTCCCAGCATGGGGTCCGGTGCGTCCCTGTTCACCGGTTCAGGTGCGAATAAGGTCTGAATTTTTGCCTGAATTGGCACCTGAATCGCAGCCAAAGACACACAGGACCTTTTTTGAATGCGGACCGTGGTTGCCGCCGACATGTGTGAATCGGCTCCATTGAGAATCGGTCACACTCGTTCGTCATACAAATTGGAGTGTGATCAGCCTGTGGCACTGCTGAGGTGTTATGGAAGCCCAGGTTGCTTTGATAGTGGCTTTCGGTTCATCTGCATTGTTGGATCTGGTGTCTCTCATTTTCCACTTGACAATACCCCCTAGATTCTCTATAGGGTTTAGGTCAGACAAGTTTGCTGGCCAATCAAGCACAGTGATACCATAATCATTAACCACCTCAATACAGGGCACTTATACCCCCTTCCTGCCCAGACCAATTTTCAGCTTTTAGAACTGTCACACTTTGAACGACAATTGTGCAGTCATGCTACACTGTAACCATGTGAAATGTTTATCATTTTATTCACACAAGTAGAGCTTTTTTTTGGTGGCATTTAATCACTCCTGGGTTTTTATTTTTTCCTAAAAAAAAAAAAAAAGACCAAATATTTAAAAAAGAAAAAGTTTTTCTTAGTTTCTGTCCGTAAAATTGGTAAATAAGTAATTTTTCTCCTTTACTGATGGGCGCTGATGAGGCAGCGCTGATGGGTGCTGATGAGGCAGCACTGATGGGGCGACACTTATGGGCACTGATTAGGTGGCATTGATGAGGAGGCACAAATATGCAGCACTTATGGGCACTGATAGGTGGCACTGATAGGCAGCATTTATGGGTGGCACTGGTGGGCACTGGGCACAGATAGGCAGCACTTGTAGGCACAGATAGGTGGCACTGGTGGGCACAGATAGGCAGCACAGATAGGCTGCACTGATGGGCATTGATGGGTGGTATTGATGGGCAGCAGTGATGAGCATTGATGGGCACTAGTGATGGGCACTGATGGGCAGCACTGATGGCCAGCACTGATGGCCAATGATTGCTGGCGCTTGTGGGCACTGATTGCTGGCACTTGTGGACACAGATTGGTGCCAATTGTGGGCATTGATTGCTGGCAGTGGCATTGCTGACACTTAATTGTAATCAGGGCACTGATGGTCAGTGCCCTGATTACATCCCTAGATGTCCTCTGTGAAAAGATGCCGCTGGTCGGCTCTCCTCTCCTCACATTCTGTCAGTGTGAGGCGAGGAGCGCCGATTACCGGCATCTCCGTGTTTACATGTGACCGGCTGTGATTGGACACAGCCGATCACATGGTTAAAGAGCCGTGGCCGCGGCTCTTTACACAGATCGGGGTCCTGCCATGTCGAAGCAACACGAGATGGCCGCGATCACTGCGCTGTGCGCCCCCGGGAGTGCACGAGAGCGGTCATTCTGAAGGGCCAACATATAACGTCCACCCAGAATGAGAGCTGCGCCGCCCAGCCGTCATTTGAAGGCTGGCGGGCGGGAAGAGGTTAAACCGGGTATTGGTACTTTTGGCAGTGTGGGCAGGTGCCAAGGTCTGCTAGAAAATGAAATCAGTATCTCCATAAAGCTGGTCAGCAGAGGGAAGCATGAAGTGCTCTGGAATTTCCTGGTAGAGGGCTGCGCTGACTTTGGACTTGATAAAACACAGTGGGCCAACACCAGCAGATGACATGGCTCCCCAAATCATCACCGACTGTAAAAACTTCACATTGGACCTCATGCAATTTGGATCCTGTGCCTCTCCGCTGTTCCTCCAGACTCTGGGACCTTGATTTCCAAATGAAATGCACCATTTTCCACAGTCCGCGATGATTTGGGGATGAGGGTCTGACCATACATAGATTATACCTTCCAGCTACTTGTACAGTATATCTCTGATTTATATATTTTGTATATGTTTTGACTAAAAGTGTTTCCTGAGAAAAGTAAGCTGGACAACCTCTGTGGCATAGTGATGTATGTATTATTCTGCTTTGGATGTTAAATGTGCTGTCCAGACAACTGATAACGTTTGGATGACAGGTTGACCTGCTGACACTTTTTCTAACCTTGCCTAATTTTTCAATTGAATACAGGGCAGCTATTATATAAACCAACACTGATTGGAAACATAAAATGCGTACTTTTCCTGCAAACTTTTTTTTTCAGCTACTTTATATTCTCTGCAACATCATGTTCCTCTGTATAACTCACTAATCCAGACAGGTCACATCTTTGCCATTTAGCAGTGTGTGTAATCTGATCTTTCTTGGTCTTTAAAGAGACCCTGTCACTACACCATTTGTTTCAGTGTCACTCTTGCTATGAGGTTATACACCCATAACAGTGGAGAGTGAAGAATGTCTCCAACACAGTAGTTCATTTCATTATAATTTTTACTCTTGGCATAAAAGTACATACACTGCCATGGGAAACTTTATTTCCAGGTGGAGGTGGTTATATAATACAAATAAGAACAGGAACACGACATGTATAATATAAATATTGAAGCCTATTATGTTTGTTACATATTTAATAACAACTCTTCTTTTTTGTTTGTTTGCTTTTCATCTGCCTGAACTACTGCTTCATTGTGGAGCAATTTACTATAGGAAATCTCACTGTTCAATGATCTTTACCATGCCAACATGCTGTAGCAGGTTACACCACAAAGTTGGCTGCAGCCTCAAAGCTGTAGGCAGAGACAATGAGGTCAATTTATGAATTAAAATGCAAGCAATAATAAAGGCATGTCCCTAACAACCATTCAGATTATTTACCACTCTTTCATTTTTAAGGCTTCACTATAAAAATGGTAGCAGATTTGTGCAGTCCATAAAATTCAAGCAATCATAAGTGTTGTGACATCATGCTGGAAACTTTGTGGGTAAAACGTGATCCCTCCACCAACACAAGAAATGGCCTCTCACCTCAGCAACAGGACCCTTTAGTTATGGAGGGTCAAATGCGCTTTCCCTTACGGATCATAAGAAGCAGGTAAGCAGCAGATCCAGATCAATCAAGCAGTGGAAGTGGATGAGCCAAATGCAGAGGGATCACGTTTTACCCACGAAGTTTCCAGCATGATGTCACAACACTTATGATTGCTTGAATTTTATGGACTGCTTCTTGTATCATTATTATTTTTAGCGCTGCACCATCTGCTATATATTACTCCACCCCTACTCACCTCCGAGCACCGTTTCTTTATTCCATCCCCTACCCACCTCTCATACTGCCCTTTTAGAGAATACAGAACCAAGTATTTTGTGCTGATCAGTAATTTGTATGGAATGTGTTAATAACAGAAAAATAAGTAAAATAGGTGCACTGTAGCCATTAACAATAGAGCCCCCTCCAGCAACAATAGTCCCCCCCCAAAACAATGAACCACCCGAAACAATGAACCACCCGAAACAGAATCCCCCTATCAGCAACAACGGATCTCCCCACAGCCAGCAATAATAGACTCTCCAGCAGCTAGCAACAATAGACTCATCCCTCAACAGTAGATCTCTCCCAGCAATAACTGACCCCCAAGCAATATAAGACCCAGCCCCAGCAACAATAGCTCCCCACCAGCAACAATAGACCCCCCTCCAAAAATAGATCCCCTCCATCTAGAATAGATCCCCAGCAACCAGCATCAATAGACCATGCAGCACACCTCAGCACCCCTTACCATTACGTACAGTCAGTGCTGGAAGTGCCGGAACTGCGTTCCCCCACGTTCCTGCTGAAAAAAAAGCCTTGATGGCCAAAATCTTCCTTTTAAGCTGTGAACGAACAGTGTGTTTATGCTGTGTTTTTTTAGGATAACTGTTCATACGTTTAAAGACGTCTCACTAAACTTTTTATGCTTTTATTTAACCCTTAAGAGATGCCTGGGAGCAGGGGCCACTCTGGAGACCAGCAGTGTCATTCATAAAAGATCACAAGCTTGTGATGCTGTGTCCTCTATAACAAAGCCAGTGGGAGGTTGAAACGTTTAAAAGGGGTGTGACTTTGGCAGGAAACAAGCTAAAGCCAACTGTTTACATATGACTACTGGCATAGGCATGTGCACAGGGTGTGCAAGGTGTGCCTGCACACTCCCCAATCAGCTTGTGTGGCACAGATTCCCCCTGTTTAAACCCCTGATACTTCACCAAAGCTTTCTAATGTGGCTCCTAAAAAATTAGTAAAAAAAATTAAAAAAATAATAAACCAAAAACTACTGACACTATCCACTGCCCTACTAACAGTAATCTCTGCCCTACTGACGCCATTCACTGCTCAACTGACGCCATTCACTGCTCAACTGACGTCATCAGTATATATACACACACATATGTGTTTGAGCTTTGAGGTACACACCCTATTGCAATAGGCTGTGCACACCTATGAGGACTGGACTAATAACCGGTATGTGGCTCCTTACTTTATTTGACAGCTAGCTGCGCTTTGTGATTTACCTGCGGCTGCTTCCAAACATATGCAACTTTAACCTCTTGCCGACCAGCCACCGTCATTATACTGTGACAGGTCGGCTCTCCTGCTCAAACCACACTGTGGGTGTACGTCGGTGTGTGCAAGAAGGATAGTACGCGCTCAGCAGGTGGCATGCACTGATGGTCCGCCAGTGACCCGCGGGCACCTTCTCAGTCCGCTCGGTGCGCCAGTGACCCGCTCGATGTCTGCCAGTGACCCGCGATCGCTGTGTACAGAGGCAGAACAGGGAACTGCCTATGTAAACAAGGCGATTCACTGTTCTGCCTAATGACATGTCAGAGATCTTCTGTTCCCAGTGATCGGGAACAGTGATCTCTGTCATGTCCCAGTGAGCCCATCCCCTCTACAGTTAGAACACACCCAGGGAACACACTTAACCCCTTGATCGCCCCCTAATGTTAACCCCTTCCCTGCCAGTGTCATTTTTACATTGATCAGTGCTGTTTTATAGCACTGATCAATGTAATCTGATCAATGTGGTCCCAAAAATTGTCATTTGGGGTCAGATTTGTCCGCCGCAATGTCGCAGTCCCGCTAAAAATCACAGATCACCGCCATTACTAGTAAAAACAATGTAGACGAGAGAACTTTTGCTCAAACCAATCAGTATATGCCTATTTTTACCAAAAATATGTAGAAGAATATATATGGGCCTAAACTGATGAATAAATTCGTTTTTTAAATTTTTTTTTGGATAGGTATTATAGCAGAAAGTAAAAAAAAAATGTTTTTTTCAAAATTTTCTGTCTTTTTTTGTTTATAGCGCAAAGTATAAAAACCGCAGAGGTGATCAAATACCACCAAAAGAAAGCTCAATTTGTGGGTAAAAACAGACGTCAATTTTGTTTAAGTGCAACGTCGCACGACCGCGCAATTGTCAGTTAAAGCAACGCAGTGCCGTATCGCAAAAAATGGACTGGACATTAAGGGGGCAAATCCTTCCGGGGCTGAAGTGGTTATTTTTATGAATGAACGATCAGCACTGTGGGCTGTGCAAAACACAATACCTGCCGCAACAGTGCTGATTGTTCATTTATAAAACTGAAAGATCACACAATGTTGCAGTGCCGTGTATTTACTGACAGCTGTAGATAGATCACACACCCCTACAGCACTGGGAGATCTTTCCCTTTTATGAGCCAATGATCAGTAGACATGTGCATTAGTTTGCGTCCGAATGCATTTTTGTGCGAATTTCAGGTATTTTTTTTATCGTTTTAACAAACAAAGTAAGTGCAGAATACGAAAACCGAAAGATCCGACATAAACAAATGCTTTTTTTTCATTTTCGTTGCGACAATTCGATATAGATAGGAGATTCGACATGACGCTGACAATAACAATCTGTGTCTATCAAACCTGTGGTCAAATGTGTGTACAATGTAAAATTGAGGGTGCTCTGGACAACAGGACTAAGCAGGCAATGTTTATATAAGACCAGGGGTCCGGTGGTGGTAATGGTGATTCTTCAACACTAAGGGCAGCAGCTTTGAAAGTGGAAGCAAACTCTAAAAAATACAAGCAGGAAAAAAAGTCGCCTCTAAGTGCAGAAGATTAAAATATTTAATATCCCCAGCGGGATTAAAAACACTTACAAGATCAGAAAGTAAAATAAGCATAACATTGTTGATGGTAAGAGCGATTCAGCATCAGGAGGGTCCGCAGCTTGTTGTAAGACTCCCAGGACTGTGGGTAAATAGCGGCAGGGACTCCAATGAAGTTGCCAGCAGATGTTGGAAGATCCTGGAGATGCCGATGGAGGTCACACGATCCGAGTCTAGGGAAAACGAAGATTCCGGAAGTAACGTTGGTGGTGAGGGACAGCAACCAGCGTGGAACAGATGTAGTCATCAAAAGGGGACGCGTTTCAGAACTGCTATTGGTTCCTTTTTCAACCTATGGCTACAGGTATACCCATGCATAATTTATACTCTCTAGGCCAGCTGTGGGCAGGTACAAGGGCGGGAGGAAGTAGGAAATGGTGTATGGCATTCTCACAAGAACATGAATCAGAATAATGCTAAATACACTATTGGTGAAAACAATATTGATAAAAGGCTAGGTAAACAAGTGGAGGAAGAAATAAGAAAATATGTATAAATAAATAATTAAAAAATATATATAAAATATAGTATAGAAATATATTGTAAGAAACACTGGAATAGTATGTATATATCCTCACAAATGGAGATGTTAAGTAACCAGTAGCGATCAGTCCAGTAATAGATAAAAAAATAAAAATAAAAATAAAATAAAAAGGAATAAGAAATGAACAAATACACGCAGGTGATATGGGTGCTCGAGAGGAAATATATTGTAAGAGACACTGGAATACTATGTATATATCCTCACAAATGGAGATGTTAAATAACCAACAGCGATCAGTCAAGTAGTAGATAAAAATAAAAAAATAAAAATAAAATAAAAAGGAATAAGAAATGAACAAATAAACGCAGGTGATATGGGTGCTCGAGAGGATATAAATTATCATCTATGAGCAAGGGAGAAACAGATATATTGGAGGGCACTAAGAATATATCCACACAGATGGAAACGTTAGTTCACCAACAACAAACAATCAGGTAATAGAAAAAAAAAAAAAAAAAAAACAACATTTATTCAAATTGTTCAAACGAACAATAAGATGGAGGCACATGTGTGCTGATAAAGATATGAACTATCATCTGCGAACTCATCTGATATATGTGCCCAATGACATATGGACATACCAATAGAACCTCTGGAGATGGAGATGAAAACTATATGAGGTTTAAAGGATAGCACTAATTTCAAAATCCTCATTTAACCCTCCAGGGGCCAAAACATTCAACGAGAAGATCCAGTACATTTCTCTATGACAAAGCCTCCTAAAACGCTCAGCTGGAGGGAGGTCCCTAGGCATTGCCTCGATGACCCAGACCCTAAGGCCATCAGTGGATTTATCGTAATATTCGAGTTAATGCTTGGGGGCACAATGATTATCCAGTCCACCAGCGATGAAACGGCGATGTTCGCCAAAATGTTTCCAGGGTGGCCGGATGGTTCGCCCAATGTAGAAAAGGCCACAAGGGCAGGTCAGGCAGTAGACAACATGGTCAGAGGAGCAAGTGTGAAAGCCCTTAATAGGGTATGTTTTACCTTTCACACAAAAATCCTTCTGGCCATGCGTCACAAACTGCATAAAGGCTTGTGGCATTGGCACATACCGGAGATGGCTAAAAAGGTAGGGATAAAATGACCGGGAGGAGGAGGTTTCTCTTTTAGTTTGCTAGGCGTTACCTTGCTCTTGATATTGGGCGCTTTTCTATACGCAAATTTAGGTTTGTTAGACAGAACGGGAAGAAGATGCTCATCTTGGAGCAACATCGGTCAATGTCTCTGCACAATCCTCTCCCTCTGTCTATGACGAACATGAAACTGAGTGACGAAATGTAAATCATTCTTATTGGTATCACCATGGGAAGAGGAAAGTATTGCAGGGGGTGCGTTTTTATAATGAGAATGAGCCGTTTCCACAAGGTCATCAGGAAAGCCTTTCTCAAGGAATTTATCTTAGCGGAGGAGAGCAAAAAAAATCCCAAGAAATTCTTTAAGTATGTAAACAGTAAAAAAGGGAGGACAGACCATTTTGGCCCCATAAAGAATGAGGAAGGACATCTGGTTACAAAGGATGGGGAGATGGCAAAGGTATTGAATTTATTCTTCTCCTCAGTCTTCACGAGTGAATCGGGGGGCTTCAGTAACCAAAACTGCAGTGTTTATCCTCATGACACAACACAGGAAGCACCTACATGGTTAACAGAGGACGGAATTAAAATTAGACTTGAGAAACCTAACATTAATAAATCACCGGGACCAGATGGCTTGCATCCGAGGGTACTTAGGGAACTCAGTCAGGTGATTGCCAGACCGTTGTTCCTAATTTTTACAGACAGTCTATTGACTGGAATGGTACCAGCTGATTGGAGAAAAGCCAATGTAGCACCAATATTTAAAAAGGGCCCAAAAAACATCCCTGGGAATTACAGACCAGTTAGCCTAACATCAATAGTATGTAAACTCTTGGAGGGGATGATAAGGGACTATATACAAGATTTTAGTAATAAGAATGATATCATTAGCAGTAATCAGCATGGATTCATGAAGAATCGTTCTTGCCAAACCAATCTATTAACCTTCTATGAGGAGGTGAGTTGCCATCTAGATAAAGGAAGGCCCGTAGACGTGGTGTATCTGGATTTTGCAAAAGCATTTGACACAGTTCCCCATAAACGTTTACTGTACAAAATAAGGTGCGTTGGCATGGACCATAGGGTGAGTACATGGATTGAAAACTGGCTACAAGGGCGTGTTCAGAGGGTGGTGATAAATGGGGAGTACTCAGAATGGTCAGGGGTGGGTAGTGGGGTTCCCCAGGGTTCTGTGCTGGGACCAATCCTATTTAATTTGTTCATAAACGACCTGGAGGATGGGATAAACAGTTCAATCTCTGTATTTGCAGACGATACTAGGCTAAGCAGGGCAATAACTTCTCTGCAGGATGTGGAAACCTTGCAAAAAGACCTAAATAAATTAATGGGGTGGGCGACTACATGGCAAATGAGGTTCAATGTAGAAAAATGCAAAATAATGCATTTGGGTGGCAAAAATATGAATGCAATCTATACACTGGGGGGAGAACCTCTGGGGGAATCTAGGATGGAAAAGGACCTGGGGGTCCTAGTAGATGATAGGCTCAGCAATGGCATGCAATGCCAAGCTGCTGCTAATAAAGCAAACAGAATATTGGCATGCATTAAAAGGGGGATCAACTCCAGAGATAAAACGATAATTCTCCCGCTCTACAAGACTCTGGTCCGGCCGCACCTGGAGTATGCTGTCCAGTTCTGGGCACCAGTCCTCAGGAGGGATGTACTGGAAATGGAGCGAGTACAAAGAAGAGCAACAAAGCTAATAAAGGGTCTGGAGGATCTTAGTTATGAGGAAAGGTTGCGAGCACTGAACTTATTCTCTCTGGAGAAGAGACGTTTGAGAGGGGATATGATTTCAATTTACAAATACTGTACTGGTGACCCCACAATAGGGATAAAACTTTTTCGCAGAAGAGAGTTTAATAAGACTCGTGGCCACTCATTACAATTAGAAGAAAAGAGGTTTAACCTTAAACTACGTAGAGGGTTCTTTACTGTAAGAGCGACAAGGATGTGGAATTCCCTTCCACAGGCGGTGGTCTCAGCGGGGAGCATTGATAGCTTCAAGAAACTATTAGATAATCACCTGAATGACCGCAACATACAGGGATATGTAATGTAATACTGACACATAATCACACACATAGGTTGGACTTGATGGACTTGCGTCTTTTTTCAACCTCACCTACTATGTACTATGTAATATCTTTCAAGGCCTGACTCTGGATGTCATAATCCTCACTTCTAGTGCAATTCTTTTTTAGTCTGCAGAACTGGCTCTTAGTTATGTTATTTAACCATCTAGGATGGTGACAACTATTGTAATGGAGGAACGAATTTCCTGCCGTAGGCTTGGTGAAATTCTAATGCCCCGTACACACGGTCGGACTTTGTTCGGACATTCCGACAACAAAATCCTAGGATTTTTTCCAACGGATGTTGGCTCAAACTTGTCTTGCATACACACGGTCACACAAAGTTGTCGGAAAATCTGATCGTTCTAAACGCGGTGACATAAAACACGTACGTCGGGACTATAAACGGGGCAGTGGCCAATAGCTTTCATCTCTTTATTTATTCTGAGCATGCGTGGCACTTTGTCCGTCGGATTTGTGTACACACGATCGGAATTTACGACAACGGATTTTGTTGTCGGAAAATTTTATATCCTGCTCTCAAACTTTGTGTGTCGGAAAATCCGATAGAAAATGTCCGATGGAGCCCACACACGGTCGGAATTTCCGACAACACGCTCCGATCGGACATTTTCCATCAGAAAATATGACCGTGTGTACGGGGCATTAGCGTGAATTTTGTTACCAGCAGAGAATAGTTCTAGATCAAGAAAGGCTAGCCTTTCTCCATCCATCCAGAAGTGAATTTTAAACCCTTGTTGTTGTTACAATATGCGACAAACTCTGAGACTGTGGATGTATTGCCATCCCAGATGATGATCACATCATCTATGTATCGTCCATAGAACACGATGTGGGAGGAAAAAGGGTTGTTATGCCATATATGCAAAAATTCCCAATACCCCATGGTGAGATTAGCATATGAGGGTGCAAAATGTGCCCCCATAGCTGTCCCTTTTACCTGTAGAAAAAAATGATTATCAAATTTGAAATAATTATGGGTCAGGCAAAAGAATTATTATTAATTATTTAACATCTCCATTTGTGAGGATATATACATAGTATTCCAGTGTCTCTTACAATATATTTCCTCTCGAACACGCATATCACCTGCGTTTCGTTCATTTCTTATTCCTTTTTATTTTCTTTTTTTTCTTTTTAGTTTATCTACTACTTGACTGATCGCTGTTGGTTATTTAACTTCTCCATTTGTGAGGATATATACATAGTATTCCAGTGTTTCTTACAATATATTTCCCCTCAAGCACGCATATCACCTGCATTTATTTGTTCATTTCTTATTCCTTTATATTTTATTTGTATTTCTTTTTGGTTTATCTTTTACTGGACTGATCGCTGCTGGTTACTTAACATCTCCATCTGTGAGGATATATACATACTATTCCAGTGTTTCTTACAATATATGTCTATACTAATATATATATATATTTTAATTATTTATTTATACATATTTTCTTATATTTATTCCCCCACTTGTTTACCTACCCTTTTATCAATATTGTTTTCACCAATAGTGTATTTAGCATTATTCTGATGATTCATGTCCTTGTGAGAATGCCATACACCATTTCCTACTTCCTCCCGCCCTTGTCCCCGCCCACAGCTGGCCCAGAGAGTATAAATTATGCATGGGTATACCTGTAGCCATAGGTTGAAAAAGGAACCAATAGCAGTTCCGAAACGCGTCTCTTTTTTGATGACTACATCCGTTCCATACTGGTTGCTGTCCCTCACCACCGACGTTACTTCCGGGATCTTCATTTTCAGTAGACTCGGATCGTGTGACCTCCATCGGCATCTCCAGGATCTTCCAATATCTGCTGGCAACTTCATTGGAGTCCCTGCCGCTACTTACCCACAGTCCTGGGAGTCTTACAACAAGCTGCGGACCCTCCTGATGCTGGATCGCTCTTACCATCAACGATGTTATGCTTATTTTACTTTATGATCTTGTAAGTGTTTTTAATCCAGCTGGGGATATTAAATATTTTAATCTTCTGCACTTAGAGGCGCCTTTTTTTCTGCCTGTGGTCGAATGTGCCTAACCTTAACTCTACTAGTCCAAGATTATTCGACATAGAGAGAAAAGATTCGACATAGAGAGAAAAGATTCGACATAGAGAGAAAAGATTCGACATAGAGAGAAAAGATTCGACATAGAGAGAAAAGATCGCTGCTGGAATTCGGTGGGGGAAGTAAAATAAAAATAATGATGATGAATGTTATTGGCCGATTGTAACCAAAGAGGAGGTGCAGTAAAATAGCTAGAACTAAGTACACACGTACAGCCAACTTACTTTCACTTACGATTTGCTAGCAGAGAGAGACACACACACACTGAATCGTTTCAGAAGACAGTCAATCTTAGCTGGTCCATTTGTCAGAGAACCTGAATTATTTAGCAATTAAACATAATCACAGCAGCAGAACAATAGTGAAGCAAGCTACAGTTCATCTTAACTTTTTCATAATAATCTGCTATTGTGTTAGTGTTGTGAACTTGATAGTGATACTAGTGTTGCTAGTGTTGTGATAGCCTCAGAGGCTGCCCGTGTTGTGGGGGGATTTATTATTATAGATTCTATATTATAATGCCATATCAATATCTGACACAACGTCGGATACCGCGCCCGCCATTGCACTTGGAGATTGAGAAACGAATGTGAAAGTTGGCTGACTGGTGGGGTAGAGTAGACCATTCAACATGAACGACAAAGATTCGACAAAGCAACGAAAAACATACAAACGTCGAATCTTTGGCTCATGGTGTCTGTCGAAAGTTCTAAGAAGATTCGACGGAGCAGCTAAACTGTACGATGCTGCAATCGTACATTTTCGGTCAAATGCATCCGCCCATAGGCTATAGAAAAATTCTAATGTTGGTTGACTTGTAAAATAATGAATAAATATAATTATTACTAGTTATACAACATTAGAATTCTACTACAGCTAGCTTGTAGGCGGAAAATTCGACCGGAAATGTACACGTACGCTTTAGCTGCTCCGTCGAATCTTCTTTGAACATTCAACAGACACCATAAGCCTTCAATGACAGATTCGACCTTAATTAATTTGGATTTTCGGACGAATGCAATTTTTAACGAAAAACGAAATAAATAAAAATGAATTTCGGGAGTTACAAATTTATTTTTCGGATGAAAACGAAATTCCGAAACAAAATATTTCAGTGTGCACATGTCTAATGATCAGCACTGTGAACTATATCAAACACAATACCAGCCCCAACAGTGCTGATTATTCATTCATAATACTGAAAGATCACACAACATTGTGGTGCTTTGTGATCCATCTGCGGTGGCTGTGTAATTACTGACAGCTGCAGATAGATCATACAGCCTTACAGCATTGAGTTATCTTTTACTATTATAAATGCACACTCAATGCTGTCAGGGAACAAAAAGAACTAAAAGAACAGTCAGCTTAGGTGGGGGCTCAGTGCTAGCTGTAGCACCTGCCACAGGATTGCTGATAAATTGGGTTTTAAACTGGGGTGGAGCTACAGCTAGATATAAAATATTTGTAGTCAGAGTCTTTGAGTGAGAAAGTGATACTCCTAAGCACCAAGGCCTGAGCTGTGCCTTGGCCTGACTGGTCAGTATGCCTGAAAAGAGGGCATACCCTGAATGTAAGAAAAAGTAATATGAGTATGTATGAAGATTGGGGGAAACGGGTGGGAACCCAGAAACGCCGACGAGCCCTGGCCTGACAGAGGAGGAGGCTTAAATAGCCCTCTCAGACTCCTCCCACAAATACAGGCTAGCCTCCGGCTAGCCTTTACACTTGTAGTCGGAGTCTTCGAGTGAGAAAGTGATACTCCTAAGCACCAAGGCCTGAGGTGTGCCTTGGCCTGACTGGTCAGTATGCCTGTAAAGAGGGCAAAAAGACACAAATTTAGGTGAAGAAGGGAAGCTAACAATCCATCAAGTGGAGTAGCGCGCGCCCGGATGGCAACAGTATATATCCGATAAGTGTCCGCTATGACAGAAGAAACCCCTCCGACTCCTGACTTGGTGATGAGACAGAACCCCCTATAGAACCTGCAAAGCTACCCAGAACACAACTAAACGTCCTGTGAACGATTGGACAGAGCCTGAAACCCGAGACGACCCAGACATGAGAATGAACTGCTTGTGAAAGAGGATGCGTGGAGGAAGGGGGGCAATGGCTGTCCCGAGGAGCCACTGCAAAATGATAGCCGAGAAGATCGAAACTTCAACCGGACACCAGTGAAGTGCTCAGTGAAACCCCCCCAAGCCCTGGCCTACCCAAACTGGTATGGGGAAGTGCAAGGGTGAGTGCCAAAGGACAACTGGCAGGAGTTCAAAATGCTAAATACCTGAAGGATGTGATGGAGTAGGTGGATGAGGCCCATGCACTATGGCAATAAGCATTGACAACATGGAAAATCATGCCAGACACAGAGTACTGGTCCCACCTGAATCGATCGGGTCGTGCTTCAGCCTGTGACCTGGCAACCAAGTCTGAATCCTGAACCGAGGAAGGAGGGCCAAACTCCACCCCGGGGAAATAAGTCCCATGGCATAAAACAGTCATACCCAAAGTGACTGAAACCCCCCTACCTGGAACCGGCGGAAAAGATGACTGGACTGACGTCCCTGAGCAGTCTTCCAGGCCACATCCTAGACAAGAGATCAGGGCCGAGAGTGGAATCCAGAATCATGACGACGTTTGCCCAAACCTACCACTTAAAGACCAACAAGGGGATGATTAATGCCAAATGCAGCCCAATCTGAGAACATGAACAAGAGAAATGACAGACAACAAGACATGAGAACAACAATGCCCCTCTGTGCCTACCTAAGTATGAGAACATGAGCAGAAATGTCAAGACCACTGCGCGTGAATGAAGCTGATGACGGACCCCCCCCCCCCCTCGTGTAAGTAGTGAGTGAGCCCGAGTAACCTGCCGCGCAGAGACAGGTAATTAACTGAAAACTCAGGGCTGGTGTACCCACAGATTGTGGTGGGTAATCGTACAGGTGTGGTGAATGAACGTATGATGTATGTTATACGGGCGAGAAGATTGTGGTCAACAATCATTAACAAACGAAACCTCAGCCCATATGGATTTGTAGACGTGACAGAACCTGACATATGAGCCCTAGCTACCTGACGCAGGTACAAACATAAACGATGAGACATGTGACAAACAACGAAGATGAAACAGCTACTGGAGTATATGCCGTGACTGAACAACAATGCCCCTCTGAGAAATGCTGAGGCTGAATACTGAAGCAGAAACGTTGTGACAGAAATCTTGGGGCAGAAACACAAGGACAACAACGCTATGACAGAAAATGCTATGACCGAAATGCTGAACTAAATGCTGAGACAGAAACGTGATGAGAGAAAATCCTGGGGCAGAAATCCAATGACAGAAACTCTGGGGCAGAAATGCCATGGCAAAAAATGCTGGGGTAGAAAATGCTCTGACAGAACGCAGAGGCAGAAACGCGATGACAGAATTCGTGAGGCAGAAATGCCATGACCGAAACGCAATGACAGAAACACTGAGACTGAAATACTGATGGCAGAAATGCAAAGACAGACGGAAATGCCAAGACAGAAAAAATTGTGACTGAACGCTGAGCCAGCAATGCTGGGGCAGAACACTATGACAGAAAACGCCATGACCGAAGAAAAAACGCCATGATAGAAATCCTGGGGCAGAGAAGCCATGACAGAAATCCTGAGCCAGAAACGCTATGACAGAAATCCTGGGGAAAAAACGCTATGACAGAACCCTGGGGCAGACCCGCTATGACAGAAATGCCGAGACTGTACGCCGAGACAGAATTGCCGGGGCAGAAGGCTATGACAGAAATGCCGGGGCAAAACGCTATGACAGAAAAGCTAGGGCAGAACGCTGAGACGGAAATGCTAGGGCAGAATGCTGAGACGGAAATGCTAGGGCAGTAAGCTGAGACGGAAGTGCTGAACGCTTCTGACAGCAATGCTAGGGCAGAACTCTGAGAGAGAAATGCTGAATGCTATGACAGAAATGCTGGGCAGAACGTTAAGCCAGAAATGCTGAACGCTATGACAGAAATGCTGAACGCTATGAGAGAAATCCTGAACGCTATGAGAGAAATCCTGAACGCTATGACAGAAATGCTGGGCAGAACGCTATCACAGAAATGCAGAACGCTTATGACCGTGATGCTGGCCAGATTGCTACGACAGAAATGCTAAACACTATCACAGAGATGCTGGGCAGAATGCTATGACAGAAACGCTACGACAGAAACGCTAAACGCTAAGACAGAAACGCTAAACGCTACGACAGAAACGCTAAACGCTACGACAGAAACGCTAAACGCTACGACAGAAACGCTAGACGCTACGACAGAAACGCTAGACGCTACGACAGAAACGCTACGACAGAAACGCTAAACGCTACGACAGAAACGCTACGACAGAAACGCTAAACGCTACGACAGAAACGCTACGACAGAAACGCTAAACGCTACGACAGAAACGCTAAACGCTAAAACGAAAATGCTGAACGCTACGACAAAAATGCTGAACGCTACGACAAAAATGCTGAACGCTACGACAAAAATGCTGAACGCCACGACAAAAATGCTGAACGCTATGACAGAGATACTGGGCATAATGTTTAAGACAGAAATGCTGAACGCTACGCCAAAAATGCTAAACGCTACGCCAGAAATCCTGAACGCTACGCCAGAAATAGAAAAAGAAGATATCCCCCGTGGGGTTTTAAAGCAGCAAAAAATTATGAAAATAATAGGTTGTTACTTGAAAGAGTTTTTTTATTTATTAATGGAACTTAACCATAATGGTTAAAATAGGAGCTGTGCTACAGGAGATAACACAAATGAAGCTGGCACAAGTATTATACAATAATCAAGTGCTAAAATGGGGTGATAATCCTGACGCGTTTCGACCCCGTTGGGTCATCTTCAGAGGATTGAGGCGCTTTGACAAAATTTGCGTATTAGAGTTCATGGATGTGACCATAAAAATATAATATAATATATATATGTTTAACAGTATAATTACCAATCACATTGTGTTTGAGCAGTTTCTCTTGAGCTTATGGTTCTCCGACGTCTCCCCCACCGGGTCCCGACAAGAGTCCCCGGCCGTCCACCACGTCAACAGGGGAAAAGGGGGGGTTAATCGTCCATGCGTGTCTTACAAGGAGTCACACCAAGTGGATATTTCCCAAAACTGGGGAGGAGCGTGGGGGCAAGCGAGCGAGACCTTCAGCCAAAGCATCAAATAACAGACAACTGTACCATCAGTGCGTTCGGTTTAGCACGGATAGAGATATATGTATCATGTGTCATTTTTTGAAAAAAAGAGATAACTCTGTAATTTATTTAATTAAATATTTGTTGGATGTTGTCTGTGCTTATTGGGGTCAGCGATGTATGAATATTCCCATAGTGGTGATGGTAACAAAAGGGGGGAGGGGAAGGGGTTAACAAGGGTAAGTAGGACTGCATATAGATATCAGTATATCAGAGTATGTAATGTAATAGGTAAATAGTGGTGTCTATGTGTTGGCCGTGAAACAAGTGACGAAGTAGGGTGAGAATATAGGAATGTAAAGAAAAAGGCGAGTGTGGGGAGAACATGTGAGGAAAGAAGGGGACGGGCAGACTAGTAGGGGAAAAAAAAAAAAAAACCAGGGGAAAGGAGGGGATGGGAAAGAAAGAACGGGAAGGAGGGGGGGATGGTTAAGGGGAGAATGGGAAAAAAAGATCAGGGAGTGAAGGAAAAAAGGCTTAAGAGGAAAAGATCCAGGGGAAAAAAGGGAACAGATAGATGAAGTGTGAGGATAGTGCAGGTGGGGTGATGCATGTGAGTGGAAGGGAAGCATGGGGGTGGGGAAATGGGAAGGTGCAGTGCAAGGGGCCAAATAAACAATCAAAAAGCAGTGAAAGCAAAAACATAGGCAAAAAACACAATCCAACCGTGTATATGTGAGAGATGGGTGTGTGTGATAGTGTACTGAAAAATGCATGGGTGCTGGAAAAGGGGTCATGAGGTGTCAAGGTGGGAAGAAAATGGGACAGAGGTGAGACAAAGAAACACACAAGGTGAAGTGCCATAAAGGTGGACATGTATTGAGGGTGGGTAGAATCGGATGTAAATTGTACAAGATAGTATAACTAATCACAGTGGGAAGGAATGACGTGACAGAGACCCACAATACAGGGTATGTCAGGTCCAACTCATCAATGTGTTCAGATACTGGTGATTGCCTGTCTCCAGAGTATAAGTTAGTTGGTCAGTCTGATGAAACATTAGGAACTAAAAGCAGATCCCCCAATCTGCTTGGTCATTATAAATAAAGTGCTGGCCGCTGATTTGGATGCCTAATTAGGCTGCAGGTGCATGCAGGCTGTCCCCACCCCTCCTCCTCCAGCAGGGATTAACCCTCCACATGTGGCTCCCCCGGCGTTCAGGAAGATAAATATCCCAGCACAGCCGTCACATCCGCCGTAATAGCGCGATGTCGCGACGTCGCACGCACGCAGCATCGCGTGCCCACAACGCCACGGCATCCGGATGTGATCCGGAACGCCGCTGGCAGGAAGTGATACACCCGAGGGTGCAGAAAGGAGGCACGGACCCTTTAATTGTGCCCCCCCTCTTTTCCTGCCAGGAAGAGACGCAACGACGAAGCCCCCCTCCCCAGGACGGGTCCACGGCCCATGGGACCCACATCGGGCTCCGGAAGGGAGAGAAGCAGGGGAACAACACAATGCAGACAATCTGTAACAGGATTATAGAAACCTATAAAGTGCATTCTAGTGTACAAAGATCTAGAAAGCTGTGGGTGGTTGGAATGCATTCGAGGCAGCCATGGGCTACCTCCATTGGATTTGACAAAAAACGTACATGTGGTGCTCCAAATGGTAGGGGTTGTCATTGCAGCAGAATGAAAATACTAGCCAATGTATTGTAAACATATTGAGTGCGCCTGAGGGGGCACACTAAAGTGTCCAGTATTATGATAGATTAGTGAAAACAGGAGAGAATAACAGATAATTTTATCCGATCTCACCTGTTATAAAGTATTAACGTGTAATTACATGGGGATAGTCCAATCATCACCTATACATATACATTGGCTCATCCTGTAAACAATGTAACACAATACTTATTCAGTAGAAACAGTCACAATAAAAGTATTACAAGAATGCACAATTCAACCAGAATCATCCCACAGCTCATATCTTAACTCGAGTGTCAAAATTACACGTTAATACTTTATAACAGGTGAGATCGGATAAAATTATCTGTTATTCTCCCCTGTTTTCACTAATCTATCATAATACTGGACACTTTAGTGTGCCCCCTCAGGCGCACTCAATATGTTTACAATACATTGGCTAGTATTTTCATTCTGCTGCAATGACAACCCCTACCATTTGGAGCACCACATGTACGTTTTTTGTCAAATCCAATGGAGGTAGCCCATGGCTGCCTCAAATGCATTCCAACCACCCACAGCTTTCTAGATCTTTGTACACTAGAATGCAATTTATAGGTTTCTATAATCCTGTTACAGATTGTCTGCATTGTGTTGTTCCCCTGCTTCTCTCCCTTCCGGAGCCCGATGTGGGTCCCATGGGCCGTGGACCCGTCCTGGGGAGGGGGGCTTCGTCGTTGCGTCTCTTCCTGGCAGGAAAAGAGGGGGGGCACAATTAAAGGGTCCGTGCCTCCTTTCTGCACCCTCGGGTGTATCACTTCCTGCCAGCGGCGTTCCGGGTCACATCCGGATGCCGCGGCGTTGTGGGCACGCGATGCTGCGTGCGTGCGATGTCGCGACATCGCGCTATTACGGCGGATGTGACGGCTGTGCTGGGATATTTATCTTCCTGAACGCCGGGGGAGCCACATGTGGAGGGTTAATCCCTGCTGGAGGAGGAGGGGTGGGGACAGCCTGCATGCACCTGCAGCCTAATTAGGCATCCAATCAGCGGCCAGTACTTTATTTATAATGACCAAGCAGATTGGGGGGATCTGCTTTTAGTTCCTAATGTTTCATCAGACTGACTTATACTCTGGAGACAGGTAATCACCAGTATCTGAACACATTGATGAGTTGGACCTGACATACCCTGTATTGTGGGTCTCTGTCACGTCATTCCTTCCCACTGTGATTAGTTATCCTATCTTGTACAATTTACATCCGATTCTACCCACCCTCAATACATGTCCACCTTTATGGCACTTCACCTTGTGTGTTTCTTTGTCTCACCTCTGTCCCATTTTCTTCCCACCTTGACACCTCATGACCCCTTTTCCAGCACCCATGCATTTTTCAGTACACTATCACACACACCCATCTCTCACATATACACGGTTGGATTGTGTTTTTTGCCTATGTTTTTGCTTTCGCTGCTTTTTGATTGTTTATTTGGCCCCTTGCACTGCACCTTCCCATTTCCCCACCCCCATGCTTCCCTTCCACTCACATGCATCACCCCACCTGCACTATCCTCACACTTCATCTATCAGTTCCCTTTTTTCCCCTGGATCTTTTCCTCTTAAGCCTTTTTTCCTTCACTCCCTGATCTTTTTTTCCCATTCTCCCCTTAACCATCCCCCCCTCCTTCCCGTTCTTTCTTTCCCATCCCCTCCTTTCCCCTGTTTTTTTTTTTTTTTTTTTTTCCCCTACTAGTCTGCCCGTCCCCTTCTTTCCTCACATGTTCTCCCCACACTCGCCTTTTTCTTTACATTCCCATATTCTCACCCTACTTCGTCACTTGTTTCACGGCCAACACATAGACACCACTATTTACCTATTACATTACATACTCTGATATACTGATATCTATATGCAGTCCTACTTACCCTTGTTAACCCCTTCCCCTCCCCCCTTTTGTTACCATCACCACTATGGGAATATTCATACATCGCTGACCCCAATAAGCACAGACAACATCCAACAAATATTTATTTAAATCAATTACAGAGTTATCTCTTTTTTTTCAAAAAATGGCACATGATACATATATCTCTATCCGTGCTAAACCGAACGCACTGATGGTACAGTTGTCTGTTATTTGATGCTTTGGCTGCAGGTCTCGCTCGCTTGCCCCCACGCTCCTCCCCAGTTTTGGGAAATATCCACTTGGTGTGACTCCTTGTAAGACACGCATGGACGATTAACCCCCCCCTTTTCCCCTGTTGACGTGGTGGACGGCCGGGGACTCTTGTCGGGACCCGGTGGGGGAGACGTCGGAGAACCATAAGCTCAGGAGAAACTGCTCAAACACAATGTGATTGGTAATTATACTGTTAAACATATATTATATTTTTATGGTCACATCCATGAACTCTAATACGCAAATTTTGTCACAGCGCCTCAATCCTCTGAAGATGACCCAACGGGGTCGAAACGCGTCAGGATTATCACCCCATTTTAGCGCTTGATTATTGTATAATACTTGTGCCAGCTTCATTTGTGTTATCTCCTGTAGCACAGCTCCTATTTTAACCATTATGGTTAAGTTCCATTAAATAAAAAAACTCTTTCAAGTAACAACCTATTTTCATAATTTTTTGCTGCTTTAAAACCCCACGGGGGATATCTTCTTTTTCTTTTTGACATTAATCGGGGTGTGCAGCACTTCATATCTTCTCAGTATGTGTCTCTCCCCTTTTCTTGCTACGCCAGAAATGCTAAATGCTAGGCCCGGAAATGCTAAACGCTATGACAGAAATGCTAAACGCTATGACAGAAATGCTAAACGCTATGACAGAAGTGCTAAACGCTATGACAGAAGTGCTAAACGCTATGACAGAAGTGCTAAACGCTATGACAGAAGTGCTAAACGCTATGACAGAAGTGCTAAACGCTATGACAGAAGTGCTAAACGCTATGACAGAAGTGCTAAACGCTATGACAGAAGTGCTAAACGCTATGACAGAACTGCTGGGGCAGAAACACCATGACAGAAATAATAATAGGGCCGAACGGCATGACAGAAATGCTGGGGCAGAATGCCACAACAGAAATGCTGAGACAGGAAATGCTATGACAGAAAAAATGCCATGACAGAAAAACAAGCGCTGAGACTAAACGCCTAAACAGAAACGCTATAACAGAAATCCTGGGGCCGAAATGCCACGATATGAACACTTGTGACTGAAGCAGTGGATGCCCGGGAGGCGTGCGGGGATCCCCCCACATGATGCCCCACATAAATACCTGGGAGGTGAGGGGTCAGGTGAGCGCCTCCCAGTTCTCATCTCCCAGTTCTCCCAGTTCTCATCCCGCCATGAGAACTGGGAGACGTGCGGGCGTCCCCTCCACGATGCATGGAGGTGAACTGGCGGGCGAGTGGCAAGTGCAAGTGGGTGGGTGAAGGATGGACGTATGGACGGACGCCCCCCTCTCCCCCCGTCATGAGAGCCAGGAGAAGTGGGCGGGCAGCACCCCGGACAGATGGGGCTGTGGGGAAAGTGGGTGGTTGGAGGATGGATGACCGGACAGACTGCCCCCTTCCTCCCCCGCAGCGTGAGTGCCGGGAGAAGCTGTCGTTCGCCCCCCCCCCCGGCGCTGTCAGGAGCAGAGGAATGAAAGGAAGAAGCGAGCGGTGACCCCCCCTCCTTGACTATGCAGGATTGTGCCAAGCTACAGAGATGGATGGATGGATAGACCCCCCCCCCATGGGAGCCAGGAGAAGCCGGCGGGCAGGCAGCACGCTGACCAGATGGAGCCGTGGATGATGGATGGACACCCCCCCGCTCCCCCCCGGCATGAGCGCCGGGAGAAGCGGGTGGCCCCCACAGCTCTGGCAGGCACCTGGATGACAGATGAAGAGGGAGGCGTCTGAGGTAATGTACGGATGTCCCCCCCGCTTCCCCCCCTGCACGAGCGCCGGGAGAAGCGGGCGGGCAGCACCAGACCAGCTACTGCCGAGGGGAAGGAAGGAGGGTGGGTGGAGGACGGATGGATGGACGGCCCCCCTCCCTTCCCCCGGCATAATCGCCGGGAGAAGCGGGCGAGCCGCACCTGACTAGCTGCAGCCGAGGGGAAGGAGGGTGGGTGGAGGATGGACGGCACCCGTCCCTTCGCCAGGAATAATCGCCGAGAGAAGCGGGCGGGCAGCTTCCCCCTGGAGCAAGCTGGTAAGGGGAGAGAGGAGCTGGCTAGCAAGCGGCTCCCTCATGGAGCTGTATTGGATAGGGAGAGGAGTCGGCGGGTGGGCGGGCGAGCGGTCGGCCGATCACCTCCCCCCTACTGAAACACCGGGAGAAGCGGGGACCCGTAAATGTGGGTGCTGAGGGGGGACCAGGTGGGTGGACAGGTGAACTCCCCGGTGAAGCACCGAGAGAGGCACCGCCACCATCTTGCAGCCAACCCGGAAGTGACGTGTAGGCCCCACCCCCTACTGAACCCAGAAACGCTGAGGAGCCCTGGCCTGACAGAGGAGAAGGCTTAAATAGCCCTCTCAGACTTCTCCCACAAATACAGGCTAGCCTTTACACATAAAGTCATGCTTTAACTCTGCAGCAGGGTTGCCAATTTAAACTGAACCAAGTGATGTCTGCACTTGGTCTCCTGAGGGATTAGGTAAACGTTTTTTAAAAATCATCAGAGTTCTTCATTATTATCACTATCTGTGTCTTTCTGTCCCAGTGACAATGGCTCCCCTCATTGTCCAGGTTTTAAAGGGAAAAGAAGTCAGGTGAAATGTCCTCAAGGTAGCAATAAAACATAAGTATTTTTTCTAAGCTAAAAAATTAGTTTTGGTTGGAGCTGGGCTTTAATAAACAATATACAGTAGAGCAATTACAATTGAAGAGGAATTCCAGGTATGGATACTTTATACATAGTCACATTGTTCCAGATTGGATGAAAGTAACGAGAGAGAGAGAGAGAGAGAGAGAGATTCTCACAAAAGTGAGTACACCCTTCACATTTTTGTAAATATTTTATTATAATCTTTTCATGTGACAACACTGAAGAAATGACACTTTGATACAATGTAAAGTAGTGACTATACAGCTTGTATAACAGTGTAAATTTGCTGCCCCCTCAAAATAACTCAACGCACAGCCATTAATGTCTAAACTGCTGGCAACAAAAGTGAGTACACCCCTAAGTGAAAATGTACAAATTGGCCCAAAGTGTCAATATTTTGTGTGGCCACCATTATTTTCCAGCACTGCCTAAACCCTCTTGGGCATGGAGTTCACCAGAGCTTCACAGGTTGCCACTGGAGTCCTCTTCCACTCAGTGGCGACTGGTGCTCAAAATTTTAGTTTGGGGGGGGGGGGTGCAAACGAACTGAAAAATTCAGAAAAATACTGAAACAAAAACATCAATTGCAGCCACTGTGCCCATCATATGCAGCCACTGTGCCCATCATATGCAGCCAACTGTGACCACCATAGGCAGCCACTGTGCCCATCATATTCAGACACGGTCCCTAGAAAAAGCAGCCAACTGTGCCCGTCATATGCAGCCAACTGTGCCCGTCATATGCAGCCAACTGTGCCCGTCATATGCAGCCAACTGTGCCCGTCATATGCAGCCAACTGTGCCCGTCATATGCGGCCACTCTGCCCATCATATGGAGCCAACTGTGCCTATCATATGCAGCCAACTGTGCCCATCATATGCAGCCTCTGTGCCCCGCAAATGCAGCCAACTGTGCTCCATCAATTGCAGCCTTTGTGCCCATAATATGCAGTCACTGTGCCCCGCCCGCCTGGTGTCTGTCATACACTTACCCCATCATGGTGGTGGGCCAGGCAGTGGGACAGGCGGCGAGCTGTGGGATGGGTAGCACGACAATGGCTCCATGTCCTCCATGAGTGTCTTCTTCCTGCGTTACTAGGCAGCCAATGAGATTGCCTATACCTTCAGCCAATCAGGTGCCCGGTATTACATCCGGGCCCCCTGATTGGCTGAGAGACGGATCTATGTTAGCAAAGCAAATACTCATTTGCTTTGCTAGCACACCTGGGTGCACTGCGAGTGCAATGTTTTCACTCGCAGTGCACCTTTTTTGATTCCTATTAGAGCCTATGGCTTTAATCAGGTGCTTCAAAAACACCCCACCGCCGCTGTAATACAGGTGCCCGGCGCCCAAAAAGGGTCCGGATGCTTGAATGGGGGTGTCTACAGCAGCTGTGGATAGATTCATGCAATGCATGAATCTATCTATAGTACACAGAGGGGATGACTGGAGAGAGGGGGCAGCACCTGAGTGCCCCTAATGGATGCACCACCATTGCTTCCACTCCTCCATGACGACATCATGGAGCTGGTGGATATTAGAGATCTTGCACTCCTCCACCTTCTGTTTGAGGATGCCCTACAGATGCTCAATGGAGTTTCGGTCTGGAGACATGCTTGGCCAGTCCATCTCCATCTTTAGCAAGGCAGTGGTTGTCTTGGAGGTTTTTGGGGTCATTATGTTGAAACACTGCCCTGTGGCCCAGTCTCCGAAGGGAGGGGATCGTGATCTGCTTCAGTATGTCACAGTACATGTTGGCATTCATGGTTCCCTCAATGAACTGTAACTCCCCAGTGCCAGCAGCACTCATGCAGCCCCAGACCATGACACTCCCACCACCATGCTTGACTATAGGCAAGACACACTTGTCTTTGTACTCCTCATCTGATTGCCACCACACACGCTTGACACCATCTGAACCAAATAAGTTTATCTTGGTCTCATAAGACCACAGGACATGGTTCCAGTAATCCATGTCCTTAGTCTGCTTGTCTTCAGCAAACTGTTTGGGGGCTTCCTTGTGCATCCGCTTTAGAAGAGGCTTCCTTCTGGGATGACAGCCATGCAGACCAATTTGATGCAGTGTGTGGCGTATGGTCTGAGCACGGACAGGCTGACCCCCCCCCCCCCATCTGCCCACATTGCCTGTGCACGTCGCGTTGTTATGACGCCTATGCGCCATACGCGACGATACACATCCACCTTTGCTGACACTGTGGGCGTGGTCTGCACTGCGCAGGCGCCGGCGGCTATTTAAACCGCATTTTGCGTCCTGCCCAGTGTCAAACCATACCCACGAATGCTCACCACGCCTCGATCTTCTGTCTAACACCTGTAAAATCAAACAAGTAAGTAAAGAGCTGTATCTTATATCTTATATTCTCCATGTCCTTTTAATGAAGGAGTGGCAATTTCTTGCCATCTCCTTCATTGTAACCTCAATGTTGCCTGTATAGTCAAGCTTGTAGCTATACTGTTGGTCCTTCCCTCCTTATTAATTTCAATATACATGTGAAGCCAAACCTATGTTATATAATTATCAGAGGGAGAGTTGTGTTCATTATACATTCTTCCCCTTATGATATGTGTTCTCTTGTTGTCTTGAGTTTGAATTTTTGGGATTATTATTAATAGTATAAATAATTATATCAACACTCTCTAAAATGTAGTTGCATAATAATAAAAAGACCATCAGTTTTATGGCTACATACAGAATTCTTTACTCTGCTTGATATCATGGAGAAAGTAGCTTATAGCAATTCGGAATGCTTACAGCAGTCTAATGCAATTTATTAATTCACATAAACCCCTTTCTTTTCCCTTTCCTTTTTGCAGAGTTACAGTGAGGATGTGGCAGGGCCATCCTTTTATTCGGGGGCCTTTGTGGAGCTATTCCTGAACCCAGGGGAGAGCCGCCACGTCCAGTATTCTGGTTAACTGGTGGCCATCGCCTTTTTGTCTCATCTTTTTTTATTGATACAAAAGTCTGCTTTTTTGCATATCTTGTGCACAGCACTTTTTTCTTTAAAAACTGGATTTTGGTATGTATGCTGGCAAATGTCGGATGCCATGTTGTGAATTGTTTATCTCATATAATATTTCAAAAGATGTAAACTGTTCTTACGTGTCTTTTCAGAATACGCCTTCTATACATATATTTTCTCTTTGCAATACGCATCTGAAGAAGGGACACCGTCCTGAAACATGTTAGGCCTATAGAAAAATATGTATTCATGGATAAAAGTATATAATGTTCAATACAAAAGATAATTTACTGTATAGGCACTTTTATACAGATTTATGTCTAGTCTGTCTTGTTTTTATGCTTCTTTTTTCTAACAAAATAAATAAATAAGTTTTATTATAAAACATAATCGTTCTGTTTGCCTAAAAAGTCCCACTGTACTGGGGGGTACATAGGTTCCCTATTCTAGGGTTCCTATTTTTCCATATTAATTGGGGATGTTGGCAACACATTGAAGGTGATGTAATTTCCCTTCTGTGGTTCATTATACTATATATATATTAAACAGGGTAGCAAATACCCATCCCCCATTCCCCCTCCCCTTTGAACCACATACATATGATTTTTTTCATTTTATGTCTTTTTCGTGTTGGTTTTTTCTATATATTTGTCATTTTTTCTAAAAAAAAAGTGTGCTTTGAACGCAAACTCTGTAAGACCTTTTTGAACAGTTACATAGAACTTTGCAAGGACCATTCCAAGAAGTTTCAGGGCAGAGAATGGGACAATCTAATGGCAGGTTTTTCCAAAGATTACAACTAAAAATCATCTTCAGTCAGAAATTTCCTCTTTATTTTTTCAACTGGGAAAAATTGTTGATAAAGTGGCATGCTTTTGGCATGCTGATACATTTGACAAATATATCCAGGAGGATATCAATCCTCTAGGATTACGAATTCAAATTTTTCCTATGTTAGAAGATGTTGACCCCACTTTTAAAACTAATTAGGAGAATAACTTACAATTATGTACTAAGACTATGATGTCATTACTAAGCGAAGAGTACAAAAAATGAATTGCCAATTTTGACAAAGACATTGATACAATTTATGCCAAACTGCTTCCCTTTAAAGATTTGCCCATAGTTAAAGAATATGAGGAAAAAATCAAAACCCAATTGAATCAAAAATCGCAAGAAAGGCTGATAATAAGGGACAAAAAACTTTGGAGAGATAAAAGAGCGTTTCAGGAAGGCACTGCTTATAAATGGCATCAAACCTCTTCAACTCAACGTCCACATAGGGGCAATTTAAATAGAACTTCAAGAAATTCGGAATCTAATTCCTCTTTAAATTCTTCTGTTTCATCTTCCTCTTATAACAGACACAGGAATCGCAAATCACAAAAGAACAAAAGACCACCATCTGGAGATGATTTAGCGCACAATAAGAAGAGAATCACAGACACTGCTGTTACCCCTTCTGCTCTTAACCTCCCTTCTACTGGTAAAGGTGGTGCTAATCAGCTTCTTTCAGGAGAATCTATTGGTGCAGGGTCTACCACATCCACACTTACAGGTGACACTTCTTTATCTTCTATCACCACCACCCTACTCCAATCAGACCAAGATTTTTTAGTTCATTAAACGGAGGTGAGGCCTCCGAATCATCAAAATTCTCACACACTTCTCTTTCTAACACCTTAAACATCGTTAACCTCTCCAATCACTTACTCAAACAAGCTGAAAGAGACTTGTTGCACAAAGGTCTCAGTTTGTGTCCAGACGCAGATTTAGATACTTTTACAGTAATAAAAGATTTACATCTTTTTGCCCGAAAACTCTATTACAAAAGCCTCTTCTCCAAAGAAAAAGATAAAAAATATTTCCCAAATAGAGACCAGGAGACCAGGAGATCAGATGAGGCGTTAGACGATCTTCTAACCCTCCTTGAGGAACAAGATCCGAGGAAACTTATTGATACAATCGACATTGAAAGCCTCCTAGAGGAACACATCACAAAAGAGGTCCCATTGCGGTCAGACAAACAGGTGAAATTCAAGAAGAAATCGGATAAATTCCCGCCCTTTACAAGTAATCCTAATTTAGCAGCATTCATAGCATCCACCACATCGGAAATTAAAAAATTAAAAAAAACGAAATCATGCATTTCCCAAAGTAATCTCACAAAAGATGAACAACAAGCCTTAGAATCCCTAAAAAGTGAACATTCCCTCATGATCAAGCCATCGGACAAGGGTGGGCACATCGTCATCATGACCAATGAACCGTACAAAGATATGTGTGTCAAAGTTGTCACCAATTTATCATGGTACAAACTCATCTCAAAAGGAACCATAGACAAATTTAATGGTGCCTTTTACGATCAGGTTGATGAAGCGTTCTGTAGTGGGGCAATCGACAAAGATGTCTGGGAATACATTAGAACACCATATCCTCGTACCCCCACTTTGTACTGCCTTCCCAAAATACATAAAAGTAAAAAAACTCCTCCCGGTCGCCCCATCATTTCCAGTAACGGCTCCATAACAAAAAATTTAAGCAAATACGTCATCTCAGACCCTATGTTGCGGGCCTTTTCTCATACATCAAGGACACCATCCACCTATTGCAAAATCTGGAAGAGTTGCATACATTGCCTCACTCGCTTCTAGTCGCCATCGACGTAGAGGCATTATACAGCTCTATCCCGCACAATTTAGGCCTTTCGGCTATTAGACACATTCTGTCACAATCTCACAAAGATGATCGAAAATTAAACTCCTTCCTTTTGGAAGCATTAGACTTTATTCTAACACATTTACATTTGACGGCTCCCACTACCTCCAGGTGCAGGGGGTTGCGATGGGGATTTGTTGTGCCCCATCGTATGCTAACCTGTACCTGGGGGAGTGGGAGCAATCTCTCCTGTCAGATGACAGTCTTTCGTCATATACCATCCATGTAGCAGCATGGTTCAGGTATATAGACGATATATTCATGATATGGAATGGCACACCAGAAGCCCTACATGCTTTCATACAGATCATGAATCAAAACAACTCCAATCTGTATTTCACGATGACTTTCAATGACACCTCCATTACCTTTCTTGACCTAAGCATAACAAAATCGATAGACGACTCCCTATCCAGCGGCCTCTACCGGAAAGAGACCGCTGGAAACACTATCTTACATGCGTCAAGCTCACAACCTAGATCATTGGTCTTGTCCATTCCATATGGACAATACCTAAGACTTATGCCCCGTACACACGGTCGGACTTTGTTCGGACATTCCGACAACAAAATCCTAGGATTTTTTCCGACGGATGTTGGCTCAAACTTGTCTTGCATACACAGGGTCACACAAAGTTGTCGGAAAATCCGATCGTTTTAAACGCAGTGACGTAAAACATGTACGTCGGGACTATAAACGGGGCAGTGGCCAATAGCTTTCATCTCTTTATTTATTATGAGCATGCGTGGCACTTTGTCCGTCGGATTTGTGTACACACGATCGGAATTTCCGACAACGGATTTTGTTGTCGGAAAATTTTATCTCCTGCTCTCCAACTTTGTGTGTCGGAAAATCTGATGGAAAATGTCCGATGGAGCCCACACACGGTCGGAATTTCCGACAACGCGCTCCGATCGGACATTTTCCATCGGAAAATCCGACCGTGTGTACGGGGCATTAGACGTAATTGCTCGACGGAGAATGATTTTGTCCGGGAGGCAAATAAATTAAAAGAGACACTTTTAGACCGCCTACATGTTTGAAAAAGGCCTTTAAACGAGCACGGGAACAACTGAGGCATAATATTTTGTTCTCTAAAAAAACATCTTCAAACTCCCAATCAGTCACTAGACTAATTACTACCTATAATAAACAGCATGGAACCATCAAAAGTATCTTACAGAAACATTGGCATCTACTACAAATTGATCCCAACTTAAAACCATACGTACCCACGACACCTACTATCACCTTTAGAAAAGCACGTTCACTGAGGGACCATCTTGTAAAAAGTGAATATACGGGTACCTTTCGATCCGATACATGCAAAAGACTTGGAACTTTTACTTGTGGTGGTTGTTCGTGCTGCCGTTATATGAATACACAGATCAAATTTAAATTAGCAAATGGCAGAATGTATAGGCCCAGACACTTTGCTAATTGCAAGACTCCTGGGGTGATTTACCTTCTGACATGCCAATGTAAATGCTTTTATGTCGGAAAAACAAAATTAGAGTTTCATAAAAGGGCAGTACGACATATTACTAGCATGAGGCAAGTGGACCCGGACCTTCCTCTGGGGCGACATGTGCGAGACCATCACACGGGCAAATTTCCCCTCATCTATTTCACCATTCTTGATCGGATTCATCTGGACACGAGGGGTGATGATTGGAATAAGATCTTGCACCAGAGGGAGGTCCGTTGGATCGCAAACCTCAATGCAACTCAATTTCCAGGCTTGAATACTCAAATGAGTTTCCGTCCATTTCTAGACGGTTTTGTATCAGGAGGATGTGAAAAAGAATAACTTAATGTATATTCTATGGCCATATATGTTTAAATAAGATGTCTAAAGAATCCAAGGCCGATGCGACAACTGTTTTCTATGGAGCTGTTAATGTATCTATGTACACCGCTTATGAATGTATTCAACATACTTATGTACGATGTCAACGCCATTATATGATAATATATATGATAATGTATCTAATATGTTTATGCTCTTGATCGCTGTTCTGGTTGTGATGTTCTCCCTCCTTTGTCCTAGATGCGTTACAGTTCCAAGTTCTGCTCTGCGCTTATTGATCCGTGCCACCTCTTCCATCATGTGCATCCGACCATGTCCTTACACCCAGATCTATTAAATTATAAAATAATTGGGAATAATAGGCCTGTGCATATAGATGTATGCTTATCAAACATGCGTTTTCTGATATGCAGTCCTCTTCCCTTTTTTATGCCCCTGGTTCGGGTTCTATCTCCGCCCGGCGCACGGGGGCCATGCCGCCTCCGTTCCGGATGACGGCATGGCGTCTTTCTACACTGCGGATATGCCCGACTGACCTCGGGCATGCCATTACGGTGTTTCGTGCGTCGGTGGGATTTGCCTGCATGACGCTCCCCCGGCGCTTAGGTTCCGGACGGGCGCATTGCAGTCTTATCCCTGGGGCCTCAACATTGGATGTCCAAAGTCTCGAGTCCTCTGTTTTTTCGTTGCTCTCTTGCTTTCAAGTGTTTCAGCCCCTGATTGGCATTCATTGGCTGTGAGTTCATTTTTGTATTCTTGGTTGCCGTGGTGATGATCGGATCCCCTTCGGCAACCTATCACATAGCCCTCATACGCTGCCACCGCGCCAGACGTAATGACGCAGTCTCGCAGTGATGATACGACCTCTCAGTTTCCTTAGATCGCCATCTGCCCACATTGCCTGTGCACGTCGCCTTGTTATGACACCTATGCGTCATACGCGATGATACACATCCACCTTTGCTGACACTGTCGGTGTGGTCTGCACTGCACAGGCGCCGGCGGCTATTTAAACCGCATTTTGCTTCCTGCCCAGTGCAATTCGGAATGCTTACAGCAGTCTAATGCAGTTTGTTAATTTATTAATTCACATAAACCCCCTTTCTTTCCCCTTTCTTTTTTTCAGAGTTACAGTGAGGATGTGGCAGGGCCGTCTTTTTATTCGGGGGCCTTTGTGGAGCTATTCCTGAACCCAGGGGAGAGCCGCCACGTCCAGTATTCTGGTTAACTATTGGCCATCGCCTTTTTATCTATCATCTTTTTCTATTGATACAAAAGTCTGCTTTTTTGCATATCTTGTGCACAGCACTTTTTCTTTAAAAACTGGATTTTGGTATGTATGCTGGACAATGTCGGATGCCATGTTGTGAACTGTTTATCTCATATAATATTTCAAAAGATGTAAACTGTTCTTACTTGTCTTTTCAGAATACGCCTTCTATACATATATTTTCTCTTTGCAATACGCCTCTGAAGAAGGGACACCGTCCTGAAACATGTTAGGCCTATAGAGAAATATATATTCATGGATAAAAGTATATAATTTTCAATACGAAAGAAAATTTACTGTATAGGCACTTTTGTACAGATTTATGTCTAGTCTGTCTTGTTTTTATGCTTCTTTTTTTTCTAACAAAATAAATAAGAGTTTTATTATAAAACGTAATCATTCTGTTCGCCTAAAAAGTCCCACTGTACTGGGGGGTAAATAGGTTCCCTATTCTAGGGTTCCTATTTTTCCATATTAATTGGGGATGTCGGCAACACATTGAAGGTGATGTAATTTCCCTTCTGTGGTTCATTATACTATATATATTTAGCAAGGCAGTGGTTGTCTTGGAGGTTTTTGGGGTGATTATCATGTTGGAATACTGCCCTGCGGCCCAGTCTCCGAAGGGAGGGGATCTTGATCTGCTTCAGTATGTCACAGTACATGTTGGCATTCATGGTTCCCTCAATGAACTGTAACTCCCCAGTGCCAGCAGCACTCATGCAGCCCCAGAACATGACACTCCTACCACCATGCTTGACTGTAGGCAAGACACACTTGTCTTTGTACTCCTCATCTGATTGCCACCACACACGCTTGACACCATCTGAACCAAATAAGTTTATCTTGGTCTCATAAGACCACAGGACATGGTTCCAGTAATCCATGTCCTTAGTCTGCTTGTCTGAGTAGAACCTGTCCTGTTAAACCACTGTGTGGTCTTGGCCCCCGTGCTGCAACTCAGTTTCAGGGTCTTGGCAATCTTCTTATAGCCTAGGCCATCTTAATATAGAGCAACAATTCTTTTTTTCAGATCCTCAGAGTTCTTTGCCATGAGGTGCCATGTTGAACTTCCAGTCACCAGCATGAGAGAGTGAGAGAAATGACACCAAATTTAAGACACCTGCTCCCCAATGCACACCTGAGACCTTGTAACACTAACAAGTCACATGACACCGAGGAGGAAAATTAGCTAATTGGGCCCAATTTGGACATTTTCACTTAGGGGTGTATTCCCTTTTGTTGCCAGCGGTTTAGACATTAAAGTGGTTGTAAACCCTTACAGACCACTATAATAAGGCTTACCTGTAACTATAATAAGGCTTACCTGTGACTACCCTAGGATATCTCCTAAACCTGCACGGTTTAGGAAATATCCCTTGTATTTGCATGTGCCGATGTCATCGGCGCATGCGCACTGAAGCAATGGCACGTACAGTATGTTCCGTTGCTTCAGTGAGTGTGCCGTTAACGTGCGTATGAGCGGGAGTGACATCATCGCAGCTCCGGCCAATCACAGTGCCGGAGCAACGATATCCGGAAGTAACCCCCGGGAGTGATGTCGCTGGCCAGTGCTGTATACGGGCACCGCAGTGAGGGCTTCGATCTCAGGTGAGTATTACATAATGAGCTAGTGTCATTTCTTCAGTGTTGTCACATGAAAACATAATAAAATATTAACAAAAATGTGAGGGATGTACTAACTTTTGTGAGATACTGTATATGCCATACCTACCTGATGCCCCTGGATAATGGAAATCAATGAAGTAGACACCACTATTATTATTATGCAGGATTTATATAGCGCCAACAGTTTGTGCAGCACTTTACAATATAAAGGTAAACAAAACAACAAAAATACAGTTCAATACAAGATTGTTAGGAAGGCCCTGCTTCTGAGAGATTACCATCTAATAGGCTGGGACAAGTGGAACAAATTGTAATAACTGTGAGGGAAGAACTGGTGGGAGATTAAAAGATTCAATTGTCAGCTGAAAGCAGGATAGGCTTCCCTGGGAAGATGAGTGTTCAGAGATCACCGAAACGTGGACAGAGTAGGAGATAGCTGGACAGATTGGGGAAAGGAGTTCCAGAAGATGGGCGAGGCTCTGGAGAGGTACTGGAGATGAGCATTGGAGAAGGAGACAAGGGACCACTCCAGAGATCTCCACTTGCTTTTGGTTCCAGAACTGAGTGGCTGCCCTGCTGCGCTATAAACACAGGAGGTTGGCCGCTCAGCACAGATGCCATTCAGAGAATGCTTTGTAGTCTCTGAATAAATGCAAAGCGTTCTCTGATTGGATGCAGTAGAGAGCGTGATTTCACTGTCCTGCCTCTATGTCTTGTCCAATTGGTAAATGATTTACATGCACTCAAAAAATGCAGAGTATTCTCTGAATGGAGCCTGTGCTAAGCGGCTGACCTCCTGTGTTCAGAATGCAGCAGGGTAGCCACCCTTTGTGCGACTGAGAAGCAAGTGGAGATTACTGGACTAGTAATGTCTACCTCAGATTTCCAGCTTGCACAGGCATTGGCCAGGTATGGTATATACTGTATACAATATACTGTGTATATATATACATAATTTAAGAAATGCATTTGCCAAAAGCTGCAGCATTATTATAAGCTCAGGATAACAAATTCACTGTCAAAACAGAGGAAGTCCATATATGTCTTTGTACTTTTCTTATACAAGGAACTGAAAGAGACTGAGAGGGAGAGCAATGTGCAGCCAGTGGTAAGGTTATACAATGTCTGAACACACCATAGAGGCACCAGTTTAATGTAACCTGTATTTTTTAATGCTACAATAAATAGAGTCATTGATAGATCTCTGCAATCAGCAAAGCTCAGGCTCCATACTGATCAGAGAGCTCTGGCACTGACTCTGTAGGGGGTGTGTTAGACTGCTGCAGAGAGACCCCTACTTACACACAGATAGCAATAGAGTTGGTGATGAAGCTGGGCTTTAAAGAAGATTACAGCTAGATGCAAGCTATTACTGACTATCCAGAGGGGAGAATAATCTAACGCCCCCCACACTATCATGAGAATGCCATAAAGTACTAATGACACTTTTCTGATGGTATGGCCCTTTAAAATTGCCTGCGCCAGATTAAACAATGCTGACGCTATTTTTGGTGACTTTAGGCTAGGTTCGCACTAGTCAGCATGGTAAAACGCAGTGATTTACCGCAAAGGCAACTGCTAGTGTCAGCTCCAGCAGGGAACAGTGTGATTCGCATTTTGAGTGTACCGCCCCTCTTATGCTTTTTGTTAACTTTATTTGAACTTCATTCATGTCTCCGCACAACAGTGCTCAGTAATGTCTGTGAGCCAAGCCATCCAGGATAGCTCAATTCACAGACACTCTGTACAGAGCCAATCTGAATGTCTCTGTACGACATGATTGCTGTGATTAGTTATCACTGTGATTACCTGATGTGAACAGTGTAATGTTTACATCTGGGAGCCCTCCTCTTCCTCTTACAATGAAAGAAGGGGGATGAGGAACTATTGAATGAATGACTCATTTGCTTATTAGTTCCAGAATTAGTGGCAACAGCCACAGTAGTAACCATTTCACCTCCACCTCCTCTCCTGTATATGTCGGCTCCATCCTATCTCTGTAGTTACCATATGTTAACCCCTTCATCTTCCTTGTCCTCCACATCTGAACATTAACCTCTTCATCCCAATCCTCCATTATATGTGACCTGTACATTAACCATTTCATCTCCTCCTCCCTCTGTGTATCATCTGTACAAATATTTAATGTAGTGCACCATTAACAAACTCCGTCTTTTAACCCCCCCAATACCAGTATGTATCTTTATTTCCAGAAATTGTGGTAACAACCTTGGTCAGTATTTACTTTCCAAAAATTAGTACCGTATATACTCGAGTATAAGTCAAGTTTTTCAGCACATTTTTTTGTGCTGAAAGTGCCCCCCTCGACTTATACTCGAGTCAAGCACTTTTCTGCAGCAAAAAATTTCATTTTCCGAACCGATTTTGGGGCCCCGTATCTCAGGGCCACTTAATGCTAGGAACCCCAAATTAGGTGTGCAAACCCAGTGGACCTGGTACCACAACATATCCAAAGCTGGAGTTCCTAGCACTAAGTGGCCCTGAGATACGGGGCCCCAAATTTGGTTCGGAAAATGTCATTCTCTGCTGCAGAAGTGCTTGACATTTTCTGAACCGATTTTTGGGGCCCTGTATCTCGGGGCCACTTGGTGCTAGAAATCCCAGCTTTGGGTATTTTATAGTGCTGGGTTTGCACACCAAATGTGGAATTCCTAGCACGAAGTGGCCCCGAGATACAGGGCCCCAAAGTCGGTTAACTGTGTCCAGCTGCAGCAATGTCATTTCGGGACACTTTGGGTTCAGAGACCCCAAATTTTGGCTGCAGCTAGGGGGCATCTAGGAACACTTAACTACCAAGTTTGAAATTCGGGGGACCTATGGCTGCAAATGGGCACAGTGAGGCTGCAAATGGGCATTGTTGACCCTCTTTTTCCACTTACAGTAGCTGTGCATTTCTCACCCTCGTCTTATACTCGGGTCAATAAGTTTTTCCCATTTTTTTTGTGGTAAATAAGGGCCTCGTCTTATACTCGGAACGACTTATACTCGAGTATATACGATAGTTTTTGGGGTGTTTTTTACTGTCCCGGCACTTTTATGTTCTATTTTTTATGACAGAAAGTAAAGGAAACTTTTTCCCATTCTACAGTAAAAAATGAAAAAACCCAGTGGTTATTAAAGCCCAACTCCAGGAAAATATTAAAATCCAACCTTGCAGCAGGGCTCCCCCTGCACCACAAGGGTAAATAGCTTCTTTGGTCAAGGGGTGGAGTTCACCCTTGTTCACCTTTTTTTTCCAAATTCCAGCTCCCCTATGTACTAATATAGCATGAATGTACTTCTTTTGCAAAAATAAAACCACTTTCTATTTATTCTACACACGCTTACCTCACTGTCTTTATGGCTGTTTAAAAACAGTGCTTCATTGCTTCTGCTTTACTTCCTGGTCAGACTTTAGGTCAGAACACAGGAAGGAGTCGACCAGCTGAGGGTAGATAATGCAGGGTGTGTGCCAATGAGATTAGCTGGTCAACTCCTTCCTGTATCATTAACTAAAGTCTGTCCAGGAAGTAAGGCAGAAGTAATGGAGCACTGTTTTTAAACAGCCATGAAGAAAGGTAAGTGTGTGTAGAATAAATGGAAAGCTGTCTTATCTTTACAAAAGAAGTACATTAATGCTATATTGGTACATAGGATAGCTGGAATTTGGAAAAAAAAGGCGAACAAATGTGAACTTAGACTTTAAAGCAGAGTTCCACCCATTTAAAAGTCAGCAGCTACAAAAAGTGTAGCTGCTGCCTTTTAATAAACAGACACTCACCTGTCCCATGGTCCAGCAAAGCGGCCGCCCAAAGCCTCACTTCTCTCCCCCTCCTCTCTGCGGCACTGGCATTGCAAGTGTGGGCACTGTGCACGCGCGAGCCGCGCTGCACGTTATGAATGGTCAGGCAATTTTCTGGGACCTGTGAAGTATCCCAGAAGATTGCAGAGAGGGAGGGGGGAGAGGTGAACTTCCTTCCAGTGCAGCGGCGCCAGGAAAGGAAGTGGGAGCTAGGTACCTGTGAAAACAAGGTACCCAGTCCCCCTCCCCAAAAAAATGACACTCCAAATATGGCATGTCAGGGGGTCATTTTGGATGGAACTCCGCTTTAACCACTTCAGCCCCAGAAGGATTTGCCCCCTTAATGACCAGGCCATGTTTTGCAATATGGCACTGCGTCGCTTTAACTGACAAGTGCACGGTCGTGCGGCACTGTACCCAAACAAAATTGATGTCTTTTTTTTCCCACAAATAGAGCTTTCTTTTGGTGGTATTTGATCACCTCTGCAGTTTTTATTTTTTGCGCTATAAACAAAAAATGAGTGTCAATTTCGGAAAAAAAACAATATTTTTTTACTTTTTGCTATAATAAATATCCAAAAGAATGTTTCTCAAAAACAAATGTATTCGTCAGTTTAGGCCAATATGTAATCTTCTACATATTTTTGGTAAAAAAAAACAAAAACGCAATAAGCGTATATTGATTGGTTTGCGCAATAGTTATAGTGTCTACAAAATAGGGGATAGATTTATGGCAATTTTTTTTCATTTTTTTTAATGGTAATGGTGGCAATCTGCGATTTTTAGCGGGACTGCGACATTGGTGAGGACAGATCAGATACTTTTGACACTTTTTTGGGACCAGTGATATTTATACAGTGATCAGAGCTAAAAATAGCCACTGATTACTATATAAATGTCACTGGCAGGGAAGGGGTTAACACTAAGGGGCAATCAAGGGGCTAAATGTGTGTCCTAGGGAGGTGTTTCTAACTGTGGGGGGAGTGTAGTGACTGGGAGTACAGAGAGACATCGCTGTTTCCAAGCACTAGAAACAGCAGATCTCTCTCCTCTCCCTGACAGAACACGGATCTGTCTGTTTACATTAACAGATCGCCCGTTCTCTCTCTCTCTCAGGAGCGATCGTGGGAGCTCGGCGGACATCGCGGCTGCCGGGCACATGCATCAGCTCCTACGTCCCGCTAAGTCTATTTAAAGGGCCAATGTACAGCTACGGCAATTTTCCCAGGAGAGCCAACCTGCCAGCAGTATAATGACGGCGGCAGGTCGGCTAGTGGTTAAGGTCTAAATAGTTCTGCTATTCTTTGCCCTAGCAGGCTCCCTCCAGTGTTGCACTGGAAACTGAAAAATGGCCTGGTAATAGATGCTGGTACTCAAGTGGTTAAAATATTATTAAACCCTCATAGTTGTTTAGCTTAACACATTGAGCACAATAAACTAAACATTCCCCAGTAAACTTGTTTTTAAAATTCTAAACCCAGATTTTGCAGTTTACAACTTTTAACATTTCCGATGCCTGCTCTCTCAGTGCTGCTTCCCTGAACTTCCAATCTTCACAAAGTTATCAGTGGATAGTGCAGTCTGGAGCAGTCTGGAGAAGGGAGGCGGAAGGAGAAGGGGGGGATGAAGGAACAGGGGAGTGCCTTGCCATCGTAGTTGTGTATTTCTATTGATGCACACAATATAGGGAGACACAACTCTATTCTCTGCATGCAATGTATGCCTTCATTTTGTAAAGCGCTGCGCAAAACTGTTGGCGCTATATAAATCCTGTATCATAATAATAATAATACATTGTTAAGTGGTTAGCACCTCCTGTCTAGCAGCCATACGGTTGTTAGTTTGAATCCCAACCACAATAGGACCTGCACAGAGTTTGCATGTTCTCCCTGTACCTATGTGGGTTTCCTCCCACACACCAAAGACATACTGGTAGGTAAATTGGATCCCAGTATCTATTAATGTGAGTTAGGGACCTTAGATTGTAAGCTCCTTCAGGGCAGGGACTGATGTGAATGTGTAAATTGACAGCATTATATAAGTACCTATAATAAGTAAATAATGATAATGCAAGGGTGACTCCATGAGACACTGCAAGAGAAAGGAGCCACTTTGAAACAGGAAAAGTGGGGCAGCGGTCATGACACCAACTTAAACTGGAACATAGGCAATGATTAAAAGAGAAAGAAGCTGCATAATCAATATTTATTTACCACCTGCTAAATGTGCCTGAAAACGGAGGGTGTAATATTACTTTAGGGTCTGTACAAAAATAAATTGCCCATCTTTATTCAAATTATAGTGTCACGTTTTGTATATAAGAAGTATAAAGGCATATATGGGCTTTTTGCATTTTTCAATATAAGTGGGATGAAAGCTCTGATGAACAGATTTTTAATGATGTTTTCATTATTTCTGTTTATTACTATGCTTTTCGTCTGGAGGACAGTGGAAGATTTTACAAGTGACATTTTCTGACAGACCCCACCCATGCTCAATACTAGGTAATGCGGGCAACCGCCTGTCTGGTGATGTGTATGGCATAGTTTATATGTTATTATAGTATTTTCATTGATGCTTGTTGATTCTGAGGTTAGAAAAAACTTGGGAATGGTCCTGCCCATTTAGCTATCATAAAGAGTGTAGTATTATTGTGATGTGCTAGAAGTACAAACATGTTTACTGGCTGATAATATGTAACACACAGTACTTACCTGAGGTGTGAGCGTGTTGTTCTTAGTTAATGTTCAAACTTGCAGCAGTTATTATGCTATCCCATTGATACTGTTTACACATGTTTTGCAATGCTTTCTTAATTTGATCTGTAATCTCAGATCTCAACTTTAAACTTGCTCTGTGAGAATTTTTGTATAACTTAGAACTGTTTGTTGAGTGCCACTGTAATACCCTAAACTTGCCTCTAGAGAGCGATGTTTCTCTGTCAAAGTACAGTGAATGTGGCCATGCTCTGCACACCAATACCCTACATTATACAGAGTAAAAATGTGGCTTTAATTTTTCACCAGGCTTAAGTTCAATGCGTAGGTGAAGCTGCTTGCAGTCTTGTGTACACATGCTAATTATAACCCATTTCTGTAACAACTTTTATTTCAGCATTTGTGGAGAAAAGGTTGTTCCATGTATAAAAACTGTTAATATATTTTTAATGCTATGTGAAGAAGAATTGGTTATGGTCTGTATTAGCTATTAATAATATTTATTACACATTATTATATAAAATTAAAATATATGCAGGCATTTGATTAGCGGTTACTTTTTTATATATATATATATATATATATATATATATATATATATATATATATATATATATATATATATATATATATATATATATATATATATATAGTTTTATATTATAAAATGGATAATTGAGAAATAAAAAAAAAAAGAAAACCAAAAAAAAAAAAGCTTGATGTCTCTGTCATTTAACATCTCTATATTTGTATTCCATTTGTCTGTCAAAATGTAAAGCTCAGTATGTGATTCATTAAAAAAAAAAAAAAATGAAATGCCTTTTTTGGTCATGAAAGATGTCACATTTTCTAACGTATGCCTAAAAATATACTTGGTTACTATCGGAAGAGCTTACATTTTTTTCTTGGCCCATCCCAATTTAATCAGCCTACATGCTAACATTGGTTGTACATTACAAAATCACAAATAAATACTTCCACATTTTAAAGGGTAGTTGTGTGTCAACAGTGATATAAAAAGGCCTGTCCTTTATGCAATATGTGAGTCAAAGACTTTTTTTTTTTTTTTAAATCAGATTCTTTTTATTTTTATATGCAAACAACATTAAAAACATACAAGCAAGCTATTCAAACAGCATCACAAAAAAAGACAAAAACAAAACAAGCACTACATAGAAATAAAACCCCAAACAAAAAAAGGAAAAAGAGGAAAAAAAAACAATAGACCACCCCCACCCACCCAATTTCTTGAAGCATTGAAAAGGAGAAAAAAAAAGGGAACTGTAGTGCTTACAAAAATAAAAGTGGACTAGATGTGGCCACAAAGTACAGCTTTTACTGAAAAGAAGCATATATATTTACCTAAACATCCATACAGTATACTAACATGGTCACATGCAGCCCAATATCTGATATAGCAATATTTGTAATGCAGATTGGTTTATACCAATGCCAAGGACACAGACTCAAGCCATTGTGACCATGGAGGTCCTTAAAAATGTTTTTCAAATGAAATAATTCCATCAAGATCTGAGATCCAGTCAGATACAGTCGGCAGATGGGGAGAGATCAACTTAACGGCAATCTGTCTGCGGGCTGCAAAAAGTGCGCACCTAATAGTAATAATAATGGAAGAGGTATGGATAGACATATCATAGTAGCCCAATAGGCACATAAGTGGTTCAACGGAAATATTAATATCTAGTAGCCCATTTAAAGTACCAGTCAACTCCGCCCAGTATCTCTGGAGTTTAGGGTACCGACACAAAGATGTATCAGCGTACCAGTATTGCCACACCTAGCACAAGCTGGCTCAGATCTCAAGAAAATGGCATGCAGAAATTGAGGAGTTTTGTATACCCTATGCAGAAAAAAGATCTAGGTCAGTGTTTGTGATGGAGAAAGAGACACTCGAGGCAGGGACTGAAGAATACAGTCCTAAACATCTTCAGAGATAGGGCCAATATCTTGTTCCCATCCAGCCCCAGAGCGAATGGGAAAGTTCAATAAGAACTTATCTAACAACACCCTATATGTGACAGAGGTAAGACCTTTTGTTGACCTTGCTTGTACTATCCTATCAAAAACAGGGGTAAGGGGAAAGAATATCTTAACAGAGGAGAATTGAGCATGTAGAGCATGTCTCAGTTGGAGAAATTGATAAAACTTTAAAGAGAACTCTCCCCTTAACGCTTCAAAGGACTTAAGTAGACCGTTCTCATATAACTGAATCAGAGTTGTTATTCCAGATTTTCCCCATCTCTGAGCCCAAAGTTGAGGGAGTCTGTCGTTGTCCCATATAGGGGAGTATCTGGTAGGATAAGAAATATCCATCATTATCTGAAAGCGGATTTCCACCACCTTTGAAATCTTCTCCTCAATAGCTTTGCAATTGTCCATAATGTTTGCATTGGGCACTTTTTTTTGGCTGTGCTTACCATGTTTCTAAAGTTTTCTGTGTCTCTTCTGCTTTCTTTCCTCCGCGGCGATGCACCTAATATCCTGTGTTGCACTGGCTCCTGGGAGATCTGTGTCATGATTCCCATGAGTCAGTGGGCACCGCTGCCATTCATCATCACGAGATAACAACAACGGAAGTGACACGATGACGGAAGTCACGCGATGCTAGGTTTGGTTGTATAGTTATCTTGGTTGCCATACTCTAAAAGACATGCTGGTAGGTTAATCGGATGGCCCTGGTATATGTATGAATGTGAGTCAGGGACCTTAGGTTGTAAGCTCCTTGAGGGTAGGGAGTGATGTGAATGTACAATGTATATCTAAAGCGCTGGGTAAATTGACGGCGCTATACAAGTATAAAAAACAAGATCTGTTGCGCTTAATATGATGTAAAATAAAAGCTGCTCACACAAAAAATTGCTGGGTACAATTAAGGAGATATTATGAGGAGTGGTGCAGCGCTAGAAAATAAGTCTAAATGTCCCCATAAAGGTAAAAATAACAATAGCTGAAGAAAGTCCTCTTCATCAGAAGGAAGTGGTGACACTCTGTTTAGCGGGATCCATAATGAAAGGACACTCGTAAAGGAGATGTAAACTCCATCACCAACACCCAAACAAACTGACCCTTACCATCAGTGTATGGGTTATACACGTGTGTAGGCCCCTGACGACAGATGTTGATGACGAAATGTTGGGAAACTAGAGACTGGTGACGCAGGACGCGGTTGGATGGTGACACGGCGGCCATCTTTGTGGTTAGAAGCGCTGGATGCTTCATACTGCTCTGTACCTTCTTACGAAATGTGAGTGACTTTTACTTTTTATACAATAAATTATTCTTTTTGATGGAATTTGCGCAATGAGCATTTTCTCTTTACTCCCCATATACCACGATTCTTGAGGCGCATATACCAACTGGACTATACCTGGCTCTTAATGCTGCCACAAGGAGGAGACCTAAAGCCTTCCATTTAGTTTAGAGGGAAAGGAATATGTTTATGCTACTCCACTGGAGGATCGTTGGTCTATCCCAGGAAGATTGCCTGGCGCTATATAAGTACCTGTAATAAAAAAAATAAAATAAATAATAAAATATCAACGGTGCGGGCACTTCCTACCACGCTGCCCGTTGTGTTTTGCAACCAGAGAAGTTTCCTGCGCTGCTAGGTGTACATAATGCGCATGCGCGAGATTGGGCGGTGCATGCTGGTATCCCAGAAGCCAGAAGAAGATCCTAGTGAGCTTTGCATGCCCACAAGCAAGATGGGAAAAACAGAGAAATATGAGGTTAGTTTTACAAAAATAACAAGAAATATAGCAGCGCTATTAATATGAATAGTGATTGCATGATTACATTAAGATCATCATAACAGATGGCTTTAGAAAAAAAAAGTGTAATATGTCGGTGGAACTCTTTAACTGTATCCCGTATCTTGCACATTAACTTACTGGTGGACATATCAGTAAGCGAAACCCCCCCCCCCCCCCCTTTCCCCGTCTAAAACATGGAGTGGAGACCGACCTTTAAATACAAATCAAACACATAATTTAGACTTGTGATATACTGTAGCTTAGAAAACTTTACCAGCCGTACTACAGCCTCAGCATATGCTCACTCATAGGTTAGTTTTCATATATAAATACTATCCAAATTTCCAATACTTATTAATCTGGCAACATGTGCTCACAACATTCTTCATTAACCAAAGTCCTGACTTTTTGGATCAAAAACCAAATCTATTAATTCAAAAAACAAGATAACAAAGATATATATATATATATATATATATATATATATATATATATATATATATATATATATATATTATATTACCAAAAGTTTATATACTACTATATACTATATTACCAAAAGTATTGTGACGCCTGCTTTTACTCGCACATGAACTTTAATGGCATCCCAGTCTTAGTCCGTAGGGTTCAATATTGATATTCAGAGGTTGGCCACATGGTTAGAAGGGTAAGGTGTAATATCATTAAAAAGGTACCATCATCCTTTACTTGAATAGAGCAAAATTGGGTTGAAAGAGAAGACAGTAAGGACCTCTCCAATTGGGTCCTGCCTCTTTCGGGGATATTAGGACTATTACGGTACCAAAAGGGATGTAGACAAAGGTATTGTAAAGATATTTTGTTTTATTCAAAAATAAGATAATAAAAAGTCCCATGAAGGACACAATACATAAACCATAACATATTAACACAATCACAGATTAATTGTTACAGCAAACTATATATATAGATATATGCTATATTGTCAAAAGTATTGGGACGCCTTTACACGCACATGAACTGTAATGGCATCCCAGTCTTAGTCCGTAGGGTTCAATATTGAGTTGGCCCATCCTTTGTACCTATAACAGCTTCAACTCCTCTGGGAAGGCTGTCCACAAGGTTTAGAAGTGTGTCTATGGGAATGTTTGACCATTCTTCCAGAAGTGCATTTGTAAAGTCAGGCACTGATGTGGACAAGAAGGCCTGGCTCGCAGTCTCGGCTCTAATTCATCCCAAAGGTGTTCTATCGGGTTCAGGTCAGGACCCTGTGCAGGCCAGTCAAGTTCCTTCACCCCAAACTTGCTCATCCAGGTCTTTATGGACCTTACTTTGTGCACTGGTCCAAACCATTTGGGTGAGGGGAGATTATGGTGTGGGGTTGTTTTTCGGTGTTGGGCTTGGCCCCTTAGTATCAGTGAAAGGAAACCTTAAGGCATCAGCATCCAAGACATTTTTGACAATTTCATGCTCCCAACTTTGTGGGAACAGTTTGGGGATCGCTCCTTCCTGTTCCAACATGACTGCACACCAGTGCACAAAGCAAGGTTCATAAAGACATGCTAGGGAATTTTACCAGTGACAAGCAAAGTTCTCAGAGGTGGAATTAGTTTAACTATGTTGAAAGAGAGCCTTTCATTGGCACTTATACAATACATAAAATTATATTAAAGTATAGCTAAAGGCAGAACATTTTTTGGTAGAGTAAAAGGGGAGTAGAACAGCTGTAAGGTTTTAATTGCTGTTTATTCCCCCAAGGGAGATTCACCCTACTTGTCCTACGTAGCATGATCACAGAGTGTAAAAGTGAAAGCAAATCTGAAATTTTGTGTTGTCCTTAGAACAGTAACAGAGGGGAAATCTTCCAGTGGAAACACTAGCTCTAGTGACCCTGGTGACAACCAGGAATTTAGTTAGGGAGGAAGGACGTCCAATATTGGAGAGCAGACATTGGATTAGACTAGTGATTGGCATTGCTACAAAGGGATCTACAAATGTTAAAGCGTTAAAAAGCTCAGCATGTTCTGCCAGCCAAAGAGCATACAAGACCAGCTGGGAAGCTGACAAGGCATACAGGGATTTGTAGTTCTGGGACTGCCAGAGTTCCACTAGGGGAATTTTTACAAAAGCAAGAGCACAGCATATCACAAAATGTGTCTATAATATTATAGTTGTCTATGATAATGACTTCTAGATGCTGACTGGTTGCTGTGAGCCAGAACACAATCCTTATTTGTTCGATAATTTTTACCAAACGTCCCTCAGTTTAGGTCATTTTCCTGCGTATTTACATAAAGGGAATAGTTACACAAGAGTAGAGTGTATTTGGGGAGGAGGACCTAATGGTGAATCAGCAGGCCCCTTGCTTTTGCTGTAACATGTCCACAGAGGATAGCTGAGAATGTGTCTTCTGAGTGGGAGCAGGAAAGAAACAATGTGTGGGAGAAAGTGTCCGATACCAGTCCATAGTTTCATCTGTTCATGCACAGATCCCAACCACAGTCCTGCAGAGTGTAAGAAGCAGAAATGAGCAGGACAACCAATCAAAAATCAGCGTTCCCCAGTTCAGTAGTGTTAGAAAAATGAAAGACCCTTTCTAAATATCTGTCTAGGATATATTAGACAAAATGGTATTTTTATTACCAGCTTTGTAAAAGAGTACATATGTATAAACTATAATCTCTGACAGATTCTTACATTTATTTGGTAACAAAACATGATCATTTGACTAATTTCCACACTTTTAGAACTTTTTTACTATTTAGTGTAGTGTAAGTAGTGTAGTCAGGTGCCTGGCTAAGAATGGAGGGTGAGAGAAACACTGGCTGCAGTTGCTCTCTGTAGCTGCTGCCCTGTGGTGCTGTGCTGGTTAACAGCTATAACAGCAAGAGGAAGGAGCTGCTCAGCAAGAAGAATTCAATAGACTAAGTCAGGCAGCACTGCACTGTGGGAACTGTAGTCCAGAGGAAAGAGACTCTACTGTAATCAAGAGCATTTGATTGCCAGGAGGAGGGGAAAGATCTGCATTTTCTCAGACTGCAGAAGGCCTGAGCGGGATCCGGAGTGCTGAGTCATTGCTGTCTGTGACAGGATGGTTAGCTGTAATATTGCTGGGACTGGTGAGCTGCTGCTGTGGGGATTTACTATCTGCTGCTAGAGAGACTGAGCTTTTTAGAAACTGACCATACAGCCATCTAATAGCCTAATTGCTGCCTGCAGGCTTGACTGGAACTTTTCTCATGTGCACCAATGGGCCCCGATGTTAGCCAGCTGAAGAGTTAGAACTAAAGACTGCCCCCTTTATAGCTGCTACACAGAGACCTTTACCTAATGCCTATGCTAAGAGGTACCTCTCAGGGGACATTGCACCATATCCTAGCTACCCTTCTAGAGTGTACTCTAGACTAGTTAAAGTATTATTATTCACATTGCAGTTAATTCTTATATACACTATTGCTGACTTTGCTGACTCATGAGTTAATTCCGGTCTACAGAATCTAAGTATTTACTTTATTTTGGATAAAGTGTGGAAGTTTCAGACTTTAAGACTTTGCTGCTTGAGACACTACTGATAAGATTTATCCTATCTTCTTGGGTGGTCACTGGCCACAGAAAATTAGAGAAAATGGGGGGGGGGCGTGTCCAGGATGGCAGAGGGAGCAGACGTGTTTGTCTGAGCTCCCAGAGACCGGATCATTAATCCTCCTTCTACTGGGTGCAGACCCCATAATACTGATCTGCCTAGACCCTTGCTGCCTGGGGGACAGTTCCGGATTGCTGGAGCAGAGAATCAGCCAGCCGAAACTTAAAAAAAAGAACAGGGGCCGGCCGACGCGGACTAGGCCGAAGCCGCGGTCTCGCCTGGAGGGCCCTGCCCGCGGCTTCACGCGGCCGGCGCGGTGCCCGCTCGGGCGCTGAAAACTGCGGTTCCAGCGGGCTCTCCCTGTCCCTCCTCACTCCTGGTGTCCTCCTGGGGGTATGCAAAGGCGTAAGAGTCAGCCTAGATCCAAGAAAAAGCCCACAAAACCTGACACCATTGACAAGGCCGCAGCCGGGGCCTCGCCCAGGACTCTTCCCCAGATGGAGAACCAGGCCGAAGATCCTGATAAGATGCCTGCCACAGCGGCTGATTTCAAGGCGGTTCTACAGGCCATAACTACCCTGACCGGTAAGGTGGATCACATACAAGCTAACGTAGAGTTTATTAGGAAGGACTTTGACGCCTTTAGGGGACGAGTATCTGAGGTGGAGCAAAGGGTCTCCCAGGCGGAAGATACAGTGCGTGATCATGGGGCTGATATTCATGCGCTTAAAGCCAGAGTAAAAATGCTTGAGTCCCGCGCAGAGGATGCAGAGAACCGCAATAGACGGAATAATTTACGCATATTGGGACTCCCTGAAGGGGCGGAGGGCACGAATCCTACGGCCTTCGCTGAACGCCTACTGCAACAACTGCTCCCGTCAGCCCGCTTCTCCCCATTTTTTACCGTGGAAAGGGCTCATCGCATACCCACCGCTAGGGGACCCCAGGGGGCACCGCCCCGTACCTTTATCTTCAAACTCCTTCATTTTCGGGACAGAGATATTGTGATGAGGGAGGCCAGAGCCCAAGGCGAACTCAGCTTCGAAAATGCTAAGCTTCTCATATTCCCGGATTATTCGCTGGAAACCCAAAAGCAACGAAAATCCTTTGATGCTGTTAGAGCGAGGCTCCGCTCCCTTCATATTAAATACAGTATGCTGTTCCCGGCCAGGCTGAGGGTGGAAGACGGAGAGTCTACGCGGTTCTTTGTATCCCCTGGGGAGGCCTCTGCCTGGATTGATACACTTCCGCCCAGATAAGTGAACTACCTAATTACCCACTTAAGCGAACTGTTATTGTTTACTGTTCTTCCTGCACCGTGCCTTTTCCTATCCGATGGCCTGGGTCTTCCTACTGGCACCCATCACATGTTGTGGTTTCTTACTTCTGAATTTTTAAGACTCGGATGGCTGGACCCCGAGAGGCTTTTTGGGGCCTCATTACTGCAATAGTGATACCAGGGCTGTTTCTAATGCTCCTTCTTCCCCTCCCCCATTTTTGCATGTCCTAGACCCGGGCCCGCCACCGGGTCTAAATGTTGATCATTCACTCAGTTATCACTATTTCTATGGATGGGATCTGGCCCCTGATTGCCTTAGCTATGTGCGACCTTAAAGACGTGCCTCTCCTATAAATTGGCCCCCCTTTTTAGGACCTCCTGTCCTGCATTGCCTAATGACACTCTGTGTTGGATTCTCTGATAATGACTGAATCATTTGAATTTACTTGTAACGTTACTTTTCAAGTCTGTACCCATGGCGGCTGCTGGGTGCCTGCACCTGCTCTTTTATCAGTCCGGTCTCCAGCAGGGGACTACATGTGAGATCTAATTGCTGAACTGCAGATGCCGTTTTGCACATGTTCCCCCATTACAGGCGTGTTTGCCTTGGTTCGAAATTGGGATCCTTAGCCTCCCCCAAGTTGGGGCTGGGGTTGGCAGGGTGGGGGGGTTGGTTGGGTTTATTTGGTTATGTTTGGTTCTTATGTTGTTCTTCCACAAGCGATGCGGATATAATTGTCACTCAGTGTTTGGAGTGCCACGCCCTGACCTACATGGTGGTCCGGGCGTTGCACCAAAATTTGGGTAGAGGTCCACAGCTGGAAAATGTACCTATAGACGACTATGGCTGATTGTACTATTGTCTCATAGAACACTAGGGGCTTAAACTCTTCTGTGAAAAGGTCATTGGTATTTCAATTTCTCAAAACCTATCACCCCCAAATATGTATATTGCAAGAAACTCACTTGACAGGCAGTAAGATCCTGAGCCTCAGACGGCCATGGGTGGGACACCAATATCACTCTACTTACACCAACTTCTCTAGGAGAGTCAGCATTCTAATCCATAAGTCTCTACCGTTTAAATTGTTGGCGCTGGAACTAGATCCGGAGGGTCGTTTTGTTATACTACACGCTATAGTAGATAGATTGGAATTAGTGGTGGTGGGTTTGTACCTCCCCCCCCCGGCCTCCATGAGATTACTCAATCAGCTTATCTCTAAAATTGCCACCTATGCTACGGATAATGTGGTGGTGCTGGGGGATTTTAACATGGCGCCGGATCCTGGGATGGACAGGCTCTCACCCGGAGCCGGCTCCTCTCCAGACCTAAACTCATGGGCCGAAGCCTCTAACCTGACCGATGTCTGGAGATGGAGGAACCCTTCCTGAAGGGCCTACACGTGTCACTCGGCTTCGCATAAGACCTTTTCACGCATAGACCTGGCCTATGCGGGGGGGTCTGTGCTCCCAGGGTTAGGGACATCATTATTCTCCCTCGTGGCGTATCCGATCACACTCCACTTGCCTTGAGGCTGTGTGTGTCCTATTCGCCGGGTGAGAATCTCTGGAGATTGTCCAGATTTTGGCTGGATGACTCCAGAATATCGGAACCATTTAGATCTGAGGCAATACAATTTTGGTGGGACCTGGACCAATCAACATCCTTGACCACGTCCTGGGACACATTCAAGGCCTTCACTAGAGGTAACCTGCAGTCTCATATCCGTAAGGTCCGTAAGGACCTCGGAGAGGAGACCCGAAGGGCTGAGGAGAGGGCGGCGGTACTAGAGGAGGAATACTCGGAGTCTTGGACTTCGAGGGCGTACTCTGACTTTCAGGCAGCACTGCGGGATGTTCTCCTGCTACGAACATCTGCCACTAAGACTAAATTCCTACATCAGTCCCAAAGAATTTTTGAGCACGGGGAAAAGACTGGTAGTATGCTGGCATGGCTGGCGAGGGAAAGCTCCTCCCCAGTCACTATTTCCACCATTTATGACTTAGACGGGACGACCCTCACAGATCCTTCATCAATTAATAATAGATTTGCGTCATTTTATCGCGACCTCTATGGTTCTAGAATGAACTGTACAGACGCGGAACTGGCGACATATCTTGATGGGGTGGAGCTCCCCTGCCTGACATCCACATTTAGAGAAGCTTTGGACGTTCCTATCCTATTAGAGGAAATACAGAAGGCAGTGGCCTCCTTACAAAATGGCAAAACGCCAGGCCCGGATGGGATACCTGCCGAATTCTTTAAAACGTATGCAGAAGAAACACTGCCATTCTTCAAAAGAATGCTGCAAAACGCCATGGAAGGGAATTCATTGCCCCCGACAATGGCTGAGGCGGTTATAGTAGTCATTCTTAAACAAGGCAAGCCTCCCGAACACTGCTCTTCATATCGTCCTATATCTCTCCTTAATGTGGATGCCAAGCTGTTGGCCAAGGTGTTGGCTGGTCGCCTAGACACTGTGATTACGGCACTGGTGCATGCGGACCAGTCTGGATTTATGCCGGGCAGAGGGACCGACATAAACATCCGGCGTCTTCTAACGCATCTGTCCAGGGCGAGCGGGGACGGCCCGGAGGTTGTCGCCTCTCTAGATGCCGAAAAGGCTTTTGATTCAGTTGAGTGGTGCTACCTCTGGGCGGTCCTCCGCAAGTTTGGATTTGGCCCTCGTTTTATTAGTTGGATCCAGATGCTATACTCTAATCCCACGGCCCGTATACGCACAAATAATTCATTGTCCCCACCGTTTCCCCTGTCTAGGGGTACCAGACAGGGCTGCCCACTATCCCCTGGATTATTCACGCTAGCCATGGAGCCCATGGCAGCTCGTATTAGATCCGCTTCCTCAGTAAAAGGAATCCAAGTCGGTGTAATAACGGATAAAATATCCTTATACGCCGATGATACCCTCCTTTTCCTTAAAGATATCTTCCCTCCCACCTGCGCTACAAATAATAGACGAATTCGGATCGTTCTCGGGCATTAAAATTAACTGGGGAAAATCCCTCCTCTTTTCGCTGAATCCAGCGAGTCCCCACCCACCAACAGGCACCCCCCTGAACTGGACATCAGAGTTCAAATACCTGGGAGTAAGGGTTGGAACTCCATTGTCCTCATATTATGAGCTGAACCTTCAACCACTTCTTAAAAACTTTTCACAAAAATGTATAGCCTGGAGGACTCTTCCTCTATCACCCGTGGGTAGGGTAAATTTAATTAAAATGGTTTATCTCCCCAAATTCCTCTACCTCTTTCGTAGTGCCCCCTTAATCCCTCCGGCTTCATTCTTTGCAAGAGTGAAAGGTATAATATCGTCCTTTGTTTGGAATGGTGGGTCCCCGCGACTGGCCATTACTACCCTCCAGCTGCCCGTCACCCAGGGCGGCCTGTCTCTACCAGATTTTCAGATCTATTTCTGGGCGGCCGTTCTGGTGACGGTCAGATGGTGGTTCTCCCAGCTACAGGACAAGCCAGCGGTAACCTTGGAGGCGGCTATAATGGGTTCATATTCCTCTCTCAGCAATGTGGTGTTTAGAGGGGTGAGGTCTCACCCCGGCATCACAGACTTGATGCGTACAACCATTACTGTATGGCATAAGGCCAGGGCCGGCTTTGCCTCTCCCGAGACATTTTCTCCCCACATTCCTTTGTGGGGTAATCCCAACTTACCACACCTGAATACGGTTCCAGATCCCCAGGTCTGGGCAGGGAAGGGCATAGTAAAACTGAAACACATTGTGGTGGGGGGTAAACTGAGATCCTTTGCAGATCTCAAAAGTGCCTACTCACTGCCAGGATGGATGCTGTTTAGGTACTATCAACTTCGGCACGCGTATAAGAAACAGTTCCCAGCTCAAATTACATTGAAATCAGACTCTGTGGAGGGACTACTCACTGCTAGGATCATAGATAAACCCCTCTCCTCCCTATACTTCCACCTGTCCATAGCTCCATTGAAAAAACTTGAAAAAACTCATGATAGATGGAAAATAGATATCCCAGATCTCTCAGAGGAGGAATGGGAGTCCTGTGTATCATCCTTTGTCACTAATATAATCTCGGCCAGAGACCGTTTTATGCAGGTCAAGTTCCTCCACAGAGCCTATTATACTCCTAGACGATTAACACTTATGAATCCTAACACTCCGGTGGCCTGTCCTAGGTGTGGTCAGAGTTCTGCTACTTTCTTTCATATGATATGGTCTTGTCCTCGCCTTAGGGATTACTGGCTTGAGATAGCTGACACCCTTAGCCGAGTTACCTCTCTAGAACTGATCACAGACCCCAAATTGATGCTGCTCAATGTCTTTGACTCTAGGGTAAGGGGTAAATACACTAGACTATTTTTGAATTATGCCACATTTTATGCTCGTAGAGAGATATTTCTTCACTGGAAGGATAATGCCCCACCCACAGTATCCTTATGGCGCCTTATATTGAACTCGGTGCTACCATTGTATAAACTTACCTATGCTAACCGAAACTGTCCTGCCAAATTTGACAAGATATGGTCAAGCTGGATGGATGCGTGGGGTACACTGGGGGAGGATGACCACCACGACGAGGCTGTTGGACCCGCCCGATAATAGTTTACCACTGTTTTCGTTTTCTGAATGCTTAACCATTGTTTGAGTACTGTGAACCTTGCAAGATGGATGTCCTTCCCTGGCCCCCTCTCCCCCGCCCCCTTTCCCCCCCCTCCTTTTTCCTTCCCAGTCCCTCCCTTCTTTTCCACCTCCTCCCCCCCTCCCCCTCTCCAAGACCTTTTCAACTATTAGTCCTGAAACCTACTGTCTATGATCTCACCTCCTAATGTGATGTAATTGGACACCTCTGCACTTTTTTATACTGTTCATGATATCACTCATTCGTCTTGTGACAACTCATGTGATAATATTTCTGTGTACAACTGTGTATTTGCATCGCTTGTATTGTAAACATTGAATAAACATTTTTTTCTTGTTAGAAAATTAGAGAAAATATCTTATTTGGGGATACCAACAGTAACCTAAGAGAGGATCTAACCCTACCTAGTGTACCACACCACTACCCCTGGTGGAGCCGTTGGATTGTTTGGGAGCCTCTGCCCTGTTCTGGTGATTAAATAATTGTACCTGGAACTGACACACCTGTAACAGTTTGCAATGGGCTTTATTGAACAGGAAAAGCCTGCATGGGAAATTTGGCTGGGCAGAAAAGAACATGGATAGTTCAGATTCAGTATAACGGAACACAATTATAGCTGCTACCCAGCTAACACTAATTGTTCTCCACAGCCACCTGTGAAATAATTTTCCCATAACACACACTAGGCACAGGGAATGATGCTAACATAGTTGTCACAACTGAATTTTAATGCAGTTTGAGCCGCCAGGTGCTGTATGCAGGCAGCCCATTCAAATATAAGTGAATGCAATGGCTGCATGGACACATCCTCTGATACCAGTTTGACATAGGTGCAAATGAGCAGTCCTGAATGCAGACAGTGTGCATTCGGGTCCTCACACCCGCTCCTGCATGCTTGCAACATTTTGACAGGTGGCCGCGGCCATTCAGGCTCTGTGTCTGTATTCACTTCTATTGGGTGCCTGCATGGGGTGGATGCAAGCGCAAAAACAAATGCCTCATTCAATCAGCACCTCATGCCTCATTCAATCAGCATGATGTTAGCACCCATGTGATGGAGGTTTAGGTGACAAATTAAATAAAAAAAAATACAGGCTTACAGTGCATCATCCCAGTTTTGTGTAGACATGTTATCACATGCACCTGATTTATGCTTTACTCACGCAGTAGAACATGTTCTCCTTCAAAGTTAATTTCTGTAGTGAATTTGTTGAAACAGAGTGAAAATTCACTTTGCACACAATAGTTAATCGGGCATGGAAAATTAAAAAACAATTTCTATTTTTGCTAGCAAATAATTTGCAAGTGGATTTTCTCATTGTAATGTGATTTTTTTTAAATTAGCTTAGTGTAGCGGTGTAGTTGCCACTAGTAACAAACATCCACCAAATCACCCCGCTGCCAGACTCCCATATATCACTTGCAGAGACAATGAACAGTCTTTTGCTGGTTTTGCTTTGTTTATTTGGGGGGGGTACAACTTGGTTGGGGAAAAAGGTATATGGGATGCCCATAGGATAGTTGAATTGCCATCATAAGCACATAGTTAGAGCCAGAAGAGATGATGTGCATGTATTTATGGCTATGATCTATCCTCCTGCATCACCATGTAGACTGTTGCTCCTCCTCTGCTTAACTCCCGCAGACTATTGCTTCCAGGCGTTCCCCATCCATTACCGTGTAAGGGATGAGGACATCACTCTTGACCGTGTAAGGGTGATGTTCCCAGAACTTCTCTCTGCACAAATCTTATACTTAAGTAAAGTAATGTCACATCTTCTTCTGAAAGCTAGAATGACCCACTCTGAATAAATCCTTTAAGCTGGCTCTGGTGGCTCGCAGCTACTAGGCCAGAGGCCTGCAGCACCTCTCCCCCGAGGCCTAGTTGTTTAGAAGCACATTGTTGAATGGTGGGCTACTGTTCCCAGCCAGCCCAGCCTGCAAATCCTGTGCCCTCAGGCTACATCGATTTGACACATCTCCCCACAGTCTCTCCTCTGATCCAGGACTCTTCATCATTGACCGTGTAATGATGAAGACTTTGCTGATGACCGTGTAATGATGAAGACTTTGCTAATGACCGTGTAGAAGCAAAGTTCCCTCACAGACTTCGTGGCACATCCAGTCCTCGACTGTGGTACACTCACCGACCTTTCTCTGCCCTGAGTCCTTGATGGAGAACTTGATCGGATCATATGTTCCGACAGCTTCACCTGCCCCTCTGCTCCAGGAGTTTTTTTACCAATGACTGCGTAATGGTAAAGACTAGGGATGGGCTTTATGTTCGGGTCGAACATGAGTTCGACTCGAACATTGGCTGTTCTCCCGTTCCTGAACTCTCCTCAGTGGCATGTTACCTTAGCTTATATAGGAGGCCCGCTCCCTGCCAATACCAGATGGGGATTGGTCAGGGCTCCCACATGAGCTGCCTGCCACTCCAGTTCCAGGCCCTGCCCCTCTTCCAAAACATTCTTCCTGGAAGCAGGGGAGACGCCTCAGAACTACAGCACAGGTGGTCACACCCACTGCTATTCTGACAACTCCCAGCCCCCAGATCAAAACAGACAGGCCTAGCTTGCAGCATAGGAGAAACAAAAATGTTACCTGAGCTCCACTGCCATTATTAAAGTCCACGAGCTTGCAGCATAGGCCTGCCTAAATTTGCATGTGCTGACAGTCTCCTAGTAAAAAAATTCTATTACTAGCACCTACCTATTGGTAGAGGGTGCTACATTAGTAAATGAGGTGACTTTGTGTTGACTTCAATCATCCTATCATGTGCACGCAAAACCCTTTTTTCCTTGCACTTGATTGGGTATTCCTTTATTTAAGACCTATTCATTTATACAAGGTCCTTATAGTCCTTTGACTAACATCCAAATAAAGCGCTTTTATTCCATATGTGTAATAAATGGTATATGTCCTGTGAGTCGTAGATTGATATGGTGTATGATGGTAGGAATCACACCACACATCCTGTCACTGGTAAAAACAAACTTAATGTTGATGAGGGTCATTTTTGTGTGCCATGTGACTGTTACTGTGTGAGATATTTTAAGTTACTAGTTTCATAATAATGTAGTTCTTGAAAACATAGTGACTAATGTGAGTATGATCATGAAATACCCAGCCCATCCTACTTACCATAACAGAAGACATGCCTTTTAGTGTCCATTGCTGTGATGTTGCATGCTTATAAACATGGTGCACATGATGTATTTAGCTTGTTTGGTGATATTTTACCATATTTCTTCATGAAACATACGTTGGCATTAAGGGCAGGGGGAGGTATAGTTAAAGTACTGTTAAACTACTGTTAGTTAAACTACTGTTATTTCCTCCCATTTTGGTCTGCTTTATTTATCATTTAAAGCATTTTATTAAATTTGTCAATCTTGTGAAAAATCTAATGCATCTTGACAAATTTAATAAAATGCTTTAAATGATAAATAAAGCAGACCAAAATGGGAGGAAATAACAGTAGTTTAACTAACAGTAGTTTAACAGTACTGATGCAGCACAGTGAGCATTGTCAACCTAGGACAGAAGAATTCCTGACAGGATCACAGGATCACTCTGCAGAGTTAATTCAAACATTGTTATAAAGTAGCTTGTTAGAACTACAGAACACCTCCTCTATAGTATGGAAAATAGTAGAGGAGAGGTGTTCTGTTGTCCTAATACACATCCTGTCCTAGGGTGACAATGTTACTTCTCCATAGATGCAGCACAGTGAGCATTGTCAACCTAGGACAGAAGAATTCCTGACAGGATCACAGGTCAAAGAAATAAAAGCTGAAGAAAGAAAACCAATGTAGCCACCGCATCTAAGGACTCGTAAGCTGCAATATCTTACATTTTTGTTCATTAGTTTAGATACACTATAAAGTAGTATTAAACCCAAAATCAAAACTTTAATATATTGCAGCTTACCAATCCGTTTATTTACCTAAGGTAATATTTATTGCAAAGTTTTCACATTTTCCAGTTCAAAACAATAGTGCACCAAAAGGCAAAAATAAAACAAACCAAGAAACACGTTCAGAGTGATATAAAGTCAGTACATAACAAAATAAACATTGCGCCTTCCAGATTGTCACATTATACATGAAAATATCACAGCCGTTATGCAAATATAATTGGTAACAAGGCAGCAGGTACACATTAGTGGAATTCCAAACCACCCAAGCCTATCTCCTTATCAGTTAAAGTGTATGCCGTGGTATGTGTCGACTCAGTGAAGGACAACCATGGAGACCATTTTTTAAAAAACTTTTTAGGGCTGCCCCTATGTTTTTAGGTTAACTCTTCCACATTCAGATTAGAATTGTTGGTGTCTCTCCATTGCGACAATGTTAGAGAAGTAGGTGAAAGCCATCTCTGTAAGATTAGTTTTAAGGCTACAAATAAGGCCCTTATCCACATTTGACCAGTGTCAGCTGGGATTGCATCCTCTGGGATAATTCCCAGGATAGCAAGTTTAGGATCTAGAGGGACCTGAATAGAACATATACCATTAATGCCCCGTACACACGGTCGGACATTGATCGGACATTCCGACAACAAAATCCTAGGATTTTTTCCGACGGATGTTGGCTCAAACTTGTCTTGCATACACACGGTCACACAAAGTTGTCGGAAAATCCGATCATTCTGAACGTGGTGACGTAAAACACGTACGTCGGGACTATAAATGGGGCAGTAGCCAATAGCTTTCATCTCTTTATTTATTCTGAGCATGCGTGGCACTTTGTGCGTCGGATTTGTGTACACACAATCGAAAATTCCGACAACGGATTTTGTTGTCGGAAAATTTTATAGCCTGCTCTCAAACTTTGTGTGTCGGAAAATCTAATGGAAAATGTGTGATGGAGCCTACACACGGTTGGAATTTCCGACAACGAGGTCCTATCACACATTTTCCGTCGGAAAATCCAACCGTGTGTACAGGGCATCAGTGCCTGAAAAATAGATGACCAGTAACAATGGAATTTAGGGCATCTCTGCAACATGTGGACAAGGGTGCCTGTATCAGTGGTACTTCTAGGGCAGCAGGGGGACATAGACCTTCCCCAAGAGTGTAGCTTTTGGTGCGTATAATGCCACATACACACGAGCGGAATGTCCGACAGAAAAAGTCAGACGGAAGCTTTTCATTGTATATTCCGATCCTATGTAGGCCTCATCGGACTTTATTTTTCTAAAATTCTGATGGACCTAGAAATAGAACATGTTCTAAATATTTCCGACTGAACCAATTCCTATTGGGAAAACCGCTCATCTGTATGCTGTTCCAACAGACTAAAAGCGACCAAATACATTACATGAATGCACACGTATATGACGTGAAGAAGTCAAATAATATACAACCTGTGAGAAATGGGCAAATCTAATTCAAATAATAAATAGAAAATGTATCTAAACAGTTGTATGAGAACTACAAGTCCCAGTCCATGGAGTGAATCAAACAAAGTTCATCAGTGAAAAGAACCTTCATCCACTTTGCAAGAACCCAATATCCTTGTGAATAGATCAAAAGGAGGGAGGGATATACAAGATGATATAACTCCAATTGCGGTGCCTCCAAGGAATGAAAATAAGATAAAAGATGGACCCTTACCCTCCGTGTTGGACCCCCTCACTGGCGAGGTCTATCGAGCATGCAGACTTTGCCCTCTGCGGGGACCGTGTCAAGATGATATCTGTAACAGCTGACGAGAACGGTATCCCAGGTCCGGGCTGGTCTAAGTCGTGAGCCAACTCAGTTGGATCTCAGATTATAGAGATCTTAAAGGCTTGTTGCATTCGCCTGCCGGCACTCCCCTCAGTGCAGACCCCCATCAGTATAAAATCCCCCCTCAGTGCCAACCCCCATTAGTAGAGAACCCCCCTCAGTGCAGAGCCCCCATTAGTATAGAATCCCCCCTCAGTGCAGACTCCCCCATCAGTATAGAATCCCCCCTCAGTGCAAACCCCCCATTAGTATAGAATCCCCCTCAGTCCAGACTCCCCCATCAGTATAGAATCCCCCTCAGTGCCAGGGCGACGTTAGACGCCTGACGTGCGTGGGGGGCATAAGAGGCCAGCGATTCCAGCCATTCCTTTGTCGGCGTCTCCAGGGCACCCACGTTTATGCCGTACAAATCAAGGTATGCTTATTACTCTGTTTCCACTGCAGAGTGATTTCTTAGAGCCAATTATACTGCTCTCACCAACATTTACCCTACTGGCTTCTATTATTTTAATAGCATCACCGGAACTACTGGTGAGTTTGTTTACTTCTGGGCATATACCTCTGCTTTAATTATATATCCTTTATTTATTTTTTCAATACACCCTTGCATTTGCATGGGTCTAAATCATACCCTTATCCTTCTAATTTTCAGTGATCATCCACCTGCTACCTCTGCACAGATTCAAGCTAGCATACTGGGTGCCCTGTTTTTCCTTTCCCCCTTTTTTTTTTTTGTTAACTGTACAAATTGTAAGTACTTTTGAGGCTATGTTAGCTCTATTCATTGTTGGTCTGTACACCCAGAACTTCTTTTCGGGTGATCTGCCAAAACTTTACTATTTACATCATTTTTTCCCTTTCCCAGGTCCTCTTTTTGCCCCCTGCAGCCTCCTATTGTGCTTATAGGCCTTGTATTCACCTCGGGGTCTCCTGCACCTGCCCCTTGAGGCCCATTGGTAGGTATCTTACCATCTTACATTGCGGAGGTTTCAGGGGTGCCTGCTAGGTGGAGAGGGTGGTTTTTGGGTGTTATTGGTTGGCTGGGCCCGTGCTCCGGCAATTTCTATGTGGGATGATCTGTAGCTATATCTGACGACCACATAACATTTTATCATTATCATGAAAAATCTGTAATAACAGTTGGTGCCACTATATTATCTTTTGTCTGATTGTTATTATTTTTTGTTATAGAATTTCTAGATAATAATACAGGTATAATCAACTGTCCCTGAGGAAGCCATTTCAGGCGAAACATGTAGGACTTCATATACCTGTTCACAGGACCTGCCACCACGCCATAGGCTGGGCTCTGTGAAACTATTGCTTAGTTGGCTTTTTATTCTTCTTATTATCTCTTTGTATTGTTCACACCCCTGATATGTATGTTTATACATGTCTTTTAACTATTTGTGAATAAATTATTGTTAATTTACTTTATGTATTTCAATTACTGTCTGGCACCGTGATAATCCCTTGATCCCTCCTTGACCATTGGTATTTATGTTATTGGGATGAGGTGCCGTATTGTTATGAGGACTATCCAGTCATCTAACCCCTTATTTGGGCGAGTAGGGAGGTGAAAGCTTGCTGGTGAGCAGAGTTTAGCAGAATTTTGCCAGATGTGGGATGGAGTTTGTCAGCATGTAGACAGAAAGATCTTGCAGATACATGTGTTCACATTGCTGCATTAGTTATAATTTTTTAGGCTTCCACCTCTGTTTTCACCTGGTGATCTGGCCATCTCCTGTGTTAGAGTGCCTCCACTCTGGATGAAGGACCAAAAGTGACACCTTTGATAGCTTTGTCAGTGTGGGAGTGGATAGTGCTAGATGTACTAGCAGATTTAGATGCACTAACAAGTTGAAGCCAAATTACGGCTAACACTTTTAAGTAGTTACAGGAACAGTTTCTTTTTCTTTTTGAGATAAAGGTTTTACATAAATAAAAGCTGATCATTGTGGACACCCCTGTCAGTGGTAAATGGTTTGTCCTAACCCTCTAACTGCTACATCTACAGGACAACTTATTCACTTTAAAAGCAAAATACTTACAGGCCAGATCACCAAGTATCTAAGAATTGATAAGCTGCAATATAATAAACATTTTCTTTTTGGTTTAATACCGCTTTAAAATGGAATTAAATAAGATTTTTATTTATTTTTTTAGAAATCATACTTACCTAGTTTGATGATCCACAGGAGATCAAACTTTTTCTTTAAACCTTGGAAAAAAAACCCTTTAGGTTGGGTTCACACCTTAGAGAATTTAATGCGGGTTTCCCAGCATCCAATTCACATACCAGGAGAATGTGACCGGCTCTCTTTGGAGACGGTTCACATATCTCTGTGGCGGCTGCGGAGCGCGCTGCACGGAAACGCTGTGCGTCTTTGGCTCTGTTTTAGGGCCAAATTCAGGCACAGATTCCCTGTGTCATCCGAGGCCGGTTTAGTTGTGAACCGGCCTTAAAAAAATGCTGATAGGTAGGATTTTTATGATGGAAGAAACTCTATTATAAAACCCTTCCCCTGTTTGTCAGCATTTGTGTACACTAACCTGCACTTGTGCAGCTCAGTGCACACTTACGACACTTCTCTGTGCAGTGATAATGTACATGGAAGTGATGTCATGGCGACTTGGCCAATCACCCCTTGACAGACTGGAGTGCTGACACCACAATGTTGGAGGGGATTGCTTGCCAGGTAAGTCCGGCATCCATTTTTTACTTTTTTATTTTTTTGCGGAGGTTTGATTCTGCTTTTACTGCTTTCATAGTATAACATCCAGTGAAAAAGAACCCAAATGAGAAGGACATGTATCTTCTAAGATACTTCACTGAACATTTTTAAGTAAGGACAGAGACATATTACTTATAGATACAAGGGAACCGACCAACAATTTCAAGGTTTGCTTGAATTATCCAGACATGTTCAGATGAAATAAAGAGGATTTTGTTTATACAGGATTAAATAATTAAAGTGACTCTTCACTCTTTTTTTTAAATTCATTTAGAAAATCAGCAACTGTATGTTAGCTTTAGGGATTAGCAGATTGATTTAGGTGAAACTGATTTCATCCCGATTGTGCCATAAATAAGATTTAATCAAAGTGAAAACCTTTCATTTCCAACGCTGAGCTGTTCAGGTGAAGTTTGCGTGGCAAAATATACCTTTTTCCTAGGAGGCAGTGATAAGGCACTGCAATGTCACTGGCATTTACAGGAAGATGCTGGAAATCAGGGTCCAAGGTAGGTATTTTTTAGGTTTTACTTTTGGTTTACATATATGCGATATGAGAAATGCAGCGAATCCTGTGTGTTCCCCGTACCGCATTGAAATCGCACAGCATTCATGCAATCTGCTGTGGGTGTCAATGTTAAATTAATGACACCCTGACCCAGCTTACAAAACGCAGTGCGATTGCCTGAATCAGATCACATGGGTGTGAACAACAAAAAAAGGGTCCTGCACCATTTTGATGCCGATGCGGTGCAATTTGCACATTAAAAAATGAATGGGCTCAAAACGCACTGCTAAGAATCGCATGTGATTTGAACAGGAATGCATGTGATTCCTGTTCGTATCACATGCTATTCCCCACACTGCACCAGTGGGAACCTAGGCAAAATCAATTTTTCTTTTGGGGCTAAGAAACTTATATTTTTGTTTAAAGACTGCTTTAATGTGTTTTTGATTTTGTAGTGCATTATAGAGCTAGGAGTGCTTGACTGGGCTGGGTTACAGATTGTTTCCTCTAACTGGATAACTATTGCCACAATAATCTAACAGTAGGGTATTTTTATTAGCTACACAGACAGCAAGGACATTGTGCCATAAATTGAGTGTTGAATTGTAAATCGGTTAACTTGCTGCAAATTTTCACTGGCAAGTTGTACACTTGCAGAGCACTTGAAGCAAAAGTTCTAGTTGACACTTTTCCAGTTTGCAGCAAATTTGCAAGACAAGTCTCTAACAATAGCAAAGTCGCTGTGCTGAGTCTACAGTAAGAGCTCTGCAAGACTACAGCATGAAAATTCAGCCACAGTGGTCCCTGTGGTGGGATGACTATAGCATAACATAACTAAACCAGAACTTGCAGCAGACTTGCAGAATGTTTGCAAAGAAAGCTGATCTGGAGTCATGTAATGCGGATTTGCTGCAATTATGCAACAAACTTGTGAAGCCTGGCAAGTCTAGCAATAGCTTAGCAAGTCATTTTCAAACTTGCAACACAATTGCATTCTATCTGGGTACAGACTGTTAGGCATTTATTTAAGTGTAAAATGTCTGAACAACCCTACTGGAATGAGGCTTCTTTGAGGGTCCTTCTAAAAGTAAAGAGTCGCTGAGGATGTGGACTGCTAGTGATTTTGCAGAGAAGTGTGGTCAACACTGCACTGAACCTTAATAAAAGAGGGACAGAGTTATGCCGCGTACACACGGTCGGACTTTTCAGCTACAAAAGTCCGACAGCCTGTCCAACAGACTTCCGGAGGACTTTCGGCAGACTTGCGGCGGACTTGTGGCAGACTTTCTAACGAACGGACTTGCCTACACACGACCACACAAAAGTCCGATGGATTCGTACGTGATGACGTACACCAGACTAAAATAAGGAAGTTCATAGCCAGTAGCCAATAGCTGCCCTAGCGTGGGTTTTTGTCCGTCGGACTAGCACACAGACGAGCGGATTTCGGGGTCCGTTGTAGTTACGATGTAGAGATTTGAAGCATGTTTCAAATCTAAAGTACGTCGGATTTGAGGCTAAAAAAGTACGTTGAAAGTCCGGAGAAGCCCACACACGATCGGATTACCAGCCAGCTTTAGTCCGTCAGCGTCCGTTGGACTTTTGTAGACGAAAAGTCCGACCGTGTGTACGCGGCTTTATATGCAAGAAACAAGAGTTTCTGCCTCAGTTCTTAAAGAGACACTACCTTGCATGCTCTACCATAACAGTTGGGCCCCAATGAGCTGGCCAGGGGAAGAAATAGGGTAGCATGTTACTTACTGCTGAACTGTTATTCTGGTATAAATATATATATATTATATACAGTGGGGCAAATAAATTCTTTAAAAAAATCAGACAATGTGATTGTCTGGATTTGTTTCCACATTTTGTCTCTCATAGTTGAGGTATACCTATGATGACAATTACAGGCCTCTCTCATCTTTTTAAGTGGGAGAACTTGCACAATTGGTGGCTGACTAAATACTTTTTTGCCTATATATATATATATATATATATATATATATATATATATATATATATATATATATATATACACATACATACATATATACACACACACACAGTAGTTCACACAAGTGAGTACACCCCTCACATTTTTGTAAATATTTTATTATATCTTTTCATGTGACAACACCGAAGGAATGACACTTTGCTACAATGTAAAGTAGTGAGTGTACAGCTTGTATAACAGTGTAAATTTGCTCTCCCCTCAAAATAACTCAACACACAGCCATTAATGTCTAAACCGCTGGCAACAAAAGTGAGTACACCCCTAAGTGAAAATGTCCAAATTGGACCCAATTCGCTATTTTCCCTCCCTGGTGTCACGTGATCCGTTAGTGTTACATGGTCTCAGGTGTGAATGGGGAGCAGGTGTGGTAAATTTGGTGCCATCGCTCTCACTCTCATATACTGGTCACTGGAAGTTCAACATGACATCTCATGGCAAAGAACTCTGAGGATCTGAAAAAAAAATTGTTGCTCTACATAAAGATAGCCTAGGCTATAAGAAGTTTGCCAAGACCCTGAAACTGAGCTGCGCCACATTGGCCAAGACCATACAGCGGTTTAACAGGACAGGTTCTATTCAGTACAGGCCTCGCCATGGTCGACCAAAGAAGTTGAGTGCACGTGCTCAGCATCATATCGAGAGGTTGTCTATGGGAAATAGACGTATGAGTGCTGCCAGAATTCCTGCATAGGTTAAAGGGGTGGGGGGGTCAGCCTGTCAGTGCACACACCATACGCCGCACACTGCATCAAATTGGTCTGCATGGCTGTCGTCCCAGAAGGAAGCCTCTTTTAAAGATGATGCACAAGAAAGCCTGCAAACAGTTTGCTGAAGACAAGCAGACTAAGGGTATGGATTACTGGAACCATGTCCTGTGGTCTGATGTGACCAAGACAAACGTATTTGGTTCAGATGGTATCAAGCGTGTGTGGTGGCAACCAGGTGAGGAGTACAAAGACAAGTGTGTCTTGCCTACAGTCAAGCATGGTGGTGGGAGTGTCAGGGTCTGGGGCTGCATGAGTGCTGCTGGCATGTACTGTGACATACTGAAGCAGAGCATGATCCCCTCTCTTCAAAGACTGGGCCGCAGGGCAGTATACCAACATGATAACGACCACAAACACACCTCCAAGAGGACCGCTGCTTAGCTAAAGAAACTGAGGGTAAAGGTGATGATGGACTGGCCAAGCATGTCTCCAGACCTAAACCCTATTGAGCACCTGTGGGTCATTCTCAAACGGAAGGTGGAGGAGCGCAAGGTCCAGCTCCGTGATGTCGTCATGGAGGAGTGGAAGAGGACTCCAGTGGCAACCTGTGAGGCTCTGGTGAACTCCATGCCCAAGAGGGTTATGGCAGTGCTGGAAAATAATGGTGGCCACACAAAATATTGACACTTTGGGCCCAATTTGGACATTTTCACTTAGGGGTGTACTCACTTTTGTTGCCAGCGGTTTAGACATTAATGGCTGTGTGTTGAGTTATTTTGAGGGGACAGGAAAATTTATACTGTTTTATACAAGCTGTACACTCACTACTTTACAGTGTAGCAAAGTGTCATTTCTTGTTCGTGTTGTCACATGAAAAGATATAATAAAATTTACAAAAATGTGAGGGGTGTACTCATTTTTGTGAGATACTGTATATATATTCATATACTGTACTGTTTTCTCTTTTCTGTGCATGTGCATTATGCTTAATTTGCTTCAGGAAAGGCAAGCAAAGTCTTTTCATTCCAATGAATGAAAAAAAAGCTGGGAGGAGAGCCTGATCACACAGTTGCAGCATTATGCATAGAGAACTTCATGGGACACTACAGGCTCTAAACCCCGTATTTTATGAATGGAACATTAAATATAGGCACAGTGTAGACCCTATTATGTTCAATATAGGTCAGACAACGACCCAATGTTATAGTATTACAATTAATTTGAATAGTTCTGTTAAATGAGAAGTTATCATCAAAACAGGTCCCTTGACTTATGGAAGTGGGTGGAACCCAGTGCAAAAGCACTTTATACAGACATTGGCCATTTGGTATCAGAGCCCACTTGTTGGTGGGTGTAACATCAGTGGGAAACCTTCATGCAGGCCACAGCTTGGAAACTGTGTGAGTGACTCTCTGTTGGCTTGATAAGCCTGTAACTCTTCTTGACATTGTAAGAACATTTTTAAATTTGACATTATACCCTTGTACTATTATTTTATTTTGTATCACCTTCTGTACCCAATAACTATTGCTTCATTTATGCTGCAGTTTAAAAAAAAATCTATTTTCTTCTCTATTGTTGCTTCTCTTTCTGTTGTATCCCAAATATACAGTTCCACAGAGACAACTTCTTGTACATCTCCATGCCCAGTATACAATGCCCTAAACATAAATAAATAAAACAGTGACTTTAGCAAAAAATAGGGTCTATTTCAAGGCTGTTCAAAAAATGTAAAGATCCCTGTTATTTAACTAAATTTTTGCATAATAGCTGTATTAAAATGTGACAAAATTTTATTTTTAAGAGACCATGAATTCGGTATAGGTTATTATTTCCTAAAGACTAGTTACCTTAATCTGTATCTGGTTCAATAGTCAAACTTTCTTTTTTAAGTGTACTTATTGCCATGCCACATGAGCAATGATGTCACTGTGACACTTCAAATTGTTTTTGCTAATTAAGAAGCAGGTTAAAATGAGTCATATAGAGAATTCATTTTCAGGAACAAATTTATATTCGATGTGTTAAACTATACCAACTAAGCAGTAAACTATTCCTTGGAATTGTAAAATGTTGGCTGGTATACCTTTACTAAAACTTACCTGTTAGCAGTAAAAACGGTAGAAAGCATTGAGGTTTCTGTTTGTCCCCTGTTCCTTTCCTTTGGTTTATACTGTATATACTTGTCAAAAGACATTTACAGAAAGATTAGTCACATCCGCATGCTCACAGCGCTCTTAAATGTCATGAATCTTTCTCTGGTCTATTCTTACAATTACAATAAACATTGTTTGGCGACAGCACGGTACAAATAATTTCACTGTGTTACTTTGGAGGCACAGAAAGGCTTAATTCCAAGACAGTCATATTTCCATCTGATTACTAATACTTTGTATCACAGCTTGAAATGAGTCCAACCAATGATACTCTCAGCCTCCAAAACGTATCTTTGTAGAAACGTATAAAGTTTAAGTTTATTAAAGTAGATGTAAATTCTCACATGTAGTACACCATAAGCACTAAACTGACATTGACACAATACATAGCTATATAGTTGGTAAGCTCAAATAAAGACAACAGTCCATCCAGTTCAAGCTGAGTGTGTATAGATTTGTCTATTCATTCATCATGTCACCTCTTGAGCATGTCTTCTCCAGGGAGAATAATTTTAATGTTTGTAATTGTATAACTGGGGTCCTCCAGATCATTGTTTCTCAACCTTTTTTAAGTCAAGACACCCTTTTAAAATTCTGGACAATCTCGAGGCACCCCATTCTAAAAAATAAAAAATGAAACAAATAGTTTTACATAATGCAGCAACATCCACACAGGTAGGACCCTCAACATTAGAGGTAATTGATTCGATTTGCACACTGATACTGGTTCTCTCCTTCACTCATGTGAACCCAGTGCTGATGGAGAGGGGCAGGGGAGGGGCAAACAAGGATGCTCTGCAGGCACCTGATGTCCTCATTATCAACCAATGGTGCCATTGATTGATAAGAGGACAGCGGCTTGAAGGTTGTAATGGTGCACAATGTGGCTTTGTGTAACTAAAAGGCAGGCCTTATCCACCCGCTGGCTTGTATACAATTTTTGGGCAATTTTTAGGTATTTTGCCAAGACACCCTTGAAGAAACTTAAAGGCACCCTGGTTGAAAAAGGCTGCTCCAGATCACTTAGAGTATTGGCTTTGTTGCCTTTCTCTGGATTCTCTCCAGTTCAAGTACATCCTTTCTGGGGACTGGTGACCAAAACTGTGGCCAAACCAGAGTTTTGTGGTAGAAATTTAGTTTCATCTCTTGAGTAAATACCCTTTTTAATGCAAGTGTTTGCTAACCTTGCTTGCTGCAGCTCAGCATTGCATGCTGTTTCTGAGTGTGATCTGCTAGGACCCCCAGATCATTTTCTATCCCCAAGTCCCCCCGAGGTTCTCCACCTTTGCTGCAGCTTCTCCTCCGCCCTGCTTCTTCTTGAGCTAGGGAATACACATGCCCATTTTTAGGAGAACCTCACCTATATTGTGTCACACAAACTCCAGGTATGGAGTTTCCCGGTGACACACCCCTAGATGGGACTATGCAGAGAAATAATCCCTGCCTACACCCCCCCTTAATGCTATTATGCATGTGGAGGAATTGGTAATAATGATACTTATGATAAATTTAAAAGGGTTTGAATTTAAGGATTATAAGTTATATGACTTTTTGGCTAAGCTTTACTACTGACACCTACTTTCAAGCACTATTTTAATTAAGACCAGTGAATAACCAAAGAGAATTTTCTTTTTTTTTTCTGTTTTGTACACCTGCATTCTTTTATGTTTTCACACTTTTGGAATGCACTTATAATGGTGTATCAGCTATATTTCCTATTTTTGGCTGTTGGATAATTTTGAATTAAGATATATTGATAAAGGATTGTAAACTTTTTCTTATGAAATGAGACGGATTGTACTAATTTTGAATTTTTGAAAGTCAATAAACAAATATTTACCATAAAAATGTATTTTTGTCCTGTTGGAGAGATTTCCATTTTTCCCCAACCTGGATGGGCTCTGTTTTTCTGAATCTGAATTAACTCAGGTAGCTGGATGTAAACAGTCCATTTATATCTGTCTATCCATTGAACTGCATTGAGCTTCCAATCAGGTCCGCATGAAAAACGAACAGGTGGACCTGAATGGAAACCCTGTGTGAAGGGGGCCTTTCTGCCCCATTAAAATAAAAAATAAAATATCTAGAGCTGAGCCTTGAGAGAAACACTTCAGTGTCTGTTTTATAATTATTATTTTTTAATATCAAAGTATAGCAAAAAAAAATGTTGGTAGCACCTGGAATGTTGTCTGTAACAAGATGAGAGTGCAGCCTCCACAAGCGCTATGACTGGTTTGTTTTATTCAGATTGTTGTAGGAGGTGAAACCTTCTGCTATGTACAACAGGAACTGAAAGCCAATACCTCAGGAGCTGGCATTATAACAAGCTCTGGGGAAAATCACTCACAGAGTTGTATCTGCAAATTGAGTGAAAAAATCATAACTGCAGATAAAATGAATGTGCTAAATACATTTATTGCAAGTAGTGAATAAAATATCACCCTGGAAATGTATTTTCCTTCCCTGGTTGCAGGGGCGTTGCTAGGTGGCAAAAAAACAGGCACTTCAGCCCGAAGTCTGACGCACGCTGACCTACCTGACTTACACTGACCTACACTGACCTACCTGACACACACTGACCTACACTGACCTACCTGACACACACTGACACACACTGACCTACCTGACCTACATGCACACTGACCTACACTGACCTACCTAACCTACACTGACCTACCTAACCTACACTGACCTACCTGTCACATACTGACCTACTTGACACACACTGACCTACACTGACCTACCTGACACACACTGATCTCCCTGATGCACACTGACATACACTGACCTACCTGACATACACTGACCTACTTGACACACACACTGACCTACCTGACACACACACTGACCTACCTGACACACACACTGACCTACCTGACACACACACTGACCTACCTGACATACACTGACCTACCTGACATACACTGACCCACACTGACCTACCTGACACTCACCTACCTGACATACACTGACCTACCTGACCTACACGACATACACTGACCTACCTGACACACACTGACCTACCTGATATACACTGACCTACCTGACCAGACTTCAGGTGTCCTCCTGCAGCTCAGCGGCGCGCCCATCACAGTAGAGTAGACTCCAGGCAGCCAGAGCTATGATGAGGAGAGGAGAGCCGCCCGCCCGAGCGCCGACTGGGGTTGGAATCTTCTGACAGTGGCGCGGCGGTCGCATTGTAATTCCCACCTTCTGGAGCCTGCAGTGCCTATGATGGACATCACACATCCCGCGGTCCCCTCATTGCACCAGTGGGACATCCATCAGTGCTGCAGGCTCCAGAAGGCAAGACCTGCTATTACACCCAGCCGCAATCTGGATCAGATCGGTCACTGCTCAGCGGCGGCGCTCGGGGCTAATAATAGATCCGTGCCCACCCAAGACCCGGGGCTTTTTGGGGACCCACTCGGGGCTTCAGCCACTGTCAGACCCCCGCCGATGCCACTGCCTGGATGCCATTGCTCCTGGCAGGAAAAAAGCAGTTTAAAAAAAGCCACATTTTGCTCATGCATTTAGACATGTTTAGGCACGTCAATCATTTTGGGCTTCATTGATTCTATTGGTCAGAATTTTCATTTATTCTGGCCATTGGAATGAATGAAAGTTCAAGCGCTCAATCCGCCTAGCGCTTAGACGCGTTTACACAAGTTTAGGCGCGGTCAGCATTTTTTCTACCCAAAAGTTTCTCTCCTGGCCAAGCAATGGATATGCCTGTAAACACCTATGTGTGCATGACCACATAGGCTAACACAGAGGTGAGTTTGGAGGCTAAAATAAAAGTCAAACATCTGTAAAAGCGGCATTTTTTTTAAAACTCGCTGTGCATGAGGCCCCGTGTGGTGGCAGGATTCTGTTTCTTTTTTCAAGATTCTTTTTGCTATATTTTCGCCTAGTAATCCTACAAATAACACACTTCCTGTCCCTAAGCTACATCACTCCTCCACTGTACAGTATTTATAGAGGGAACTATGGTTGTCACCATAGGCTTCTCTCCCAATATGGACCACAAACATGTCTGTATCTCTTCAGCTCGATTAAACGAGGGCAGGGCAATTGTTGGTTTACAGAAGAGAGCTAAGAGGGAAGATATTCCTCAGTGCAGCTCGCAGGAAGTGACAAGGATACTGCATTTTTCTGGCAAGATCAACAGATATTTTCTGTACTTGCTGAAAATGTTCTTGGCTTTAAAAAAAAAAAAAAAATGTAGCCACCACATCTGTGGACTGTAAGCTGCAATGTATTACATTTATATTCTTGGGTTTAGTTATCCTATAATTCAAAACTTACCCTGTTTCCCCGAAAATAAGACCTAGCGTGATTGTCGGTGATGGCTGCAATATAAGCCCTACCCCCCATATAAGCCCTAGTTAAAGTCCTTGTAGGTCTTCTTTTTAGGGTAGGGCTTATTTTCGGGGAAACAGGGTAGGGCTTATTTGGGGGGTAAGGCTTATATTGCAGCCACCACCGACAATCACGCTAGGTCTTATTTTTGGGGAAACAGGGTATTAATTTAAGTTTTGGATAGCATGTGGAACCCCTGTCAGATTTAATTGCTATAGATGTTTCTGCTGGGGAGGTTAACCCCGGCAGAAAGAAGAAATCCCTTGAGAAAGTTCTGATGAAATACATTGGTAGGTGTGCAGATACTCACTCTGACAACATAAAGGATCAGGTGAAATAAAAAACAAAATATGTGGCGCTAACTAACCCTGAGTGGAGTAACTGATGAAAGGACAATAGGATCAAGTGCAATAATAAATAAATAACATAAAATTCATAAATTCTACAGCAAAATAAATAACAGTCATATAGTGCAATAAGGAATGAAGTAAACAGCTCATTCATGATAAGTGCAAATAAAAAATAAAAAAGTGAAATACACGATGTGCAAGAGTAAATAAACCTGACACACTAATGTGTGTAATGAATGTCCCAAAAAGCGCTAGATGATGATCATAAAAAAGTGATAAGTGCAATTCAATGAACCGTGTAATGCAACTCCCAATACCAACAGGATCTGGTCTTCTGATAATGAAAAAAGGGAATGTGCAAGTACAATAAACGATCGCCATAGCGACAAGTGTCTAGGATAGATATGGTTCATCCAATCATAGTAAGGAGTGCGAAACCTAATTCCCCCAGCCTCTCACCTGTAGCAGCGGCTCCCAATGGACCGAATCGAGCATGAACCAACAAGTGGTAGAGCAATCCACAGGAAATCAGCTTCCGGTCGTAGTCACAGCACACGGGAACACTCGTTATCCAGCACACGATTGCACTCTCCCACATTCAATGAATGCCATCGGATGAATGGTGAAAGAAAAAAAGTGGATCCATAGTGTAGTATTAAAATTTATTTCCGACAAAAAACAAGCAGTAACTTACATAAAAATCGATAATAGCAGCAGTGGAAACGAATGCTTCCGGGTTGGCCGTACCCGGAAAGAGCGGCACCTGGTTCCTCCCTGATGCGTTGCGTTACTACACACGTGACTTTCTCAAAGAGACCCTTTGAATTTTATGTTATTTATTATTGCACTTGATCCTATTGTCCTTTCATCAGTTACTCCACTCAGGGTTAGTTAGCGCCACATATTTTGTTTTTTATTTGTCCTAGTTATGTGAGTACACTGTTTTATGTTGGCGGCTCCTTTCCAGCCCATTGGTTATTGTGGTTTTGCGCATTAGTATTTCTTTAGGTTTGTTTTAAAGGATCAGGTAAAATACTACTTAGTGTGGAACTATAACGTATATATGACTTAGTATTTTTACTAGTTCGAGTGTAGCACCTGGATATGTGCGTGCATATGTTAACATGGTTTTAGGTGTTTTTATTGAATAAAGAAACATTGTATCACACTATTGGGTTTGATTGTGTTATATTCAGGGCTTTTTATCAGCAGGAACTAGGGGGAACTCAGTTCCACCACCTCTGGCTCTGGTCTTCTGCTCCCTGCTCACCACTATCACTTGGTAACACTGAAGTCCAGCTTCTGTGTTTACAAGTGATAGCTTACCTCCCAATAGCTCCCACAGGTCAGATCCCCTGTGCAGATCCCACTGAGAGCCGGACAGGGACAAGGGAGATACAGAACAGGTGCCTAGGGTTCAGTGCAGTCATGGGCAGGAGAGGGTGCGTGGTAGGCTGCACCCTCTGTGGTCTCCATTTTTTCCCTGGTAACCAGTTGTTGATGCTCCTACTGCATGATTTTCCTTGCAAGTGACTGTAGTATAGTATAGTATGCTGGGAGGTACTACAGCCGGATAGGTGCTTCAGCTTAATATTGCAACAAAGGTAAGAAATATGACAGATGGTGGAGATTTTAAGGAGGGGGGAGAAGATATGGGCAGTGGAGGGAGGGGTTGCATGCAGAGGGAAGAGCTACTATTTGATGCCATTTGGCAGGTATGTGAGTGTGGTGGGCATGGTTGAGTTCCTGCACCTATTCTCTGAGAAAAAAAACTCAGGTTATATTGATCAATAAACACTGAAGACTGGAGGTGTTGGTTAAGGAAAATATGAGATCAAGCAGCATGGATCAATGGACTTGAATGACCTTTGATAATATAAAGGTCCTACAAATCCGGTGAGTGTTTTTCTATATAGGTGGAAAAAAAATTGGTGGCGTTGAGTGCAACACTTGTACTATTATGAGCTCACAGAGGTGGAAAGGTTTGACGTTTGCACTGATGTGACCTGTAAGCAAATATTTTTTTTTAAAAGGACCTGGACAATACTATCTATCTATCTATCTATCTATCTATCTATCTATCTATCTATCTATCTATCTATCTTTTTTTTTAATTGGGTTTCTTTTTGATACTTTATTGGTATGTGAATTCTTCACTTGTTACACTTATTTTCATAGTGGTAGCACTATATACATCAGTGGTGTTTATCCACTCATTAGTATAGCAGCAGCCAAACATAGGGAAAGGTTAGGATCTTTTTCCCACAATTCTGGAAAGTGTATACAATTCTGAAAATTCTTCAAATACAGTAGCTCTTTAAGAGGGTAAAGATTAATAGAGCGGGTAGCAGCACAGGTAAATGGTCATTCATTTCTTTACAGGGAAACTAGTTTTAAAAGAGTTGTAAAGTGCCAAGGTTATTTACCTTAATGCATTAAGGTGAAAAACCTTCTGTGGTGCAGCTGTCCCCCAGAGCCCCCCCTTTTACTTACCTGAACCCGATCGTTCCAGCGACGATTACGAGCCCAGCAGCTCCATCCGCTGTCTCGGGTCCTCATTGGATAGATTGATAGCAGCAGAAGCCATTGTCTCCCGCTGCTGTCATTCAAATCCAGTGACATGGGAGCTGGGGGCGGGGCTGAGTCCTGCTGTCTGCGTCAATGGACGCAGCAGCAGGACTCGGGAGCGTGCCCTCACAAGTGCTCCCATGGGGGCAATCGATGAGGAGGAGTAGCCAGGAGCGCCACCGGGCACCTTAGAAGAAAAGGATTAAGGCTACACTATGCAAAACCCTTGCACAGAGGAGGTAAGTATGATGACATGTTTGTTATTATTAAAAAAACAAAACAAAAAAAACCCAAAAAAACGAACCTTTACAATCACTTTAAGTTCTTATTTTGGTGACAAAGTAGCCTCAAAAGGGAAATTGTATTGCATTTGAAATTAATGCATTTTCTAAGTTATTTTTGCAATGTTTACAGTAAAGTAGATATCATTTTCATTTTACTTGCTTGTTCTTCCTTATTTTTGTTATTTTATTAAAGACAGAGATTTGTAGACAGATAACTAGAGGGAGCTCTATCTGTATAATTGGGCCTCTGGTAAACAGGTATCAGACTCAGAAACAAAATATGCTTTTGTGTTGTTTTGACATTCTTCTGAGTTGCTTTTGATTGTTGCATTAATGTGTGTCAGAGTAGCTTTGAGATGGTTGTATGAATTTTCATTTGCATTCACACTGACACATATGTAGAAGAAAGTAATGGCTGGTACACACGGTCCAAATATTGTCTGGAATCGGCCAACATTCAGCCCGTATATGCAGCAGCCTGTCCAACAGAAGCCAGGTGAACAACTAGGCATTAGTTCAGTCTTAAAAAAAAGCCATGTACACAAGTATTGAAGCCTATTAAACGTTATTAGGAAATTGGGTGAACAATCGTTCACAATTTTTCCAGAATGTTAATCCCATGTTTAAAATGAGAATGCAATTAATGGCACAAAACTTCTGGAATGACAGGAAAACTTCCCACATTTGTAGCTACATTCCAGCGTAGAATCGGAAGTGATGTAATATGCGTGACCATAAAAAAAAAAATTAGTAAGAAATGAATCATAGTAACAATAGTAACATAATATTGAGTAAAATCAAAATAGTATTATTATTAATCATAACACTATTTGTAGTCCAAGAGATAATCTGTATACTGGTAAACTATATACTGAGGCTAATCACTTATCACTCTCACAGAAATTTCTCATTATATTTCCTTAAAAAACTTTTATTATCCTGTATACAATAATTATTTTGTGTTTATTTCCATCTTCTTCCAGGTGGTACTTTGTTTCTGATCATGGGGGGGTCTTGCTCATTTGACTTTAAGGACAAACACTGTACTAATTAAGCAAAAAATGTTTATTCTGGTAACTAATGACAATTTTTTTTCAACACGTCCCTTTGGAAATTTTCATATGAACAGTCGACAACGGCTGTCATAAGCAGTATGCTAATGAACAGAAAATTAAGCGATCATTCTGAGTACAGATAGTTTTGTCTGTTTTTTTTTTTAAATAATGTGTACTAGGCTTTAAGCCCTGTACGACATTCGGCCCGTGTGTATGTCGATCTGTCCAACAGAAGCCGGCTTCTGTCGGACGTGCATGCTGTAAAACCAGCAGCCAACCGACTCCCCCTCTGCGCTCTCAGCCAATTGCAGAGAGCGCTAATCGGAGTGTTCTGATTGGGGGGCATCCCCCTGTCAGAACACAACAGCTCAGCGGGGGAGATCGCTGAACTAACCTTGCATGGTTAGTACACAGATGTTTAGACCGGAGCTGTCAGTTTTTTCATGCAAACCCAGCTGGTTGCACAAAAAAAAAAAACTGTAGTGTGTACCCAGCTTAATTCAGTCTCTTTATTAACAACTTCTGAGACAAGATACTGTATCTGCTACATAGGGAGTTCATTGTTTTTATCTGAACTATATACGTGCATTGTGAAAAACCAGCAGTAAAACACAACCATTGCATAGTATTGTAAATCACAAAGAAGAGCATGCATACAGTAGTGTATAGAGTAAAAAGTCTTTCCAATGCATTATAATAACTGCTTTCTCAAGGTAATCAAGTTCATCGTCTGATGCAAGGCCTGGTATCAACCATTTAGGTCTAAAATGTAACATACAGATACATATTAGAAACAAACATAGTAACCTCATTTCCTATCCCATACGGCAAAGAAGAGGTCTAGAAGAAAAAAAAAACAAAAACATACATGTTCATAGCAGGTTAGTAGTACATTTCATTACCTTTACATTACATTTACATTACCTTTAACTGTTTCTGTGCCACTGATATCAGGGGCATCAGCCCCATTGTAATAGCAATCAAGTTAAATAAAAATATAAATTAAAAGTTTATGAAAAATTTAGTTTAATAAAAATCAAATAAAAACAACATTTAAAAGCCCCCTGCCCCCATGTATGCAAACACATTTTTTTTAACTTTGAATAGTAACCACTTAAGGACCGAGCCTCTTTTTGACACAAGTTAAAATTATTATTTTTTTGCTGGAAACTTACTTAGAACCCCCAAACATTATATATATTTTTTCAGACACCCTAAAGAATAAAATGGCAGTAAAATGGCGGTCATTGCAATACTTTATGTCACACCGTATTTGCGCAATTTGTTTGGAAAAAATACACTTTTTTGACTAACAAAATAAGACAACAGTAAAGTTAGCCCATTTTTTTTTTATATTGTGAAAGATAATGTTATGCCAAGTAAATTGATACCCAACATATCATGCTTCAAAATTGCGCCCGCTCGTGTAATGATGACAAACTTTGACCCTTAAAAATCTCCATAGGTGACGTTTAAAAATTTCTACAGGTTACATGTTTAGAGTTACAGAGGAGGTCTAGTGCTAGAATTATTTCTCTCACTCTAATGATCGCAGCAATACCTCACATGTGTAGTTAAATACCGTTTTCATATGCAGGCGTGACTTACGTATGCGTTTGCTTCTTATTTATTCTACTTTTGTATTTCTTGCTATGCATACTAGCTAGCTCATTATGCCTTTGTCTTGCAGGGTTTTTTTTAGGGTTTACAACCACTTTAAGTGGTGCTTCTTCCCTTACAGCTACACACAGTAAAAGGTTATCTCAAGGGGATGGGTGGGGGGTTGAGGAGTTGGAACAGCACAGTGATTACAGATTCCCAGAAGAGGAGAGGAATATGATGTGCAAGGAGAGAGAAGGGTGTGTGCTAAGAAATTGACTCTTCTGGAGTAGTCACATTTTCTAGCAAGGTTCCAGCTAAATTTGTGTAAAGTAAAAACACTGCAAGTAGCATGTCAAATGCTTGATTTTTCTATGTTATCACCTTTCTCTAACCCCTCCCAACAAATACACTTGACCATAAATTAAACCCTGACACTTACCTTAACCCTTGACCTAACACCCCAAAATGTAACACTTGATCGGCATAAATACTAAGGGGTTGATTTACTAAAACTGGAGAGTGCTAAACTTGGTGCAGCTCTGCATCCTAAACAATCAGCTTCCAGTTTTTTTTTTGTCAAAGCTAAATTTAACAAGTTGAAGTTAAAAGCTGATTAGCTACCATGCACAGCTGCACTGGATTTTGCACTCTCCAATTTTAGTAAATTAACCCTTGAATTTAACGCCAACCCTTCTAACCCTCAAACTTGACCTGTAACCATTGGCCATGATGCTAATATTAAAATGATCCCTGAAAACCTGGAACCATTGCGGTTGAATGTACACTCTCCTGCACTGACATCTTGGTGCTACCATTTAATATATAGACTTTTCTGAAACTGTGTAACATTAACAACAGATTTCTGAGTAATTTTCTTATTCATTTGGCTAAATACTAAAAAGGGAATGTATTAAAAAGGAAGACTTTTACAAAGATAAATGCCAGTTTCAGAAGACGTTGGAAGCTAACATTGTATGATTCTGATTCATGAACTTCATAGCAATTGTCAGGAAGTGAAGCTGAATCTATTCAGATTAATTTTGAATAAAAGGACAAATCCAGGATTTGTGCTGACAATCCATGTGGGGCCCCTCAATAAAAAGGACAATAACCTCAATATTTTATATGCATGAAGTATGTCAAAACCAAAACTTTTTATTTATTTATTTTTTTTTTAAGAGTGATGATGAGTTAGAACCACTGTTAAAGTATTATTGCCTCCCTTTAGCGATTTTCACTTTTTTTTTTTTTTGTCCAGTTGACCGCTGTTACTGGCATTAGAAATGAGGAAAATCCAAAATTTGAAGTTGATCTTCAAATGTGGTCACTCTGTTTAGAGAAGTTTCCTCTCACTCCCTGTTTTGTATACAGGACAGGAAGTGAAGGAAAATTTATCACCGGCAAAAAAATCCTGACAGGAGTTTTTACCATTCTTTAAAAACCACTTAGTGCAAATCGCCCTCATTGTACGTCGGTACTTTGATGCTAAATACGGTTGTTATAGCAGCAGCTAGCTGCCATAACCCTGGTATTTTCAACAACGGCGAGCTGCTGGCTTTTGGATAAAAGTGGTCTCAATGGCAGATTCGCTGCAAGATTACTTTTATCAGTAGCGGAATAGGGTCCCCCCTCCCGCCACGTTCCGGTCATCTTCGCCGCTTACCGGAGCCGTCGGTAGCGACGAAGACGATTGCGTCCTTCCCCCTGACAGGCATGGAGCCGAGTGAGCCCCCGCTTGTCTCCATAACATTGAATGGCGGAAGCGACGTCAAGTGTCACTTCCGCGCAATAGTCTTAAAGGGAAATTTTTTTTTTTTGCAAGAAAAATTACATTTCATTTTTTATTTTTATTTTTTATTGTATTTTAGTGTAAATGTTAGATTTGAGGTCATTATTAATTAATTACTTGAGATCGAAGCCCCTGCAGCGGTCCTCGTTCACCACTCCGGCAGCCGACATCTCTCCTGAGGGTTACTTCTGGGTATCGCGGCTCCGGCGCTGTGATTGGCCGGAGCAGCAATGACGTCACTCCCGTGCATGCGCACAGGAGCCGCCGGTAACGGCACAGTCTAACTGAAGCAATGGCACGTACGTGCTATTGCTTCAGTTTGCTCAAATGCGCATGTGCCGATGATGTCAGCACACGCAAATACAGGGATATCTCCTAAACCGTGCAGGTTTAGGAAATATCCAGTGTAGCTACAGGTAAGCCTAATTATAGGCTTGCCTGTAGTAAAAAGTGGTTGTAAAGGGTTTACAACCACTTTAAGCTCTTTGTAGGCTGGGGCTGCTGAGATCACATCCCAGATGACAGTGGTGAGCAGCAGTCTCAAGCCTTTTTGATGTCTACACACGGGAGGCTTTTAGAGTTTTGTAATATGCCTAAGATATAATAAATGCACACATATTTTTATTTTTTTATTTTTTAGTATAAGGTTTTTTTATGGTAACAGGGTCTCTTTAAGTATTACATCCAGGTTAATATGAAAGAAGATCTGTAGATTGGCAAATGGCTTTTCTGTGCTGAGAGCATGCTCACTGTATGCACTGAAGTGACTAAGATGTCTTGGGCAGATTCCAATGCACACTTGCGATTGGGAACCAATCATAGTGGTCACAAGATCTGAAAGTTCACCTCCACATTTCAGCATTTAGGTGGCAGCAGCAGAGGTTAAAGCAGTGGTATGAAATGTATAAAAAAACAAACATCCATAATCGCCTCCACGCTGCAGCAGTCCCTCATCAGCTCTAAGACTGAAAACGGAACATTCTCATTATCTCTGATTGCTCAGTTCTTGGTCTGCTCTGAGTAGAGAGCAGTGACTATCAGTCGCAGCTCTCCACTCCTCCAGTGCTCACTGGAGCACTGGGCTGGGGAGGGGGCAGGCATGTCTGGCTCTAGGTCTGTACTGAAACTTAGGACCAGCTGTCGATCAGCAGTTGGTTGATCCTTAACAATATTGTTAGATTCCTTCATGAGACAAGCAATGCTCTGCCTAATTAACTGATAGTGGACAATAGCCCAGTATAAGCTGAGTCTGGGTGACAGGAGCCCAAAAGTAAGCAGGTACCAGCCGAGATTCAAATAATTTATGGGAAGTCTGACTGTACCAAGTTGATTGATCGATCAATTTGGGCACAACTAGTCTGCTGGATTTTGCATGCGATTATCACTATCTTCTCCTGGCAGGGTGGCTTCCCCCACCTCCTCACTGGGAGGATACAATGGTTGAGCAGGAGGGATTCCCCTGTCAACCAGGGGCGGATCCAGGGGGGGGCAACAGGGCAATTGCCCCCCCCCCCCCGAAATAACTCTGAATGTTATTGTATCCTCCTCCTGACGCTCCGCTGCCGGCCCGAGTCTCTATCTCACATGTTTGAATGGAGGAGAAGATTTGGATGCCGCACACCGGATGTAGTCAAAAAACTTCACTTTATTGAAAAAATGGGATCATCAAAATAACAAGACTGTCATGCAGAAAGTACAGGTAAGCTGACGCGTTTCGCACTCAGGACTGAGTGCTTACTCATAGCTTACTCATAGCTATGAGTAAGCACTCAGTCCTGAGTGCGAAACGCGTCAGCTTACCTGTACTTTCTGCATGACAGTCTTGTTATTTTGATGATCCCATTTTTTCAATAAAGTGAAGTTTTTTGACTACATCCGGTGTGCGGCATCCAAATCTTCTCCTCCATTCAAGCCTGCTTTGCCTAGCATTCAGCCAGCACCTGGAGCTCTTCTGCTCTGAAACTTCCACTTACACCTGGGTCAGTGTCAGCCTGAGCGGTGGAAACACTTTCTTTGCCTCTCTCTCACATGTGCCGATCAGTGGCGCCGAGAGAGAGACTCGCGTGTGGTACGGGCGGCGGCGGTCACTGTCTGACACTGAAGGAAGGAGGTGGGTGGAGCCTCTTCCCTGCACTCATTGCTAGACGCCAGGCGGCCCTGGCGTTAGCAACGAGTGACTTCAGTCACACTGCATGTGTGAGTGAGAGTCACGGTGTCACGTCGGAGGTCGGACTCGAGTCTCTCTCAGACTCAGAGCCGACCGACCCGGTCCCGACGTGACGGTGACAGTGTGACACAGCCTGGAGCGGCGCCTCCTTACAGTACAGCAGACAGCAGTAACTACTAGTACTAACTAACAAGTATATAACAACTGAGAGTGCACTGCACAGCACAGCACACGTCCAGCACAGGCTTTCTCCGCCCCTGACTGTGTTGGCCCCACCCACCGGCACCCTCCTCCTGGCTCCCTCCATGTTGTCCACACTAAAGTACAGGCCACCACGTGGCAGGTGACATTGGCAAGTGACAATCCGCATGTTGTGGCAGGCGACATTGGCAAGTGACAATCCGCATGTTGTGGCAGGCGACATTGGCAAGTGACAATCCGCATCTTGTGGCAGGCGACATTGGCAAGTGACAATCCGCATCTTGTGGCAGGCGACATTGGCAAGTGACAATCCGCATCTTGTGGCAGGTGACATTGGCAAGTGACAATCCACATCTGGTGGCAGCCAACAGTGGCAAGTGACACGCTGCATCTGGTGGCAGGCGACGGTAGCAAGTGACACGCTCAGGGCTCCCAATGATTCTGCATTATGGTGAGTTGAACGATTTCATTTTACATTACAATGTAATAATATAAATAATGCGCTTCAATCATCCTGACACCACATCAACCATGGTGCTGTGATGATTGAAGCGCCAACACCAGCCATTGCCCCGACAAATTGGCCGCAAAATTTTATGGCAGTGCCCCTCCCGAGACTAGGCTCTGGATCCGCCCCTGCTGTCAACACCTTCTGTGTTGATAGGAGAATTGAGCTATTTCTTTCCTGCAGTTCATGGTTGCAGAAAATAAATTTGCTCCATGTATGGGCTGCTTAAATGTACTTTTGTGACTCAAAAGAGAAGTATGGCCAACAAAGCTTTGCCTATACTTCTCTTTTAAGTATCAGCTGCAAAAACCAACATGTCTTTAGACATTTTACATCATTGTTCTCTTAGTCATAAGGGTTAAGTCTATGAGTAGGTTGTTTTTGAGTTCAGGAATGGGTAGCGTTGATTGATATGGTTGGTATAATGATTAGTTTAAGCCTAGACATTGAGAATCACTTTGTTTTACTTGTCAAAAGCCCAAAACCAAAAACTACCAGCGGGTAAAACCTCTACCGATATTAAACTCGACCTATCATAATTACCAGTATTGGAGTTGCCATTCTTGTCTTGTTTCGAAGGTTCATGGTCCAGGGATGTCATCCACATCCTTTCTTCATTACGCAACCAGAAAAAGTATGCAGCAATGAAGTATTGGGTCACATAATATGTACAGTATCTCACAAAAGTGAGTACACCCCTCACATTTTTGTAAATATTTTATTATAACTTTTCATGTGACAACACTGAAGAAATGACACTTTGCTACAATGTAAAGTAGTGAGTGTACAGCTTGTTTAACAGTGTAAATTTGCTGTCCTCTCAAAATAACTCAACACACAGCCATTAATTCCTGCAACAAAAGTACACCCCTAAGTAAAAATGTCCAAATTGGGCCCAAAGTGTCAATATTTTGTGTGGTCACCATTGTTTTCCAGCACTGCCTAAACCCTCTTGGGCATGGAGTTCACCAGAGTTTCACAGGTTACCACTGGAGTCCTTTTCCACTCCTCCTTGATGACATCATGGAGCTGGTGGATGTTAGAGACCTTGCACTCCTCCACCTTCTGTTTGAGGATGCCCCACAGATGCTCAATAGAGTTTAGGCCTGGAGACATGCTTGGCCAGTCCATCACCTTTACCCTCAGCTTCTTTAGTGAAGCAGTGATCGTCTTGGAGGTGTGTTTGGGGTCATTATCATGTTGGAATATTGCCCTGTGGCCCAGTCTCCGAAGGGACAGGATCATGCTCTGCTTCAGTATGTCACAGTACATGTTGGCATTCATGGTTCCCTCAATAAACTGTAGCTCCCCAGTGCCGACAGCACTCATGCAGCTGCAGACCATGACACTCCCACCACCATACTTGACTGTAGGCAAGACACACTTGTCTTTGTACTCCTCACCTGGTTGCTGCCACACACGCTTGACATCAACTGAACCAAATAAGTTTATCTTGGTCTCATCAGACCTCAAGACATGGTTCAAGTAATCCATGTCCTTAGTCTGCTTGTCTTCAGCAAACCGTTTGCGTGCTTTCTTGTGCATCATCTTTAGAAGAGAATTCCTTCTGGGACGACAGCCATGCAGACCAATTTAATGCAGTGTGCGGCGTTTGGTCTGAGCACTGACAGGCTGACCCTCCACCCCTTCAACCTCCGCAGCAATGCTGGCAGCACTCATACGTCTATTTCCCAAAGACAACCTCTGGATATGCACTAGAGTGCACTCTACTTCTTTGGTCAACTGTGGGGAGGCCTGTTCTGAGTGAAACCTGTCCTGTTAAACATTTTCACTTAGGGGTGTACTCACGTTTGTTGCCAGCAGTTTAGACATTAATGGCTGAGTGTTGAGTTATTGTAAGGGAACAGCAAATTTAAACTGTTATACAAGCTAATACAATACTAACTTTGTTACATTGTAGCAAAGTGTCATTTCTTCAGTGTTGTCACATGAAAAAATATAATAAAATATTTACAAAAATGTGAGGGGTTTACTCACTTTTGTGAGATACTGTACGTGTTCATTCTGGGACAACACAGATGACAAAATAAAAATTACAGCTCTAGAATATGTATGCTAAAAAAAAAAAGTAAAAAAGTCAATGACGGTAGCTCGCATATTTCTATTCTGTCTGTTCTGTTTAAGCAGCCTCTGCTTACCTTAGAGTCTGTGAAGCATTTGCTCAGGTACCAAATTACTGAGTAGTTGCACTGAGGGTTTCACAAGCAGCATCAAAAAGTGCAGAAAGCCACATGTGGTCACAAGCATCCATTTGGGGATCAATACTCTACAGACTCTGCTATGACATGTTGCTAGACTCTACAGCGGTCTTACAAGCGCAATTTTTTTGGAAAAAAGAGTAAAGTTAGCCAATTTTTTTATATTGTGAAAGATAATGTTATGCCAAGTAAATTGATACCCAACATGTCATGCTTGAAAATTGAAATGGCGACAAACTTTGACCCTTAAAAATCTCCATAGGCGACGTTTAAACATTTCTACAGGTTACATGTTTAGAGTTACAGAAGAAGTCTAGTGCTAGAATTGTTTCTCTCACTCTAACGATCGCAGCAATACCTCACATGTGTAGTTTAAACACCGTTTTCATATGCTCCATGCCTGTCAGGGGGAAGGACGCAATCTCTTCGCTGCTATCAACTGCTCTGGTAAGCGGCGGAGATGACCGGAACAAGGCGAGAGGGGGGGCCTCTCCCTCTACTGATAAAAGTGATCTTGCGGCAAATCTGCTGCTGAGACCACTTTTATCTGAAAGCCAGCAGCTCGCCTTTCTTGAAAATACCAGGGTTATGGCAGCTAGCTGTTGCCATAACAACGGTATTTAGCGTGAAAGTACCGGCGTACAATGAGGGCGATTTGCGTTAAGTGGTTTTTAAGGAATGGTAAAAACTCCTGTCAGGATTTTTTTTTGCCGGTGATACATTTTCCTTCACTTCCTTTCCTGTAAACAAAACAGGGAGTGAGAGGAAACCTCTCTAAACGGAGTGACCACATTTGAAGATCAACTTCAAATTTTGGATTTTCCTCATTTCTCATGCCAGTAACAGCGGTCAACTGGACAAAAAAAATTAAAAAGAGTGAAAATCGCTAAAGGGAGGCAATAATACTTTAATAGTGGTTGCAACTCATCATCACTCTTAAAAATAATTTTATTGAGGGGCCCCACATGGATTGTCAGCACAAATTCTGGATTTGTCCTTTTATTCGAAATGAATCTTAATAGATTCAGCTTCACTTCCTGACAATTGCTATGAAGTTCATGAATCAGGATCATAAAATGTTAGCTTCCAACGTCTTCTGAAACTGGCACTTATCTTCTTATCTTTGTAAAAGTCTTCCCTTTTAATACATTCCCTTTTTAGTATTTAGCCAAATGAATAAGAAAATTTCTCAGAAATCTGTTGTTAATGTTACACAGTTTAAGAAAAGTCTATATATTAAATGGTAGCACCAAGATGTCAGTGCAGGAGAGTGTACATTCAACCCCAATGGTTCCAGGTTTTCAGGGATCATTTTGATATTAGCGTCATGGCCAATGGTTACAGGTCAACTTTCAGGGTTAGTAGGGTTGGTGTTAAATTCAAGGGTTGATTTACTAAAATTGGAGAGTGCAAAATCTGGTGCAGCTGTGCACAGTAGCTAATCAGCTTTTAACTTCAACTTGTTAAATTTAGCTTTGACAAAAAAAAAAACTGGAAGCTAATTGTTTTCGATGCAGAGCTGCACCAGGTTTAGCACTCTCCAGTTTTAGTAAATCAACCTCTTAGTATTTATGCGGATCATGTGTTACATTTTGGGGTGTTAGGTCAAGGGTTAAGGTAAGTGTCAGGGTCTAATTTATGGTCAAGTGTATTTGTTGGGAGGGGTTAGAGAAAGGTGATAACTAGGGATGGGCCGAACACCCCCCGGTTCGGTTCGCACCAGAACATGCAAACAGGCAAAAAATTCTATGGAACACGAACATGAAAAATCAAAAGTGCTAATTTTAAAGGCTTATATGCATGGTATTGTCTTAAAAAGTATTTGGGGACCCGGGTCCTGCCCCAGGGATCAATGCATCAATGCATCAATGCAATGTATCAATCCAAAAAAAAGTTTTAAAAACGGACGTTTTTTCGGGAGCAGTGATTTTAATAATGCTTAAAGTAAAACAATAAAAGTGTAATATTCCTTTAAATTTCGTACCTGGGGGGTGTCTATAGTATGCCTGTAAAGTGGCGCATGTTTTCCGTGTTTACAACAGTCCGAGAGCAAAATGACATTTCTAAAGGAAAGAAAGTAATTCAAAAGTACTAGCGGCTATAATGAATTGTCGGTCCTGACTCCCGGCAATACACATAAAAGTTCATAAAACACAAACACACAAAAGTTGATAAAAATGGCACAGAAAATTGGGCCTTAGGTGTTGGTGGTGCCAGAACACTGTAACCCCTCACAGTTACTCTTGTTGGGTGCAGGAACAGACCCTACTGTTAAATATTATTTCAAATATTGTAATTACATGCCCCTGTTAAACAGGGGCAGAAAAATGTGGCCTTTGGGGGTGGTGGTGGTGCCACAACACTGTAAGCCCTCACAGTTACTCTTGGTGGGTGCAAGAACGGGCCCTGCTGTGAAATATTAGATCAAGAATTGTAATTACATGCCCCTGTTAAACAGGGGAAGAAAAATTTGGCCTTTGGTGGTGGTGGTGCCACAAAACTGTAAGCCCTCACAGTTACTCTTGGTGGGCGCAGGAACGGGCCCTGCTGTGAAATATTTGATCAAAAATTGTAATTACAATACAGTGCACCCTTAGTGCAGTTGCTACTACTTTCCTGGTGGTGTACACAGTAGACAATACAGTGCAGCTGTAGTGCAGTTGCTACTATACTTCTGGTGGTGTACACAGTACACAATACAGTGTAGTGTAGTGTTGCAAAACAAAATATACACCATGTCCGGAAGGCCACCAAGGAGAGGCAGATGCTCAAAGGCCACTAAAAGAGTGGATACAAAGCCATCCTCATCCTCCTCATCCTCTGTCGCCCAGGCTCAGAGTAGTTTGCCTTCCAACACAGCTGCCAAAGCGGCCTATTCCACTGTCCACAGTCACTCCTTCCTTAGCCCCACCATCATGCACGAAGGAGTCCCCAGAATTATTCGACCACAGTGTCGGGTACATGCTGCTGGAGGATGCGCAGCAATTTGAAGGCTCCGATGTTGGTTCCCAGGTTCAGGAAGGGAGTAACGTGAGCCTAGAGAGGGGGGGTGCCCAAGAAGGACAAGAAACTGGCAGTCATGTTCCCCCAGCTGCAGCATACTGCCAAGTTTGCTCCAGTTATAAGGTGGGAGGGGATGGTAAGGTCACGGACTGTCCTTGGGTGCCTGAGAGAAGAGAGGAGGAGGAGGGGGCACAACTCCAATGAGGCAGGATTTCCTCTAGGGGGCAGCTTAAGGGCAGCCACCCTACTGCATCACACCGCATTAGCTCCGCTAATTATGAAAATATTTCATAGCAGGGCCCGTTTCTGAGCGCCATAAGAGTATCTGGGAGGGGTTACAGTGTTATGGCACCACCACCACCAAAGGCCCAATTTCTGCCCCTGCCTCAGCAACAGAAAAAAAAAGGAAAAGCTTGCCCTAAGGCATCCTGCAGAGGATGCATCATGTCCACAACCAGCACTGTTGACTGTAGACACAGAGGCTGCTTGCCCTCTTTTAGTGGCCTGTGAGCGTCTACCTCTCCTTGGTGGCCTTCCGGACATGATGTATATTTTGTTTTGCAACACCACACTACACTATATTGTGTATGATGTACAAAACCAGAAGTGTAGTAGCAACTGCAATATGGCTACACTGTATTGTGTAATGTGTACACCACCAGAAGTGTAGTAGAAACAGCACACCACGAAATGCACTGTAGATATAGGCTACTCTGGATGCAGAGTATATATATACTAGACTGTATATAAATATTAATACACTGCCTGAAGTATATTAGAAATAGTACACCACGGAATGAACTGTAGATATAGGCTACACTGGATGCAGAGTATATATATATATATATATATATATATATATATATATATATATATATATAGATAGATATATATAGATATATCTATATATATATATATATATATATATTAGACTGTATATATACAGTCAGCAGCTAGTATAGCCGCTAGCAATAATCACTGTCTTCTCCTGGCAGGGCGGCTTCCCCCACCCCCTCACTGAGAGAATACAGTGGTTGAGCAGGATTGATTCCCCTCTCAACACCATCAGAGAATTGAGCTAATTTCTTTCCTGCAGTCCATGGTGGCAGAAAATAAATTTGCTCCACGTATGGGCTGCTTAAATGTACTTTTGTGACTCACAAGAGAAGTATGGCCAACAAAGCTTTGCCTATACTTCTCTTTTAAGTATCAGCTGCAAAGACCAACATGTCTTTAGACATTTTACATCATTGTTCTTAGTCATAAGGGTTAAGTCTATGAGTAGGTTGTTTTTGAGTAGCGTTGATTGATATGGTTGGTATCATGATCAGTTTAAGCCTAGGCATTGAGAATCACATTGTTTTACTTGCCAAAAGCCCAAAACCAAGAACTACCAGTGGGTAGGGATGAGCCGAACACCCCCCGGTTCGGTTCGCACCAGAACCCGCGAACGGACCGCAAGTTCGCACGAACGTTAGAACCCCATTGACGTCTATGGGACTCGAACGTTCGAAATCAAAAGTGCTCATTTTAAAGGCTAATTTGCATGGTATTGTCCTAAAAAGGGTTTGGGGACCCGGGTCCTACCCCAGGGGACATGTATCAATGCAAAAAAAACTTTTAAAAACGGCCGTTTTTTCGGGAGCAGTGATTTTAATGATGCTTAAAGTAAAAAAAAAAAAGTGAAATATTCCTTTAAATATCGTACCTGGGGGGTGTCTATAGTATGCCTGTAAAGTGACGCGTGTTTCCCATGTTTAGAACAGTCCCTGCACCAAATGTCATTTTTAAAGGAAAAAATCTCATTTAAAACTGCTTGCAGGTTTAATGTCATGTCGGGTCATGGCAATATGGATGAAAATCAGTGAGACAAACGGCATGGGTACCCCCCAGTCCATTACCAGGCCCTTTGGGTCTTGTATGGATATTAAGGGGAACCCCGCACCCAAATTAAAATAAGGAAAGGTCCCTATATACTCTGAACAGCAGTATACAGGCGGTGCAAACAAGACAGGGACTGTAGGTTTGTTGTTAAGTAGAATCTGTTTGTAATTTTGAACATTTTTAATGTGTTTAGCTCCAGCCAAAAAATCTTTTCTAAGCTTTTTGGAAAACATAGGGAAGGGTTATCACCCCTGTGACATTTGTTTTGCGTCTTTCCTCCTCTTCAGAAGATTTCACCTCACTTTTTTGTCCCAATGAAAAATGTTTTTTGAAAATTTGGGTTTTTTTGTGGAACAAGGATTGGAAAGCATCAGTGGAAAGGAAAAATTGTTTTCCCATATTAACTCTTACAGGAGAGAATTTCCCTTCCTTAGGGGTAGATTTCATCTCACTTCCTGTTGTCTCCTTCCGTTTGCAAGTAGGAGTCGTTTGTAAGTTAGATGTTTGAAAGTAGGGTCCTGCCCTATATACTCAGCAGAAATTTGGGCCTTAGGTGTTGCTGTGGCCAAAACACTGTAAGCCCTCACAGGGCCCTGCTGTGAAATATTAGATCAAGAATTGTAATTACATGCCCCTGTTGAACAGGAGCTGAAAAATTAGGCCTTAGGCACTGGTGCTGGTGCCACAACACTGCAACCCCTCACAGACACTCTAGTTGGAACGCAGGAACGAGCCCTGCTGCAAAGTATTGCATCAAAAATTGTAATTACACGCCCCTGTTAGACAGGGGCAGAAAAATTGGGTCTTAGGCACTGGTGCTGGTGCCACAACACTGCAACCCCTCACAGACACTCTAGTTGAAACGCAGGAACAAGCCCTGCTGCAAAGTATTGCATCAAAAATTGTAATTACACGCCCCTGTTAGACAGGGGCTGAAAAATTGGGTCTTAGGCACTGGTGCTGGTGCCACAACACTGCAACCCCTCACAGACACTCTAGTTGGAATGCAGGAACGAGCCCTGCTGCAAAGTATTACATCAAAAATTGTAATTACACGCCCCTGTTAAACAGGGGCTGAAAAATTGTGCCTTAGGCACTGGTGGTGGCGCCCAGAACCAAAAATGTTCTTACAAGCTATCAGCGTGATGATTGAGGAGGAAGAGGATAATTACTCAGGGATAGTCACTCAGCATCAGCATAGGCAGTCTTTGAAGGGATCTGAGATTTAAAAAAAAATTATTCGGTTACATCTGCATCAGGTGCTTGGTAGCTGGTGGTGATCCAAGACTGATTCATTTTTATGAAGGTCAGCCGATCGACCGAGTCGGTGGACAGACGCACCCTGTGATCGGTTACCACGCCTCCAGCAGCACTGAATGTGCGTTCCGAAAGAACGCTGGATGCAGGACAGGCCAGTAGCTCAATTGCATACTGTGCAAGCTCTGGCCAGTGATCCATCCTCAAGACCCAGTAACCCAGAGGATTTTCGGTGGGAAAGGTGTCCAAGTCTGATCTTGCCCCTAGGTATTCCTGCACCATGTAAAACAGACGCTGGCGATGGTTGCTGGAACCGATCATACCTTGGGGCTGCGGACCAAAAAATTGTCTGAACGCATCGGTCAGACGGCCACCTTCTCCACCGCTCCTTCTTTGACTGACCGAAGCCTCAGCAACACGTTGTCCAGAAACAGGAGTTTGTAACCTCCCAGTCTCTGGGAACGCGTTGCACAGACCTTTCTGCAAGGCCTCCCGAAGATGTTTCATCCTCTGCTCCCTCTGCGATGGCAAGATAAGGTCCGCAACCTTACCCTTGTAACGTGGATCAAGGAGGGTTGCCAGCCAGTATTGGTCCTTCTCCTTGATACCACGAATACGAGGATCCTTACGCAGGCTTTGCAGGATCAGGGAGGCCATGCAGCGTAGGTTTGCTGAGGCATTCGGTCCGGAGTCCTCTGGGTCACTAAGGACAACAACGTCCGCAGCCACCTCCTCCCAGCCACGTACAAGTCCATGTGTTCCTTGGGACTGATCCCTTAAAGACTGCTGATGCTGAGTGCCAGGCTCCACCTCCATACTGACACAATCTTCCTCCTCCTCCTCCTCCTCCTCCTCGTCCTCTTCCTGTGTGATCGGCGGGCACGCAGGAACACTGTCTGGATAAAGGGGGCCTTGAGAGCTAAGGAAGTCCTCCTCTTCCTGCCTCTGTTCTGCCTCAAGTGCCCTGTCCATTATTCCACGCAGCGTGTGCTCCAACAGGTGGACAAGGGGGACAGTGTCACTGATGCATGCACTGTCAGTGCTCACCATCCTCGTGGCCTCCTCGAATGGTGACAGGACAGTGCATGCATCCCTGATCATGGCCCACTGGCGTGGGGAAAAAAAACCAAGGTCCCCTGACCCTGTCCTGGTGCCATAGTCGCACAGGTACTCATTGATGGCCCTCTGCTGCGTGTGCAGCCGCTGCAGCATGGCCAACGTCGAGTTCCACCTGGTGGGCATGTCACAGATTAGGCGGTTCTTGGGCAGGTTAAACTCCTTTTGGAGGTCCGTCAGCCGAGCACTGGCATTATATGACCGGCGGAAATGCACACAGACTTTCCTGGCCTGCCTCAGGACATCCTGTAAGCCCGGGTACCTGCCCAAGAACCGCTGCACCACCAAGTTAAGGACGTGAGCCAAACAGGGCACATGGGTCAGTTGTCCCTGTCGGAGGGCAGAGAGGAGGTTGGTGCCATTGTCGCAAACCACCATTCCTGCCTTAAGTTGGCGTGGCGTCAACCACCTCTGAACCTGCCCCTGCAGAGCTGACAGAACCTCTGCCCCAGTGTGGCTCCTGTCCCCCAAGCACACCAGCTCAAGCACCGCATGGCATCTTTTGGCCTGCGTACTTGCGTAGCCCCTTGAACGCCTACGGAGCACCGCTGGTTCCGAGGAAGAGGCCATGGAGGAAGAAGAAGAGGAGGGGGTGGAGGAGAGAGGTGTGTCACAATCAGCATTTTGGAGGCGTGGTGGCGGAACAACCTCCAACACTACTGCACCTTGTCCTGCATCCTTCCCAGCTGCCAGCAGAGTCACCCAATGCGCCGTGAAACTTAAGTAACGTCCCTGTCCATGCCTGCTGGACCATGAGTCAGCGGTAATATGCACCTTACCGCTGACCGCCCTGTCCAGCGAGGCATGGACATTGCCTTCCACATGCCGGTAGAGAGCCGGAATCGCCTTCCGTGAGAAAAAGTGGCGTTTGGGTACCTGCCACTGAGGAACCGCACATTCCACAAACTCACGGAAGGGGGCAGAGTCTACCAACTGAAAAGGCAGCAGTTGAAGTGCTAGCAATTTTGCCAAGCTAGCATTCAACCGCTGGGCATGTGGATGGCTGGGAGCAAACTTCTTTCGGCGGTGCAGCAGCTGGGGCAGGGAAATTTGCCTGGTACAATCTGACGTCGGTGTACCAAAAGCAGATTGCCCATAAGTACTTGGCTGTGACACACCTAATTCTACACCTTCATTCCTCTCACTGCAGGTCGCAGAGAGGACTGAAGGTCTAGTGGGGTTGGAAATCTCAGCTGATGAGGAGCAAGGAGAGATCGTCTTTGTTCTTTGGTGTGGGTCTTTTAGATACGCTTGCCAACGAACTGCATGGCAGGTCAACATATGTCTGGTCAAGCATGTGGTACCCAAGCGGGAGATGTTTTGGCCACGCGAGATACGCTTGAGACATATATTGCAAATAGCAGCGGTGCGATCTGATGCACTCGTCTCAAAAAAGGCCCACACCAAAGAACTTTTTGAATAACGCGCAGAGACTGCAGCGCCCTGCACATGTGGAGCTTTGGGGTGTGATGCAGTCAATGTGCTGCCCTTAGGCTGGCCCCTGGAGGGCATCCTGCCTAGTTGGTGATGTGCCACCTCCTCCTCCTCCTCCTCCTCCTCCTCCTCCTCTCTCCTATCAGGCACCCACGTTGAGTCAGTGACCTCATCATCCCCTCCCTCCTCATCACTGGAGCAAACCTGGCAGTATGCTGCAGCAGGGGGAGCATGACTGCCAGATTGCTGTCCTTCTTGGGCACCCCCTCTGTCCGTGCTCATGTTACTGCCTTCATTGAGCTCAGTATCATCATCAGAGCCTTCCAAACGCTGGGCATCCTCCTGGAGCATGTACCCAACACTGTGGTCAAACAGTTCGAGGGAATCCTCATGAGGACATGGTGGAGCTAGGGAAGGAGTCACTGATGACATTGAGCTGAGGGAAGAGGCCGCTGCTTTGCCAGACAAAGCACCCTGGGCATGGGTGAGAGAGGATGAGGAGGATGAGGACGGCTTGGTCATCCACTCGACCAAGTCTTCCGCATGTTGCGGCTCAACACGGCCAGCTGCCGAAAAAAAGGCCAAGCGTGTCCCATGGCCACGTGCTGATGAGGATGCACCGTCTCCACGACCAGCACTAGACACAGAGCCTGCTTGCCCTCTCTTATTGGCTTGTGACTGTCTGCCTCTCCTTCTTGGCCTTCCAGACATACTAATGGCCTGTAGCTGCACTAAGCTGGGATAGAACACCTGTAATTTTCTTCAGGTAGCTTTATATACTGTAACCAGACAAGCCTGCCTGTCAGTAGGAAGATAACAGGAACGGATCTAGCTGAACACTGTGAGCAGGACGTACTGCACTAAATGTATATAGCAGGAACGGATCTAGCTGAACACTGTGAGCAGGACGCACTGCACTGAATGTAAATAGCAGCAACGGATCTAGCTGAACACTGTGAGCAGGACGCACTGCACTGAATGTAAACAGCAGGAACGGATGTAGCTAAACACTGTGAGCAGGACGCACTGCACTGAATGTAAATAGCAGGAACGGATCTAGCTGAACACTGTGAGCAGGACGCACTGCACTGAATGTAAATAGCAGGAACGGATCTAGCTGAACACTGTGAGCAGCACGCACTGCACTGAATGTAAATAGCAGGAACGGATCTAGCTGAACACTGTGAGCAGGACGCACTGCACTGAATGTAAATAGCAGGAACGGATCTAGCTGAACACTGTGAGCAGGACGCACTGCACTGAATGTAAATAGCAGGAACGGATCTAGCTGAACACTGTGAGCAGGACGCACTGCACTGAATGTAAACAGCAGGAACGGATGTAGCTAAACACTGTGAGCAGGACGCACTGCACTGAATGTAAATAGCAGGAACGGATCTAGCTGAACACTGTGAGCAGGACGCACTGCACTGAATGTAAATAGCAGGAACGGATCTAGCTGAACACTGTGAGCAGCACGCACTGCACTGAATGTAAATAGCAGGAACGGATCTAGCTGAACACTGTGAGCAGGACGCACTGCACTGAATGTAAATAGCAGGAACGGATCTAGCTGAACACTGTGAGCAGGACGCACTGCACTGAATGTAAATAGCAGGAACGGATCTAGCTGAACACTGTGAGCAGGACGCACTGCACTGAATGTAAATAACAGGAACGGATCTAGCTGAACACTGTGAGCAGGACACACTGTACTAAATGTAAATAGTCTAGCTGCCTGACCGTGGTACTAATAGGATCAAAAAGAACACCTGTAATTTTCTTCAGGTAGCTTTATATACTGTAACCAGACAAGCCTGCCTGTCAGTAGGAAGATAACAGGAACGGATCTAGCTGAACACTGTGAGCAGGACGTACTGCACTAAATGTATATAGCAGGAACGGATCTAGCTGAACACTGTGAGCAGGACGCACTGCACTGAATGTAAATAGCAGCAACGGATCTAGCTGAACACTGTGAGCAGGACGCACTGCACTGAATGTAAATAGCAGGAACGGATCTAGCTGAACACTGTGAGCAGGACGCACTGCACTGAATGTAAATAGCAGGAACGGATCTAGCTGAACACTGTGAGCAGGACGCACTGCACTGAATGTAAATAACAGGAACGGATCTAGCTGAACACTGTGAGCAGGACACACTGTACTAAATGTAAATAGTCTAGCTGCCTGACCGTGGTACTAATAGGATCAAAAAGAACACCTGTAATTTTCTTCAGGTAGCTTTATATACTGTAACCAGACAAGCCTGCCTGTCAGTAGGAAGATAACAGGAACGGATCTAGCTGAACACTGTGAGCAGGACGTACTGCACTAAATGTATATAGCAGGAACGGATCTAGCTGAACACTGTGAGCAGGACGCACTGCACTGAATGTAAATAGCAGCAACGGATCTAGCTGAACACTGTGAGCAGGACGCACTGCACTGAATGTAAATAGCAGGAACGGATCTAGCTGAACACTGTGAGCAGGACGCACTGCACTGAATGTAAACAGCAGGAACGGATGTAGCTAAACACTGTGAGCAGGACGCACTGCACTGAATGTAAATAGCAGGAACGGATCTAGCTGAACACTGTGAGCAGGACGCACTGCACTGAATGTAAATAGCAGGAACGGATCTAGCTGAACACTGTGAGCAGCACGCACTGCACTGAATGTAAATAGCAGGAACGGATCTAGCTGAACACTGTGAGCAGGACGCACTGCACTGAATGTAAATAGCAGGAACGGATCTAGCTGAACACTGTGAGCAGGACGCACTGCACTGAATGTAAATAGCAGGAACGGATCTAGCTGAACACTGTGAGCAGGACGCACTGCACTGAATGTAAACAGCAGGAACGGATGTAGCTAAACACTGTGAGCAGGACGCACTGCACTGAATGTAAATAGCAGGAACGGATCTAGCTGAACACTGTGAGCAGGACGCACTGCACTGAATGTAAATAGCAGGAACGGATCTAGCTGAACACTGTGAGCAGCACGCACTGCACTGAATGTAAATAGCAGGAACGGATCTAGCTGAACACTGTGAGCAGGACGCACTGCACTGAATGTAAATAGCAGGAACGGATCTAGCTGAACACTGTGAGCAGGACGCACTGCACTGAATGTAAATAGCAGGAACGGATCTAGCTGAACACTGTGAGCAGGACGCACTGCACTGAATGTAAATAACAGGAACGGATCTAGCTGAACACTGTGAGCAGGACACACTGTACTAAATGTAAATAGTCTAGCTGCCTGACCGTGGTACTAATAGGATCAAAAAGAACACCTGTAATTTTCTTCAGGTAGCTTTATATACTGTAACCAGACAAGCCTGCCTGTCAGTAGGAAGATAACAGGAACGGATCTAGCTGAACACTGTGAGCAGGACGTACTGCACTAAATGTATATAGCAGGAACGGATCTAGCTGAACACTGTGAGCAGGACGCACTGCACTGAATGTAAATAGCAGCAACGGATCTAGCTGAACACTGTGAGCAGGACGCACTGCACTGAATGTAAATAGCAGGAACGGATCTAGCTGAACACTGTGAGCAGGACGCACTGCACTGAATGTAAATAGCAGGAACGGATCTAGCTGAACACTGTGAGCAGGACGCACTGCACTGAATGTAAATAACAGGAACGGATCTAGCTGAACACTGTGAGCAGGACACACTGTACTAAATGTAAATAGTCTAGCTGCCTGACCGTGGTACTAATAGGATCAAAAAGAACACCTGTAATTTTCTTCAGGTAGCTTTATATACTGTAACCAGACAAGCCTGCCTGTCAGTAGGAAGATAACAGGAACGGATCTAGCTGAACACTGTGAGCAGGACGTACTGCACTAAATGTATATAGCAGGAACGGATCTAGCTGAACACTGTGAGCAGGACGCACTGCACTGAATGTAAATAGCAGCAACGGATCTAGCTGAACACTGTGAGCAGGACGCACTGCACTGAATGTAAATAGCAGGAACGGATCTAGCTGAACACTGTGAGCAGGACGCACTGCACTGAATGTAAACAGCAGGAACGGATGTAGCTAAACACTGTGAGCAGGACGCACTGCACTGAATGTAAATAGCAGGAACGGATCTAGCTGAACACTGTGAGCAGGACGCACTGCACTGAATGTAAATAGCAGGAACGGATCTAGCTGAACACTGTGAGCAGCACGCACTGCACTGAATGTAAATAGCAGGAACGGATCTAGCTGAACACTGTGAGCAGGACGCACTGCACTGAATGTAAATAGCAGGAACGGATCTAGCTGAACACTGTGAGCAGGACGTACTGCACTAAATGTATATAGCAGGAACGGATCTAGCTGAACACTGTGAGCAGGACGCACTGCACTGAATGTAAATAGCAGGAACGGATCTAGCTGAACACTGTGAGCAGGACGCACTGCACTGAATGTAAACAGCAGGAACGGATGTAGCTAAACACTGTGAGCAGGACGCACTGCACTGAATGTAAATAGCAGGAACGGATCTAGCTGAACACTGTGAGCAGGACGCACTGCACTGAATGTAAATAGCAGGAACGGATCTAGCTGAACACTGTGAGCAGCACGCACTGCACTGAATGTAAATAGCAGGAATGGATCTAGCTGAACACTGTGAGCAGGACGCACTGCACTGAATGTAAATAGCAGGAACGGATCTAGCTGAACACTGTGAGCAGGACGCACTGCACTAAATGTAAATACCAGGAACGGATCTAGCTGAACACTGTGAGCAGGACGCACTGCACTGAATGTAAATAGCAGGAACGGATCTAGCTGAACACTGTGAGCAGGACGCACTGCACTGAATGTAAATAGCAGGAACGGATCTAGCTGAACACTGTGAGCAGCACGCACTGCACTGAATGTAAATAGCAGGAACGGATCTAGCTGAACACTGTGAGCAGGAAGCACTGTACTGAATGTAAATAGCAGGAACGGATCTAGCTGAACACTGTGAGCAGGACACACTGCACTGAATGTAAATAGTCTAGATAGAAGATAACAGGAACGGATCTAGCTAAACTGAATACAGTGTATATATATATATGCAACACCTGGGATGCATATATATACACAATACACTGTAAGTGCAGCTAACTGACTGACTGTTCTGCCTAATCTATCTAACTCAAATCAAATGACACTGTCTCTCTCTCTCTCTATCGCTCAGCACACCGGAACACACACTACACAGGGCCGCCGTGCAGGCGGCCTTATATAGTGTGGGGTGTGTACTAAATCCCCTGAGCCATAATTGGCCAAAGCCACCCTGGCTTTGGCCAATTACAGCTCTCTCTACTGACGGCGCTGTGATTGGCCAAGCATGCGGGTCATAGTGCATGCTTGGCCAATCATCAGCCAGCAATGCACTGCGATGCCGCAGTGAATTATGGGCCGTGACGCGCCACACGAATTTGGCGCGAACGGCCCATATCGTTCGCAATTCGACGGACGGTCGAACAGCCGATGTTCGAGTCGAACATGGGTTCGACTCGAACACGAAGCTCATCCCTACCAGTGGGTAAAACCTCTACCGATATTAAACTGTACCTATCATAATTACCAGTATTGGAGTTGCCATTCTTGTCTTGTTTCAAAGATTCATGGTCCAGGGATGTCATCCTTCCTTCATTACGCAACCAGAGAAAGTATGCAGTAATAAAGTATTGGGTCACCTAATATGTACAGTATCTCACAAAAGTGAGTACACCTCTCACATTTTTTGTACATATTTATTATATCTTTTCATGTAACAATACTAAAGAAATGACACTTTGCTACAATTTAAAGTAATGAGCGTACAGCTTGTATAACAGAGTAAATTTGCTGTCCTCTCAAAGTAACTCAACACACAGCCATTAATGCTGGCAACAAAAGTAAGTACACACCTAAGTAAAAATGTCCAAATTGGGCCCAAAGTGTCAATATTTTGTGTGGCCACTATTGTTTTCCCAGCACTGCCTAAACCCTCTTGGACATGGAGTTCACCAGAGCTTCACAGGTTGCCACCGGAGTCCTCTTCCACTCCTTCTTGATGACATCATGGAGCTGGTGGATGTTAGAGACCTTGCGCTCCTCCACCTTCCCTTTGAGGATACCCCACAGATGCTCCATAGAGTTTAGGTCTGGAGACATGCTTGGCCAGTCCATCACCTTTACCCTCAGCTTCTTTAGCAAGGCAGTGGTCATCTTGGAGGTGTGTTTGGGGTCATTATCATGTTGGAATACTGCCCTGCGGCCCAGTCTCCGAAGGGACAGGATCATGCTCTGCTTCAGTATGTCACAGTACATGTTGGCATTCATGGTTCCCTCAATGAACTGTAGCTCCCCAGTGCCGACAGCACTCATGCAGCCCCAGACCATGACACTCCCACCACCTTACTTGACTGTAGGCAAGACACACTTGTCTTTGTACTCCTCATCTGGTTGCTGCCACACATGCTTGACACCAACTGAACCAAATACGTTTTTCTTGGTCTCATCAGACCTCAGGACATGGTTCCAGTAATCCATGTCCTTAGTCTGCTTGTCTTCAGCAAACAGTTTGCGGGCTCTCTTGTGCATCATCTTTAGAAGAGGCTTCCTTCTGGGACAACAGCCATGCAGACCAATTTAATGCAGTGTGCGGCGTATGGTCTGAGCACTGACAGGCTGACCCTCCACCCCTTCAACCACTGCAGCAATGCTGGCAGCACTCATAGGTCTATTTCCCAAAGACAACCTCTGGATATGCACTAGAGTGCACTCTACTTCTTTGGTCAACCATGGTGAGGCCTGTTCTGAGTGGAACCTGTCCTGTTAAACATTTTCACTTAGGGGTGTACTCACTTTTTTTGGCTGCAGTTTAGACATTAATGGCTGTGTGTTGAGTTATTTTGAGGGGACAGCAAATTTACACTGTTATACAAGCTGCACACTCACTACGTTACATTGTAGCAAAGTGTCATTTCTTTAGTGTTGTCACATGAAAAGATATAATAAAATATTTCAAAAAATGTGAGGGGTGTACTCACTTTTGTTCATTCTGGGACAACACAGATGACACAATAAAAATTACAGCTCTATAATATGTATGCTAAAAAATGACGTCAATAATAAGTCAATGACGGTAGCTCGCATATTTCTATTCTGCCTGTTCTGTTTAAGCAGCCTCTGCTTACCTTAGAGACTGTGAAGCATTTGCTCAGGTACCAAATTACTGAGTACTACAGTTGCACTGAGGGTTTCATGAGCAACATCAAAAGGTGCAGAAAGCCACATGTGGTCACAAGCATCCACTTTTGGATCAATACTCTACAGACTCTGCTATGACATGTTGCTAGACTCTACATTTGTCCTTCCCCTTCACTGTTGAAATTCAGTTTTTTGCCCAAATAAACTCATGTAAAATGCAAACCCTAACAATATATGTCCTTTATTTTCTCCTTTTTGGTCTGTTAAATATACCACTAAAACTTTTTTGTTTTGTCTGTTGGATAAATGCAAGGAATTCCTATAGATTTTTGCCAGAAATACTGTAAGTGAAAAACTTTCTGTGCACAAAGATGAGAAGAGGTGTTGGTGATATGGGGAGGTCTGAGTTTTTTGCAATGCATCAGAAATTAAGTATACAGGGCTAACACTATGTGGTTGGTAATTCAGAGATGAAAATATACTGTGTTGGCATGTTAAAGAGGAAGGTAGGAGCCCACTATATTCCTGGCATATTACCAGTTATTTTTCTGTATTTGTGTGTTTGAAAAATAAAACATTGGGGAAATGTACATGTATTGGAGAGATGTATGTAAATGCTATTTTAAAGTTTGCTTTGACACCCACTTTACAATGTTATCCATGCTTTCCACTGATAATAGAAGTATTCTGTAAGTGTACTCAGGTTAGAAGGATAACAACGTCAGTGACAGGACAAAGCGTACGTCGGGAGGTTGACGCTCTGACATCATCGCACTCATCTCTGAATGGGCGCTCGCTTGCCGGCTTGGCAAATGCTCTTTTTAACTACAGTTTTGTACGTTTTTTAACTTATTTTAAATAAAACATCATATTGGATTTACGCTATGGCTGCCTCTCTTCTACCCTTATGTGGCTAATTCGGGGTATGGTTTGATTGGAGTTACGCTCACGGAGGGAGATCGTATGCTGGTTATCAGGACCCATGTTTACATGTTCATCATCCGTAGTATTATCTGGATAAGTGGTGTACCGCCTGACATGGATATTATCCTGAGATGTGCCTTATTTTGCCTTCCATCTGGTAAGCACATATGTTTGGTGGTGGAGGATCACTATACAGGGTGTGTATGTCATTCCACTTTTCCACCTGACTCTCACGGAGAACTACCAGAGGATTCCTCTCACCTCTTCTGCACCTATGAACTTTATATTACATTTATTACGATTTGATGTGTTTTAGACACATTTATGTGGGTTTATTGTTTACACTAATTTTATTGCACACGATTCATTCTTTGCAATTTCAATTTATAGCACAGTTTTTTTTGTTTTTCTTCCTAAGATATCATTATTAGTTTGAATATTAGTTATTATCATCATGTGATGCCTTTTTTCTGAACATTTTGGACTGCTGTCTAATCACAGTCATTTTTCTTTTTCCTGTCTTTTGTCTTTCTTTTCTATTTATTCTTTTCTTCTTATTTTTTCTAGTACCTTTATACCTTTGCTTTTGATATGCTATTTTTATGTGTTCTTTTCTATGCAATATTTGGAACATTAATTATTTAAAAAGGGTATTAAAAAGAGATACATATTGCCAGACTCCTACCACTTTCATTTCAGTAAGATATCAAGAATGTAAAAGTATGTTAATGCAGACATCAAACTTTAAAAACAGCACTATTTAAAAGAATGGCCGATATTTTTAGGTTTATTTATTACACACACTGATGACCGCTTCTCTTTAGAAGTAGAAAAGTTTATTTCATCATGACGCTGGGAAAAAGAAAACAGAAGTTATTCACAGTTTATAATTGTGGCTTCTACAGATTTACAAAAGGCTCAAAATGGAAGAAGTTAACCTTGAAGTGACCCAACTAAGACTCAAACATGCGTGAGTCAGTGTTGTTTTGTAATTCGGGTCCAGTTGTCAGCATGTGCTGCTTTTACTGAAATACCAACAAACAAGCCTAGGCATGTTGATCTTTTTACTATATATTTATTAATGGTTCATTTACATCAGTAACCAAGTTAACAGCTATCATGAGAAATAATTTAGATATTTTGCATTTGTATATCATGGTACACATGAATTCCTATGTAACAGATAAGAAATATATTTGCTTAACCTCCCTGGCGGTATGATTATATCAGATTTTTGATGCTCAAAGTGGTACAATGTTTTGCATGGAAATTTGGCATTTGATAGGCCTGTAATTCTTAGGAATAACACACTTAAATCTGTCCAAACAAGAGTCTAGTAGACACCCCAGGTATGATAAACTTTGAAACATGAAATCATAAATTATAATATAATAAATAACTATAAATAATTATAAGAAATAATATTATAATAATAAAAATTATTCACTAATGTAATCAAATTAAAAACACGAATTTGCATCAGTTGCAGAATTGTCGCTGTCATTACTTTCAGTGTTTGATGACGGATTTCCCCACGAATCACTATCGCTCAATTCTGCAAGTGATTCTAATTTATTATCACTGTTTTCTAGCTGGTCTAAAACCGCTTTTGACGTAAAGGGACACTTTTTGGTTGCAATGGACAATCTCCAGTTTACAGTGCACTATATGTCTAATGTATAAAACAAAGGACAATCAATGCAAACTAAACGTAATGATAAATGCAAGCTGAACACTAAAGGAATTCACCAACCTCAAATAACAATCATTAAACAAATAAGTGCAGCGCAACAAAGAAACTGAGAAATATAAAATAAGACATATAAAATTAGTGAAAAAGTCCATACGATCAAAAACTGGGAATCAATTCCTCTTGATACAGACAGGTCAATCACTTTTCATCACGCATCGAATGTGGTAAGTATAATCATAAGAGTGCGCTTACCAGACAGGGTGGACCCCTTAATTATAGGGGGTCAGACAAGCCTGAGTATACCACTGGTGAGCAGCTACGCTGGATCTCCTTTGCAGGGAAGCCTAATGCCCCGTACACACGGTCGGACATTGATCGGACATTCCGACAACAAAATCCTCGGATTTTTTCCTACGGATGTTGGCTCAAACTTGTTTTGCCTACACACGGTCGCACAAAGTTGTCGGAATTTCCGAACGCCAAGAACGCGGTGACGTCAAGCACGTACGACGAGACTAGAAAAGGCCGGTTCAGAACCAAGCGCAGCACCCTTTGGGCTCCTTTTGCTAATCTCGTGTTAGTAAAAGTTTGGTGAGAGACGATTCACGCTTTTTCAGACTCGTGGCTTTCAGATCATTTTCTGCCGTTCAGTTTGTGCTTGTGGGTTTGTATCTGCTCTTCAGTGCGTGCAAGCAAGTTCCGCGTGACTTTAAGGAGTCATTGTATTCTTGTTCGTTCGTTACTAGTTTTCAGGTCGCTCTTCACAGGCCTTGCTGTTCTTCAGTGCGTTCTGTTACTTTGTTCTGAGCAGCCGACCGTTTTCTAGCCATGTTTCGTATGCGTACTCCTCGTAGAGTTCGTGCTGTGCGGGGGCTTGGTGTTGGGGTCCTGACCTTGACACAAGTCCAGTCCATGAACAGGGTGGGGAGGAGTTCATGGACCAAGAATTGGTTGCTTCAGCGTGACCAGTTCTGTCATATGCCTTTGCTCCGTGAGATCCGTGAGAATAATCCTGATGATTTCAGGAACTTTCTCAGGATGACGGACCCCGTGTTTCACCGTTTGTTGGCTTCGCTGACCCCCTATATCAGCAGGCAGGATACCTGCATGAGGCAAGCCATCACTCCGGAGCAGAGGTTGGTCGCTACCTTGCGGTATTTGGCCACAGGGAGAAGCCTGCAGGACCTCAAGTTCTCGACAGGCATCTCCCCCCAGGCTCTGGGGATCATTATCCCAGAGACCTGTTCTGCCATCATCCAGGTCCTACAGAAGGAGTATATGAAGGTAAGATTTTTATCCTTTTATATCACATTTTATTGTATTGAATGTTTGATAATATATTGTATTTCTTTCCTCATTCCCTAATTACCATGATTGTAATATGCTGTGAATGTCCCATTTGTCCTCATGCATGCTGGATTTTTAGGTAATTATTATTTTAGGTCCTTCATACATATTTGCCCTTCAATAACCTCCCCAGCATGGTGTCCCCTGCCCTATATTCACCTCATGTAGTCACTTAACAATGTATTTTATCAGCTCCATAGTAGTGCTTTACCCCAAACACCCCCTAAAATGTTTGGAAATGTTATTTTTGATTTAAATTCAGGCAGAGGGCCAGAGGCTTTTTTTTGGGGTGTCCCCAAATTTTTTGTAACCCTCCCTCCCCCCAACTGCTAAGTCAGCTGATCCCAATTCTCTATCCTCAATCATCTACCTGCTGACTTTGCCAAACCCATAAACACTATACCCATCTCTTTACTGGTCAGATTTATGGATGAATTCCCCAAAGCATGTAGTGCAAGGGCCTGCCTGTATACTTTCCAATGGTACTGTTTAAATTTTTGGGATCCTATTATTATCTTGATAGGTAATAGCAGAATGTCCAAATGTGCTCAAATGTGTACAGTGTGTATTTATATCTTTGTATTATGACACTTCTTACCTGTCCAGTGGGCTGCCAATAGTGTAACTAAGGAGGGGCTGTTCCAAGTAATACGCTGTATTTAGGCATTCATCTCTCAATGAAGTGAAGAGGGTTACCTGTCCAAGAGTTCCCCCCCCCTATAATGTTAGAAATGGCCCATGAGAGGGGGGGGGGGGATATGATAGGTGTACCTTATACTTTGTTGTTGTTAAATTCCCCTTAATAAATGCTATCTGGAGGTTGACCCATAATGTTTGTGTCTAATCTGCTTGCCAGGTTTCTGTGAAAAAATAGTAATGTTTATTGTTTTTTCCTCAACAGTTTCCTTCCACGCCACAGGAATGGCAGACTGTGGCCTCCCACTTTGCCCAGCGGTGGGACTTTCCTAACTGCGGAGGGGCAATTGATGGGAAACACGTCCACATCGTCCCACCACCCAACTCGGGGTCGTACTATTATAAATACAAGGGGTTTAATAGTATAGTGATGTTGGCGGTGGTGTCGGCTAATTACGACTTCTTGTATGTGGACGTGGGGAAGAATGGCCGGATGTCCGATGGTGGAGTGATCGCCCAGACGGAGTTCTACAGGCGTCTCCAGAATGGCAGCTTGGACTTGCCACCTCCAGAGGACAATGTTGAAGGTCTCCCATTTGTGTTCGTTGCTGATGAAGCATTTGCGCTGGGGGACCACCTGATGCGGCCATTCCCGATGAGGACCCTCACCCCGGAACAGAGGGTTTTTAATTACCGGCTGGCCAGAGCCCGAAGAGTGGTGGAGAACACATTTGGAATCCTGGCCAGCCGGTTCCGATTATTTATGACACCCATCCATATGGCGGAGTATATAATACTTGCCTGCTGTGTTCTCCATAATTTTCTACGAAAACATTCAGCCAACTATGCTGGCTCAGTTGGGCCTGAGGCCGGAATCCCAAATACTTCAACAATGACGGCACTTGAAAGCGGCCGTCCTGGCTTGCCCTCCCTGAATGCCCGTGATGTCCGGTTACGATACCTGGAGTTCTTTGCGGGTAGGGGGGCTCTCAATATGCCAGACAATATGTGACACCTTTTTCAAATAAAAAACAACCAAAAGAAATTCTTGGTGGACATTTACTGCTTGTGTTTGTTTTAGCTGACCCTGACAGAAATGTGTTGAGTGCAGAAAATGTCGTGATTGGGTAACCTTATAAAAAACAGTGTTGGCTGGTACTTCCTAAATGCAAAAACACATTTCACTACAAGTGCACTTGCAACTGCACTGAACCTGCACTTGTAGTGCAAAGAGGATTTGCCCTTAGGAAATAACCCCCATTTGTGCATAAAACAACAATTACATCACCCAAAAGTGTTGTAGTGTTGAGACAATAATCCACACATTCTTGAGTAAGGCACTTTTTTATACCTGCACAATCACATGCGCATTTACCAAAGGTTTTTAAAACAAACCAACATGTTTGTTGTATAAAATGTTTGCAGTAGCATTATGAAAAATCTAAATATCCATTTCAGATAAAACAGGCCTGTGTAAAACCAACAAGAAAGCCAAAAAACTTGAACTTACAAAGTTCACATATGGTAAAACCTGAAGGCTATATCAGACATCAGTATTTAGGAACTGGGTTTGATATAGCATTCAGATGGGGGGAAATCACCCCTGGAAAAGCCAAATTTGGAAGATGCACACCAATTTACGAATGTCAACATGTGCTATCTGCCATCATGGGGGATCAAGGGACGTGTTTTGGGGGAGCAAGCCCTTCCTCAACGCTACTTTATAATTGAAGAAGGGGTTGCACCCCCAAAACGCGTCCATTGATCTCCCGTGATGGCAGATAGCACATGTTGGCACACTGTGTGCATCCTCCAAATTTGGCTTTTATAAACATTGGAAAAATTTGAGTAACCTAAAACAGGTGATTTTGTGGGGTTTAAATTCGCCCCAAAACATCAATGATGTTATTATTTTTTTTAATAACATCAGTGATTTGTTGCTGGATGTTTTGCAATTGGAGATTACATCCCATGATCTCCCCAATCAGTATCTGGGCACTTTCAGATGTGAAACGTTCTGGATCCCGATCACCTAAAAAGAGATAAAGAACAAAAAAAAAAAGGTCTCAAAAATCTGCCAACATCCATCTCTTACCTGAGCCTGTGGTTGCAGACACTCACCTGTTGTGGTGCCAATCTCCACCACATCTTCTTCTTCCTCCTGCTCTTCTTCTTGGGTTGGTGGTATTTCCCCTTCTTCCAGAGGGGGGGGGGGCTCTGGTCTCCTGGGATGAGGAGTGACCTCCGAGTCTTTTCTCCCCTATGTAAAACAAAAATGGTATACTTAGCACACAGATATTTGATGGCAGAACTATAGAAATAGGAAACATTGCTTGGAAGTGGGGTACAATTTTCTATGTTAGCCGAGTTCAAAGATGTATATTTTTTATTGCCCTTTGTCAAGCTGCAATACTTTACCTGTTTGGTACAAGCTTCACAGATGGAGACCCCCCCCTATAGTATACACTGGAGCATCAGTGTGCCCCCCCTAATAAAAATGGTGTTCTTGTGTCCCACACTAGTGCTCCAGTGTCCAGATGTGAAAACAGCTGCTCAGTGTCCTCTCCTTACACACAATCTAGTTTGCATTTCATTCTAGTAACAAACCCATCTACACAAACAAATATTTTGCATCCAAGTAGGCCCAAAAAAAATTTGGGAAAATGCATATGGCCTAAACAATGGTGTTCTAGAGGCCGAAAGAAAAAATGTTTGATACGAACGAATAATGGGCCCATGAACATTAAAGTTGCCCTTTTAAACTTTACAATTACTAAAAGCATATTTAGCAGAACGAACGGAATAAAGACAGAAAGAATATGAACACAGCACAACTACTTACTTTTTTGCAGCACTCTCCGGATCTTTCGGTACTGCTCTGGCTCTCTCAACTTCAGGTCCGACCACCGCTTCCTGAGCTGATCTTTAGATCTTCGTACCCCGAAATTCCGCTCAAGACTCCTGACCACTTTACCAATGATTTTGGCCTTTCTGATGTTGGGGTTGGGGTAAGGCCCATATTTTCCGTCATAGTCGGACTTCTTCATGATGTCGACCATCTCCAACATCTCCCCAAACGACATATTTGTGGCCTTAAAACGTCTCCTTCTGGATCGGGACGTGCCTGGATCCGGGCTTTCCTCCTCCTCCTCGTTGATATAATTATCACGCACCTGTTGTAACTCCGCCATCATGCTCTTCCCCCACTGCGCCGAACGAAAAGGGGCGGGGAATAGAATAGAAAGAACGTCAGGGGCGGGCGGAGTTACACACATGCGCAGTGTGTATAAAGCGTAACACGCGTGCGTATTACGTACGATCTGTGAGCGGAGGAAGGAGCATTGGACGCGCCGATCGTAAGAACGAAGGTAAGAGACAAACTTGGGCCTATACTGCTTCTAGATTGAGGCCTATATTGTAACAAGATTAGGAGAGTTTGGTGTGACATTAGGCTTTGTCTTGTGTTGTGTCTTGCAGTGAACATGAATATCTTAATGAGAGATACTGACTTCATGTCACTATTCATTGATATGCTAAGGGAGCTGCCCTGTCTGTGGGAGATTACCCACCCCCATTTCAAAAACCAAGCAAAGAGGAAGGCAGCACTGGAGCAATTGTGTGAAATTGTGAAGCAGGTGATCCCCACGGCAGACATCACTTATTTAAAGATATTAATTGGTTGCCTGAGGAGCACATATCTGAGGGAGCGCAAGAAAGTCCTGGATTCACAGAGATCCGGAGCAGCAGATGACATCTATGTCCCTAGGATGTTGTACTACGACAGGCTGCACTTTCTGGCAGGCCAGACTGAACCCAGGCCATCCCTCTCAAGTCTTCCTTCCACGCTTCCTTCCCCCCCGGCTGAGGCTTCTGATGCCCAACCTGGGCCTTCCAGGCCATATGTGGAGGAGCCCAGATTGAGCCAGGTATAGCATTCCTCTAAATATTTCTGCTTGTCCAATCAATGATGTTAACTAGATGTTAGTTGGGAGTACTAATTTAGGATTGCGATTGATGATGCAAAAACTAAAACCATGTCCTTTTTTCATACACAGGGAAGTCTCAGCCAGGAGGTGGCTGATCTGCAGGTCCCTCCACCCCCCCTGAAAACAGAAAGTGGCAGAAGGAGGAGTAGCCTAGAGGAGGCGGCTATCAGATTTTTTTGGAGGGCTACAGAGGTCCTGGGAGCACCACACACCAGGCAGGAGAACCTTGCGGCATTCATTGCCTATAAAATGCAGAGGATGGAGGAGGGCCAACAAGCCATGTGTCAGGCCCTCATATCAGAGGCTCTGGCGAAAGGTGTGAGGGGCCAACTTACACCTCACACACAGCTTTGGGATGGTCCTCCTCCTCCTCCTGCAGGTCCTCCTCCTCCTCCTCCCTCTCCTCCAGGGCCTCCCAGTCCTCCTCCAGGTCCTCCCAGTCCTCCTCCTCCAGGTCCTCCCAGTCCTCCTCCTCCTCCAGGTCCTACTCCTCCTCCTGCCACATGTCCTACTGCACAGCCACAGCCCGGAAGGAAGTGTGAAAGGAAGACCAGAGAGTGAGGACCCTGGATCCAGTCTGGTCGGCCAAAAGATGCAGCCTCTTGTGGTACCACAGCCTGGGGACACTGATGTCATCTGCTGCTATCCGAGTCTCTGTGAATCCCGGACCAGACTGCCCTCCCTTATATATGGACTCCTCAGGCCACCAATTTTGAGGTTTAAGAATTGATGTCTGCCGTGGGGGTCCCAGGCTTCACTAATTTCTCTTGTTGATCCAGTGTTGCCTTCCTCTTTGTTTGGTTCTGATCCCTTAATAAAGGATTTTTGTTTTGAATTATACTCTCCTATGTGTTTTACTTCAAAAATGACAGTTTGTTTGTGAGGATTCAGGTACATTTCAAATATACAATGTGAAATGAACAAGGGACGCCAACAACAAAAAATCTCATGGAGATTAAATAATAAAAAATATCAATGGTGTTGGGGTAACTTGCCACACAAAACACACACAAAAATATTCTGGAGTAAAAATAAAAATAACATTGAACAAAGATCAGCCTTGGAAAAAATCCAAACATTAAAGAAAAAAAAAGGCTTAAAAGCCAAAAAAAAAATCCAAAAAAAATATAAAACTGTCAGATGTGACAACTAATAACAATATATTGAGGGAATCCCACTAAAAAAACACAAATAAAAATTTGTGAGAAGTGTGTGTGAATATGAGCAGCAAAACGACTTAATTCTTGTCACATTCTAAAGAAGAAGAGAGTGCGCTGTATTAAACCATTTTTTACATTGCAGCGTGACGAAAGTGCTGTATCCATTGCGAACGCTAAGTTTACCAGAACGAGCTGTCCCGTGTCGGAATTTCTTCTGAGCATGCGTGGCACTTTGTGTGTCGGAAAAGGCCACACACGGTTGGAATTGACGCGATCGGATTTTGTTGTCGGAAAATTTTATCTCCTGCTGTCCAACTTTGTGTGTCGGAAAATCCGATGGAAAATGTCCGATGGAGCCCACACACGGTCGGAATTTCCGACAACACGCTCCGATCGGACATATTCCATCGGAAAATCCGACCGTGTGTACGGGGCATTAGTGTGCCACTGGTGAACAGCTAAGCTGGATCTCTTTTGCAGGGTCTCATCTGCAGGGAATGATCATCGGTTGTCCAGGGTAAATCCGTACCTTAGAAGCAGGGTGGAAAACAGCAATCCCCCAAGAAAAAAGGAAAAACTCTAAGAGCGGTCCGTATGGAACTCCTTCCAAAGTTTATTCAGTATAAATGGTATCTGTATAAAAAGCGCTCAGCGGCGCAGCAATATATAAATGAAACTCTCGTTTTCAATAAAAACAGTCTGTTCGCGTCCGAACAGCTGTTAGCATAAGATGGCAGCGGGTGACGTCGGCCGTGAAGCTCCGCCCCCGTACGCGGCGTTACATCCACAAGGACTTCGTCAGCGAGGGTGGAGCTAGCCCATCACCCGGGGAGATAGATATTCAGGCTGGAAATCTAGTGGGATTTTTGTCTTTTTTGTTTTACGTCCTGCTCTTCTCCCTCTCTTTGTCTTCATTTTCTGACTTCATTTTTTCTCTCTCACTCTAAGCTTCCACAGCATCAGGTTTTCTTCTCGGCCGGACCCAAGAGATTCTACCCCCTCCGGAAGCAGACAGGGGGGAAAGCGAAGACAAAGAGAGGAGGAAGAGCAGGACGTAAAGGGCAACAGCATGTAATGTAAAGTATTGTGAACTATATACTGTATGCATTATACTTATCTATGCAGCAGGTGGCGCTGTACTATTATAGTGTTATAATGTGTATTCTATGATATAACAGGATGTACTGTCTATCTAAGTTCAGTGCACTTGTTTGTGTTTAGTTCCCGTTTCATGTTTCTCATGCTGTAAGACATGCATTGCTAATCCTCCATAAAAGTAAAGCTATTGCTGCAAATAAGAAGCTTCCAGCGCATGCTTTCAATACTCTGCACAACAGGTTATGGGCCCAGCGCACCCAGCGTACCCAGCAGGCATCAAGCCATCCAGGCACTGGAAAAAATTCTACAGTGAGTCAGTGAGTACTGTATACAAACTACTGAAAGATAGCAAGCGGTTCAGATGCATAGTTTGCAATAGCAAAGTTGAACAATGCCAATTACCAACTGTGGAAGTTCAAACTACAAATGCTTTTCAGCAAGGGCAACTTGTGGCAAGTGCTGAATACAGACAGACCCAAAACAGAGAGATGAGGGACTGGGACAGAAAAAATAGACAGGCAAAAGAAATTATAAGCTTATCAGTAGAAGATGACCAGCTTACCCACATAAGAACAGAGAAAATGGCCAAAGGTATATGGACTTCATTACAAAAGCTGTATGAGCATTCAAGCCTAAACAGCAAGCTGTTTCTACTAAGAAGGCTATATAAGATGAGACTAGAAAAAGGCCAGCAAATGTGTGACCATGTGAATGCTATGCTAGAGATCATAGAGGAGCTATGTGCCATTGGAGAGAGCATCAAAGCTAACCATATTGTTGCCCTGCTCCCCTGTAGCCTTCCAGAGACATATACTGCTCTTATTAACGCTTTAGAAACCAGACCCGAGCAGGAGCTGACACTAGAATATGTCAAAGGCAAATTAATTGTTGAATATGACAAAAGAAAAGAAAGTACGCACCATGATGGCAAAGCTCTTAAAGCAGGGGTCCACCTATCTATCGTTTTTTTTTTTTTTGAGTTCATTCACAAACTTTTCTTCTCAGCATTACATACTCACATATTGTGTGTAATATGTCCGCCTGTGTCAGATTTCGTCGGAAAGAATAATTTATATTATTCACTGCAGGCGGTTTCCATCTTCATTGTGGGCATTTGAAACCCACAAGCATTTATTTCCTGGATGTGGTGAATGCTGTGCTCCCAGCATTCACCGCTCGTTCCTGCACATGCTCAGTGGCATCCTGGGAAGCCTAAGACTAGCTCCCAGGAGTCTGGGAGAGGCTAGAAACACGCCTACTCCCACGGGAGGAGAACCAGGAAGTGCAAAGAAGAATAGAAAAATAAAAGGTAATTACGGTGATTTAAATTTTTTTAAACGGCGTGTCAGCATCTAGGCAAGGAAGAGAATACATACAGATATTGTTCAAAATTTGGGTGGAACCCCGCTTTAAGATGTACAAAGGCACAAAGAATACAGAGCCTGTTTTCACTGTAAAAGGACCAGTCACTTAAAAAAGAACTGTTCTATCTGGAAAGCCGAGCAGCGAAAGCTAGAGATATCCACAAAAGATAGAGTCAAAGCAGCCACAAAGGAAATTGCAAACACTTCATGGAATGGCACCTTTAAAGTGACACAGAGCGGCAAGCCACATGACTAGTGATGAGACCTTCTTTACAAACATTGATTACAGTGCAAAAGACAAAATTTTCCTATTAAACGGGAAAAGCATCACCTTCGAAGGTAAAGGCCCGGTCTTCCTGAATTGCGTTACACCACAAAGAAAGCAGAGTATCCTTGTAAAGAAAGTGCTGTATGTTCCAGAACTAGAAGACAGCCTTCTATCAGTGAAAAGTCTTGCAAACAATGGTCTCACAGTTAAGTTCCAGGGTGATGAATGCACAATTCACAATAATAAGCGATTCCGCGCAAAAGGAAAACTGGATGATCACCTATACAGGCTCATCACCATATACCAGCAAGCCAATATAGTCTCTAATGACATACACAACAAATGTACAGGCGGCTGGGGCATAGAAGTCCAGAAGCTATACAGGACATTATAAAGAGAGTTCGTTGCCACATCTAGCAACAAATTTCAGCAGAAACCAGGAATAATACGCACCAACAATCAAAGCAAAGCAAAGAAGTGGCCTCATACTTGAAGATACAAGGAATAATGTACTATACAACCGCACTATACACTCCTGAACAAAATGGGGTAGCAGAAAGGAAAAATCGCACTCTTATAGAAATGGCCAGGTGCATGTTGTCGGATGCCAACTGACCTCACAAGTACTGGGGAGAAGCAGTCATGACTGCAACCTACCTACAGAACAGACTACCCTCAAAAGCTGTTAAAAGTACTCTATTCGAAATGTGGCATGGATCGAAGCCTAGCATAGGGCACATCAGAGTGATTGGATGTAAAGCATATGCCTATATTCCAAGTGAAAAGCAATCAAAGCTGGGGAACAGTGCCAAAGAGGGCATTCTAGTAGGCTACAGTGAGCAAACCAAGGGTTACAGAATCCTACACCCAAAGACTGACAAAGTGACAATAAGCTATAGTGTTTATTTTGATGAGAGCCCATCATCAGAAACACCAATCTCTGAAAGCTGTGAAGTGTATATGCCAAACAAACCAGAAGAAAAGGTCGATCAAAGCGAACCTGTGCAGGAGTCAGAACAATAGGTGGAACTCACCATACCTAAATCAAATTCCCCACCAGATCCTGTTGAACTGCCTGAAGTCAGCAGATCCACTCAAACTCCAAAGGGGATACCACCCCGCAAGCTGTCATACACTGTTAAAACACTTAGCATACTTGAACCAACATCCTGAGAAGACATAGAAAAACTGCCAAAACGTTAAGCCAATAAATGGAGGAAGGCAGCAGAAAAAGAATTAAAGTCACTTCAAGAAAATAAAACCTGAACACTCACAGAGCTCCCTCCTAACAGCAAAACTATAGGAAGTAAGTGGACTTTCAAAGTAAAGTCAGAAGCAGAAGGGAATATCCACAAATACAAAGCCAGACTAGTTGCCAAGAGTTACTCCCAGAAATTCGGTGAAGATTACGATGAAACATTCGCTCCCGTTGTAAAACATTCCACCATCAGAGCACTTCTTAGCGTTTCAGCCAGGAAGGGCATGCAAGTAAAACACCTAGACATTATGAAGACATTACGGAAGACCTCTACATGGAGCAACCACCAGGGTTTGAGCAAGGAGACAACCTTGTGTGTAAACTTCAGAAGAGCATCTATGGTCTTAAGCAATCTGCAAGGATGTGGAATGAGAAAGTGAACTAAGTACTTACCAGTGAGGGATTCTCAAGAAGTAAAGCAGACCCCTGTCTCTACTCCAGGAATCAAAAAGACATGAATATACATCCTTATCTATGTTGATGACATTAGAATTAGTTTTGAACAAGAAGGGGGTTACAATCAGATAGTTCAGAAGCTGAAAGAAAATTTTGAAATCAAAGAGTTAGGGAACATTAGCTGGGAATCCAGATAGAGAGAGAAGAAGATAGAAGTTATCTTCTCAACCAATCTCAGAAAATCTCTGATATCTTGGAACAATTCCATATGAAAGATGCAAAAGGAAGTGAAAACTCCTATGGAACCAGGTTATCCAAAGAGCAATGAAGCAGAAAACTTGCTACCCAACAATGACATGTATCGCAGAGCAATCAATAAGCTGCTATATGTTGCCACTGAGACAAGACCAGACAGCCACAGCAGTGGGCAGGCTATGCAGGAAAGTTTCAGGTCCCTGTAGGTGTGATTGGAACACATTAAAAAGAGTGATGCAATACCTCAAAGGAACAACTCAGATGAAGCTACGACTACCAGCAACATCAGATTCAAAGCTGGTCGGATATATAGATGCTGAATGGACCGGGGACTGCACAGACCGCAAATCCATAAGTGGATTCATCTTCCAGTATGGGGAAGGAACTGTAAGTTGGTCTAATTCAAAGCAAGCAACTGTCGCTCTATCTTCAACTGAAGCAGAGTACATTGCAGCAGCACACACGTGTCAAGACGCGATATGAATTCGTCAACTTTTTGAGGACATTCAAATAGACATGTCAAAACCAATTCCTATTTTTGAAGACAACCAGGGATGTATAAAGCTTACGCAATCAGAAAGGGTCAATCCTAGGGTCAAACACATCAATGTCAAGTATCACCTACTGAGGGACATTCAAGAGTAAGGTGTGATTGACATTCAATACTGGCTGTCAGAGGAGATGACTGTCGATGTACTCACCAAGACTTTGTTGAAGGAACGTCATAGTTATTTCCGGAAGAAGCTGAATATAATTTGACAAAGCACATGCTGTTGAGAAGGGGTGTTGAAAGAGCAACAGCATGTAATGTAAAGTACTGTGAATTATATACTGTATGCATTATACTTATCTATGCAGCAGGTGGCACTGTATTATTATAGTGCTATAATGTGTATTCTATGATATCACAGGATGTACCATCTATCTAAGTTTAGTGCACTTGTTTGTGTTTAGTTCCTGTTTTAGGATTCTCATGCTGTAAGACATGCATTGCTAATCCTCCATAAAAGCAAAGCTATTGCTGCAAACAAGAAGCTTCCAGTGCATGATTTTAATACTCGGCACAACAGATCTGACTTTGCAGTTGTGCACAAACAACTCATTGAACAACGATGGAGATATAAAGACAGCTTTCAGATCATTCAGTCCTTTTATTGCAATTTATTGGCTCAGGGGGTTAGGTGTACAGGATACCCCAAAACAGCAGCAAAAATCCCCTCTGCTTAGTAGCAATGTAGCTAGGAAATAAGCACTCCTTTTGGCTTTGGCTTCTTAGCCCAGCCAAAGGGTCTGGGGTGCAAGGATTGTACCTCTCAGAGCTACACTCTCCCAACACTGTAAAGCCTGAGAGGCTAGGGCCTTCCAAAGCTACATCCTTTTCAGGCAGAGCCTGGGAGGGATGGACCCATCTATACGGTCACTCCAAATATTCATCCTCTTCCCCAGCCCACATCACTGATATGAGACGGTCAGACAGGGCAATGTAAATAGATAGTCACAACCTAATACATTGACTTTTCTCAATCTATCTACCGGAGAACACTCCCCACTAGCAATGTCCTTTAGAGAAACCTAACAATCCCAGAAAACAACAAGCTCAGGCTAGCTATAGCCTAGCTGCAAACATAAAATTTAGACTAGGGACATTCCAGCTTAAAGCAGGGTTCCACCAAATTTTGAACATTGTCTCTATGCATTCTCTTCCTTGCCTAGATGCTGACATGCTGTGTAAAAAAATTTAAATCGCCATAATTACCTTTTTTTTTTCTAATCTTCTTAGCACTTCCTGGTTTTCCTCCCATGGGAGTAGGCGTGTTTCTAGCCTCTCCCAGACCTCCCACAGTCCCCTGGGAGCTAGTCTCAGGCTTCCCAGCATGCATTGTGCAACAGCGTCATCACAACATCTCGGCGAATGCTGGGAGCACAGCATTCACCGCATCCAGGAAATACATGCTTGTGGGCTTCAAATGCCCACAATGAAGATGGAAACCGCCTTCAGTGAATTTTATAAGTTATTCTTTACAACGAAATCTGACACAGGCGGACTTATTACACAGAACATGTGAGTAGATAATCATGAGAAGAAAAGTTTGTGAATGAACTCCAAAAAAAAAAACGATAGATAGGTGGACTCCCGCTTTAAAGAGTTTGTAAACATTTTTCTAATAACAAACATGTTATACTTACCTGCATTGTGCAATGGTTTTGCACAGAGCAACCCTGAACCTCCTTTTCTTGGCGCCTCCTGATGACATCCTGGATGTGATGAAACAGGTAGGGGCAGGAACTTCCGTTATCACTTCACTTCCACATCACTTCCTCACGCTGGCTTCTGAGCTGATCAGAGCTTCTCCCTGAGACATTGGCAGATCATTCCGAGTGCAGGGTTTGGTACAAGACTTGTGAGTGGATATATTTGAAATGTTTTGTAAGGTTTTAATACATTTTTGGTGATATGCTATGATGTTTTCCATGGGTCCTTTCTTCTGGGTTTCAAAGAGGGTGTGTGGAGTGAAAAGCCCCTGGATGGTGACATTATCTGTGAAAGCTAGTGTACTCTAAGGGGGTCAACTCCAGCTTGTGAGTACAAACCCTGGTGGGGGCACAACAGGGTGGATTGCTGTGGAGGAGGTTTATATGCACTAGAGCACTTTCTATCTGAAGACATCTTTATCATTATTATCATTATATATTATATTATATATATTTGTATAGCGCCAACATTTTGCGCAGTACTTTACAATGTTAGGACAAACAGTACAGCTTCAATACAAATACAGGAGGCATCGAGGGCCCTGCCCATCACTTGTATAGCTTTGGCACACAGGCACAATTGGACATTTGCACTTTTTTTAATGAACTTTTTATGCACTTTAATATTTCTTATATGCACTTTGGTGATTATTGCATGACATGTGCATTGTTTTATATTTATGGGATTTATGATTATTATTTGTGGATTTACACTTTTTTATTTTTATTTTCTATGTATTAATTTTCTCACTAGAGAGTGAATAGGGTAATAGGGTAATAGCTCTTATTTTATAATTTACTTGTATTGTCATTGATTGTTAATAAAAATTACCCTTACTTTTCATTCTGCAGCGCTGTCATTTTCTCTAAAATGCAATGCAATATGGCAACCTTGAAGCGTTTTGCATTGTGTACCGAATGCTCCCCACGAAATGTAATTTCCTGCAAGTGCAGCAGCTGACTGATAATTGTAAAATCACTCCCATTTTCAATCACTTTGCACATGGACACAAACAAACAGGTATTTCTTCAGAATAACAAAAGGTAGGAATCTGCAACAAAGTTTGTTAAAATCATTGAAATGTACATAGGTCACCCAGAGGAGAATGTTTTCTTTTTTCTCAACAAAAGTGGAGTTACTCTTTAAATGCACATATAATGCTATATGAAAATTGTTGTTGTTAAAATGAATGCAACTCTACCACTCCTGGAGAAATACAGAGGTGCGCACAGGGTTTCAAACACCTTTTATTTTTCTCACAGGATAATAGAACTGGCTAGTCCAACAGACATATAACATCTCACACAACTCTTTGTCTAGGTATACAAAGAGAGAAAACTCAATGACCGCATACCAATGTCATATAAAAAGCATCTTCTTTATTCAAACTGTTAAAAGCATTATAATGTTGACCCACATCACAAAAAAAGCCCAGGAAGACTATTGACTTGTTTCACGCCTCCAGGGTCCTTAATCATAACAAACTGCAACCATACAATATGAAGGTATAAATAATCAAGCATATAGGCAATTAATTAGTTAATATTAACCTGGATTTTTGTGATGTGGGCTAACATTACAATGTTTTTCACAGTTTGAATAAAGGAGATGATTTTTATATGACATTGATGTGAGGTTGGTCTGACTTTCTCTCTTTGTATGCATACAGTCACATGCTGAAACTGCACCCACTGGGCAATTGGTGCAGGAATTGGGTTATAAAGATCTGGAGCAGTGCTTCCTTATTTTGCATCTTTGTCGAGGTAGTTTGGTCTCAACCCACCTAGCCCACGCTACCTAAACAAAGCATTATGTGACATGGCTGCTAGGAAGGCCATTTGTAGCACTGTATTGCTGGGTTTCTCCACCGCCTGCCTCCCCAAGCAGTTGAGTGGAACTGTGTCCCAGTAATTGGTTAGTACATAGAGAACAGAGTGGTTATATGACCACTGCTGTACTCTGGGATCTAGCGGGGCCCTTAGGGAAGTGTGCCTATAATAGACGTAGCATTCCTAAAACATTTTGTGATCATTTTGCTGTGGCCGTAATATATAAATATCATATGCTGCTTCACAAGGGGGCCCCTGATAGGAAGGCAGGGAGGAGGCAGCAGCAAGATGCGAGGGCCACATTTACACTCAACTGCTCCTTCAAGGGAGGTCTGCTCCTCAATTAAGTCTGAGTCCATTTATGCGAAAGGGGATTGTATACAAAGGTTATGTGAGGTGCAGAGTGTCAGTTATGTGGGTTTACACTTAATGGAATCAGAAGATCCCTGTAGTAGAGCAGCATGCATGCTGTTGTGCTGTGAGTAACCTTAGGACAGAAGAGTTGTCTGGGGACATACAGAACAAAAGTTTCATCTTTTAAGAGACTAACTGATTAACCGTGTCACTGTGAGCACTTGTCTTAAGCCTCCATGTTGGAAATGCCTCCTTATCACTTCAAGTCAATAACATTATTATGAAGATTTCAAAAAGAAATCTGAGCCTGACTAGACATTCTGTGTCTGTAATGTGCGGGGATGAAGAACGAATGAGATTGTTAATGTGCTCTGTAGTGAAGTTGTACAACAGAGGGCACTGTGACAGAGATAAGCTCTTGGTTCTCCCTTTAACTGAATCAGACTGACTGCTTAGGGCTGCAGTGGCCCCTTAATACAAGACAGTGGCCACATACCTCCCAACTTTTTGAGATGGGAATGAGGGACACCTATTAGCAAAAGTAAGCAGGCATAGGACACACCCCTTGCCACACCTCCTAAAAGGAGAATTGTACAAAAAAAATAAGATTGGTTAAATCCGCAAGTGCTTTTTTACCACTACTAATTGGCTTTTGGAATTTACAAATGCAGCAATTTAGAAATCAGATGAAAGGTTTCCATTGGAAAACACTTTGTGATAGATAAAAAGTGCATTTTATATACAACTATATGGATCAGACCAAAATGAGGGACAAATCAGGAGGAATGAGGGACAGAGGGACATTGCTCCAAATCAGGGACAGTCCCTTGAAATCAGAGACAGTCGGGAGCTATGGTGGCCGTGTAACATGGGTTTTGGGTCTATGACCCCTCCCATATTTGAAACTTTTCTGGAAATCCCCTGCAGGATTCTGAGGTATAGATGCTGGAAAGGTTCATGGTTCTTTTATCCTAGCTATATAGGGAAATTATGCTGTTTGGAATGCCTTGTGTGTCTTATTCTTGAAGTGGTGGAATACCTGTCCTCTAACCAAAAAGCACTGAGATAGTAATTGTTTTTGAGCAATTAGCTTAATCCTTGTCATAGGTGTGTGCAGCCTATTGCATTAGGGTGTGCATCCTAAATCTCAAACACGCATGCGTGTGTCTGTGTATATACTGTATAAATATATATATATATATATATATATATATATATATATATATATATATATATATATATATATATATAGTATACAAACACACACACTCTTATAAGTAAATGTGAACAAACATTTTAAAATGCATGAAAACATTTTTTAACGCTTATCAGTGTTAAAAAAATAAAATAAAATACGTTTAGCTTGGAATCCTGCCCCGGCTTCACTGTGCTCCTGTTAGTGGCTCTGGTGTGGACTGAATTCGGAACTGATGACTTTTACATGACACTTGTTTCGATGCTGGACACCAGCGATGTCTGTGAGTGTAAAAGCTTTGTATTTTACTTTTTTTACTAATAAAACTTGCTACAATATTTGCAGTTTGGTGCTTCTCTCCCCATCAGTTCTCTCTCTTCCAGCTTGACATTGCATGCTATTGCTTAGTCTGTCTTCTACTTGGACCCCAGATCTTTCTCCATCCTGAAATCCCCCACAGGTTCTCCCTCTAGTGAGTAATTTGCATTCTTGTTTTTGGCTCCCAAGTGCATTACTTTACATTTTTCAATGTTAAACCTCATTTGCCATGTAGTTGCCCACCCCATTATTTTATTGAGGTCTTCTTGTAAAGTTTCTATATCCTGCTGTGAAGTTATTTCCCTGCTTATTTTTGTATCACCAGCAAACAGTGAGATTGAGCTATGTATACCAACTTCTATATCATTTATGAATAAATTAAACAGAATTGGTCCCAGGACAAAGCCTTGGGGTACCCTGCTTACCACTCCAGACCAGTCTGAGCACACGTTATTTATCACCACCCTTTGGACACACCCCTGTAGCCAGTTATCTATCCAAGAACAGACCCTGAGGTCCATGCCTACAGACCTTAGTTTGTAAATTAGTTTGTAATTTAAGATCATAGATTGAGGGGGTTATATTTTAGGTAAAGTGTTTGGGGGAACTAAGAGATAAGAGTTAAGTGAGAAGTGTTTTTTTCTGTTACCAGGATCTTGACACTGCATGATTTCTGTGTGTTAAACGCAATTGTGTATCCACAGAAAACAGCGCACATGGCAAGTGCCAGAAAGGCAGAGGACAGTGTCAATAGAGCAGTGGACGGTGTCAGTAGTTTTTTTTTTTTGGTGAAAAATCAGTAGTCTAAACAGACCCCTGATGTCTCACTTTTGAGACAGAGAAAGGAACTGAGGAGAGAGATTCCCCAGCCCCTTTCTTTGCAGCCTCAGATGCACTGGACAGTGAATGAATGGAATGGGCTCTGTGCTGAGCAGCTTCCTGTTTAGTTACATACTGAAGCATACTATGCCTTGGTTATGATTGAACACAGTGAGTGATCGGTACGGGGGGGAATCTGTGCCACGTGGGGTGATTGCAGTGTGCCCAGGCACACACGACACACCCTTGTGCACGCTCCTATGGTTATGTCACTTGATACATGCATGCTATCAGCACAGAGGCAATAGTACCTGCAAAGCCCCACAAATACCTATTGAACCTGCCAGTGAAACTAAATTCAAAGCAGAATTGCCACAGCCATGTTGGCTGAACCCTCTTGCACTACATTGAGATAAGAACAAGTTGCAGGGGGTGTGGTCCTGCCCACTACTTTCTGTGTTGACAGCACTGCCTCTGTTGCTGAATCCTTCCCACTGTGAGCTGCAGTGTCTGGGTGGGGGAGCATGTGAGACACAAAAGGAGGAGGATTGGGCTCAGTCCAGGTAGGTAAAAAGTTTTTGTTTTATGAGGCTTGTACATCCCCCAGTAAATAGATTTGGTACTTGTTTAGATAATCATATAGAAACCTTTTGTCCTGTAAAGATTTAGAGTTGGTCTAGTTCAGCCTTTTTCAACTAGGGTGCCCAGGCACCCTGGGGTGCCTTGAGGTTTCTTCAGGGGTGCCTTGGTAAAATGCCTAAAAATTGATAAAAATGTGTATACAAGCCATCAGGTGGATCAAGCCTACTTTTTAGTTACAGAAAGCCTTTCTAGACACTGGCATCCTAACAGCCAATGACATCAGTTAATAATGAGGATGTCTGTTGCTGCCTACACAGCATCCTTGTTTGGCCCTCCTGTGCTCCTCTCCCTCAGCACTGGGATGACATAAGCTGGAGAGAAATAGAGGGAGAAGAGAAACTAGTCCGTAGTACCAGTGTGCAAAAGTGTATTTGCTTTGGAAGATAAATCACCTCTAGCATTGGGTGTCCTACATGTGGATGTTGCTGCATTATGTAAAGATATTAGAATTTTTTTTTTTTACATTTTAGAATGGGGTGCCTTGAGATTGTCTATAATTTTAAAGGGTGCCTTGACTGAAAAAAAGGTTGGGAAACACTGGTCTAGTTAAGTGTTAAAGGGTTTCTTACCCCAGCATTTCATATTCCTGATATGTGCCTGCTGTACCATGTACTTGTATGATGTTCTCTTTAAAATGCTTCCTTTGTGTTAAATCAATGGTGTTCCTGTCAGTCCCTCTGCTTTCCTATTAAAAACTGACCACACTAAGCAAGAGAGCACAATTCCCTAGGTATGCTGGGAACTCGGTGTGCTCTCCTTCAATTATCAGACTTGTCCTGACACGCCCCTCCTGCACAGCCTGTCACATTGGAAGTTTAGTGTGCTGCTGCTTCTCCTCCCCCAGCTCTTATGCAACTGAGAATAGAGGGAATGTGATCACTATAAAAAGGGAATTTTTTTTTTTTTTTTATCTATACACAAATGTTTTTCCTTTTGTTTCTATTTTTTAAACTGAGTGTTTTTTTGGTTTTTTTTTACAAGGTGATCATTTACAATCATTTTAAAGCGGAAATTCACTGTCCCAATCAACATTGGCTATTTTTAATCCTGCAGCTAGCATTAGTATATAGAATGGAAGTTATATCATATTTATTGGTTTTAAACTCTTTTTTTAATTTTCTTCAGTTAGTTCATTGTTTCTGATCCAGGCAAATGATGTTATACATCCCAGGGATCTTCAGGAGGGATTTACTCAGCTAATCACACCCTCCTGCCTTCATGTCTGAGCTAAGGTAAAAAGGATTCCAGAAAGTTAATGCTACATGAATCATCTGCTCTTACCCAAGATGGCCATGGCCAAAAATGCTAGTGGGTGTTTTTCAAAGTGATTTTTCAGAACATAAAGCTTGGAGACATGAATTGATGGGTGAGTTTACGTTGAACATTAAAAAGAGTTAAAGTGTTTGTTACCCCAACACTTCATATTCCTTATATGCACCTGCTGTACCATGTACTTGTATGAGAAAGTATCCTGTTCTATTTGTATTGCTTCCTTTATGTGAAATCCCTGGTGTTCCTGCAAGTCCACTTGTTTTCCTATTAAAAACTGACCACACTAAGCAGGAGAGCACACCATGGTCAGTTCTCTAGCTATGCTGGGAACTCCCTTTCCTCCAATGATCAGAGTCAATCTGACACCCCCCCCCCCCCGCACAGCCATTCACTGGAAAGCTCAGTGTTCTGCAGTTTCTCCTCCCCCCAACTCTTATGCAGCTGAGACCGGAGGGAATGTGTTCACTTATAAGAAAAGGTATTTATAATTTTTTTTATATCTATACACAAATATTTTGCCTTTCATTTCTATTTTAAACGAAATGGGTAGTTTTATAAGGTGATTGTTTACAATCAAATAGCGTTTTTGGTTTGTGGTGCTCAGATGCAGTGTAGTTACTCTTTAAGAAACATAACAGAAATTAAAAGTTGGGGTGATAATAGTTAAAGCGGAACTCCACCCAAAAGTGGAAGCTCTGCTTGTTTGCCCCCCCCTTCTTTGGTTCCCTCCCTCCCCTCCGCTGCCCATGTGGCACCTTTCGGGGGAGAGGGGGGAGTGGGTATCTGGTTTTGACAGGTACCCACTTCCACTCCTGGGTGACTTCGCTGCGGCAAAGTCACCTGAAAGTTCAGCCCCCCTCCTTCTTCCCTCTCCATCGGGCCATTTACAAAGCGCAGCGCGCATACACAGTAGGGAGCCTGCTGTGAAGCCACAAGGCTTCACTGCCGGATTCCCTTACAAGAAATAGCAGCGGCAGGACCCGAGAGCTGATTGAAAAATCAGCTCGGGTGAAGACACCGCTGGATTCCAGGATACGTAAGTTTCCTATTATTAAAAAGTCAGCAGCTACAGTATTTGCCTGTAGGAGTAGAAGAACAACAATGGCGCCACTCTAAGTGCAGTAATTAAAACAAATTTAATGAGTCATAAAAACAGGTACTCACAAAAGTACAAGTATTCAGGCATGTAAGTGCTGGGCAGGAAATGCCAGGTGTCCCAGGGGTTTGTTCCGGTCACGTCTTCAGTAGTAGTTCCGCTCGGAGACGAGATGTGCTGCTGTATGGGCGGCAGATCCGGCTGCTGGAACGCACTGTGGTGACGTGTAGATCTGTGGGAACGAAGGCACTTCCGAGTCTGTGCAGGGGTGACGAATAGGCGACGCGTTTGCGGAGCTGCGCTCCTTCCTCAGGCCTAACGTGACCTGTGATTGGTCAATGGTATTATAGTCTTACATGGGCTGCGATTGGAAGAGAGATCTGTCAATCACAGTGAGGCATAGGCTGTGTACTGGACGCTGTGTGCTGGTATGCCAGCGTCTACAGTTGTATCGAATCTTAGTGCAAAACAGCGGCATGTGTTTGCAAGAGGAGAAAAGATGATGTTATTGATTGAGATCATATAGTCTATGAGAAAACAAGGGGGAAAGCGACAGAGGGTTTTTGAAATAAACCACAAAGAGAGAAAAAAAGGAGGAGAAAAAGGATAGGCATATATTGGTAAATGAATGTGTAACTGGAGTAACTGCTGTTGGAAGAACTCCCTATTATGACAATGTTGTAAATTAGGTATTATGCATACCTAATGAGATGGGGAATGGGAAATTTAAGGAGCTCAATAAATTATGGTACACAAGGATAATAAGAAAATGTTGTGTTATTAGAAAATGAGGGTGATGGATTAATGATTGGATAAATTATAAGAATAGTGTTGTTAAAAAGTTATTTATATATGTATATATGTGTTATAACAAAACCGTAAATGGATAAAAAATTGATAAAAAATTAATTAGATAAAAAAATTCAAAAATAATAAAAATATGTGTTGGCAAAAATGTATATAAAAAGGGGGGAATATTATATATATAAAAAATATATATAAAAAAGGGGAAAGGAATATTATATATATATAACAAAAGAAAATGTTATATATATAAAGGTAAAATTCTTGAGAAAAAGATGAATGGATGATGTTGGGGTGATTTTAATATTTTTAGCAATAATGCTGAATTGTGAAAGGGGGTAAAGGTATAATTTGGTATGAGGCCGCACTGGTGAGTTTTTAATTATGAAAAGAAGGGGGAAAAAGAGTATATCATACTCGGAATGGGAAGTTGAACATGATATGTTTGTGGTCAATGATACATAGAATGGAAAAACCTAAGGGTAGGAAGGGGGGGGGGGGGGGAAGGGGGGTGGGAAGGAGGCTGGGGAAAGAAGGGGGAAACGAGATGAGGGGGGAGGGAAAGGGTTGGGGGGGGGGGTTGGGAAAGGGGGGGAAAAAAAGGGGGGGGGGGGAAACAAGATGAGGGGGGGGGGGGAAGGGGGAAGGAACAGATTAATTTGGTATTGCTGGGGTTCCTGATTCAGAATGCAAAAAGGAGGGGGTTAGAGGACAGACTAAATGTTGGGACTGGGAGCATTCCGGTGGGGCTTGGAGGACTAGGAGAGTAGTCAGATGAGACTGCTTGTCTCTATTTCCTCATTGAGTCCTCCAGGGGTCAAAGTGTCCAAAGTGAATATCCAGTAAGTTTCCCTCTGGCAGAGGCGTTTGAAACGCTCTGCCAGTGTGAACGTACTGGGAACTGATTCAATAATCCAAACCTTGAGACCAGATGAAGAATGATTGTGTTTGCGTAGGAAGTGGAGGGGAACACTGTGGTGGTCATCTCCTGCCTCTACTAGGCGGCGGTGTTCACCAAACCTCTTTCTCAACGTGCGTATAGTGCGGCCTACGTAGTGTAACCCACAAGGACATGTCAAGCAATAGATGACGAATTCGGTGGAACAGTTATAAAAGTTACTGATCTGGTAAGTCTGTCCCTTGATGGTGAATTCTTTCTGGCCATGATGGACATGGCTGCACGTAAGGCACAGTTTTTTACGGCATTGGTACATCCCAATGAGGGGGACGAGACAAAGAGATGTTGTCTTGGAATTTTGTTGACTTTTGTATTTGCTGGGTGCTACTAGATTTTTGATGTTTCTGCTCTTTCGATAGGTGAATTTGGGTTTAGGAGTGATGATGGATTTTAAGTGTGGATCCTGTAAAAGGATCGACCAATGTTTGGTGAGTATGCGTTCCATAGCTTTGTGTTTGGAGTGAAATTGGGTTACAAATCTCACCGGCTGTGTTGCGGATTGGGTGGTTTCGCTGGTGGAAATGGGGGGTTCTGTCAGATAAAGATCAAAGGCTTCGTTTATGAGTTTTGGTGGGAAAGCCTTGTCTGAAAATTTTTGTTTTAAGTGGGACCCTTCCGTGATGTAGTCAGATTGTCTGGTGCAGTTTCTGCGTAACCTGCAGAACTGGCTCTTGGGAATGTTGGCAATCCATCTTGGATGGTGGCAACTCCGATGGTGCAAGAAGGAGTTACCGGCTGTCGGCTTGTTGTAGTTTTTGGCCAGAATTTTACCTTTGTCATGAAAAAGTAGGAGGTCTAAAAATGCGAGTTGGGACTGATCATGTTCGGAGGTGAAGCTGAGGCCATGTTTATTGTTGTTGCAATGTTTGATGAAGTCAGAGAAAAGCGACTCCGGGCCATCCCAAATGATGATGATATCATCTATATACCTCCCATAGAACACTATATGGGAGGTAAAGGGGTTGTTGAGCCAGATGTGATTGGCTTCCCAGTAGCCCATGGTAAGATTCGCGTAACTGGGTGCGAAATTCGCACCCATGGCTGTGCCCTTTGTTTGGAGGAAAAAATCGCCATCGAACTCAAAATAATTGTGGGTCAGGCAGAATTCTGTGGCCTCTAGGATGAATTCTGCCTGACCAGGGTTCAACATGGGATCGGCAGAAAGAAAGCTGGCGATGGCTCTGAGACCTATGTGATGTGGAATGGAGGTATAAAGTGAACTAACATCTAGGGAAGCCCACATGTATGTGGATTCCCAAGTGTAGTGTTCTAGTTGTTGCATGAGGTGAAATCCGTCTCGGATGTAAGAAGGAAGACTGATTGCAAGTGGTTGTAGAAACTGATCTATGTATTGGGAGATGGAACTGGTGATGCTGTCCATAGCGGCAACTATGGGTCGACCTGGTGGGTTTTGGATACTTTTGTGTATTTTCGGAATGTGATAGAAATACGGGGTGGAAAAAAATGGCCGATTGAAGAAGGCATACTCATGTTTTGAGATGATGTTGTTGTTTTTAGCTCTATCTGTGAGCATTTTGACTTCTAAAACATAGCTAGACAAAGGGTCACAGCGCAATTTCTGATATGTAGTGTGGTCTGACAAAAGACGGCGAGCTTCAGCTAGGTAGTCACTGCGATCTTGGACCACAATGCCCCCGCCTTTGTCTGCCGTCTTGATGACTATATTGTGATTGTCGGTGAGATTTTTAAGGGATATTTTTTCTTGGGTAGTGAGATTGGAGTGTTGAGAATGACTGTCGTGTGTCAACTGGCAAAGACTTTTGATGTCAGAAAAAACTACTTGATAGAAGGTTTGCAAATAGGGTCCTTTTGAGTGTGTGGGATTGAATACGGATTTTGGCCTAAAGGTACTGTACTGTATGGGGGGAGAGGTGGAGGGATGCTGAGTGAGAAGAAGTAAATCTATATCCTCGTCATCACTCTCCATGTTGTACAGCTCCTTTAGGATGCTCAATTCCGGTTGATCACTGTTGTTTAGAGAAACATTGGGTTCAACCAAATTT